>JAUZTB010000127.1:8584701-8596683 GCA_034780895.1 Rhynchobatus australiae | reverse complement strand
GTTTCCTCCGGGTGCTCCGGTTTCCTCCCACATTCCAAAGACGTATGGGTTAGGAAGTTGTGGGTGTGCTATGTTGGTGCCAGAAGTGTGGCAACACTTGCGGGCTGCCCCCAGAACACTCTATGCAAAAAGATGCATTTCACTGTGTGTTGCGATGTCCATGTGACTTATAAAGATATCTTATCTTATAAACTCCAACCTCTGACAACCTCGCTCCAATGTTCAGTTTGTTCTTGACAGCCCAACCAGCAAAGATAAAGTCATAGTCATACAGAAGAGAAACATGTCCTTTGGTCCAATAAGCTTCCACCAACCACTAAGCACCCATCCACACAAATCTAACGATAATCCCTTCTTTATTCTTCCCAGATTCCCCTAACTTCCTCCAGATTCTACCATTCACTCACACACTGGAGGCAATTTAGAGTGGTCAATTGACCTAGCAACTTCAGGATGTTGGTGGGAACCGGAGCACACAGAGGAAACCTTCGAGGTCTCTGGGAGAGCATGCAAACTCCATGCAGACAGTACTGGAGGTTGGGATTGAACCTGGGTTGTGAGGCAGCAGTTCCACTAGCTGCACCACTGTGTTTGGTTTTAACTACCTTATCAAATTGTTTTATTATCTTCACCTCAATTGGGTCACCTCTTAGAGAAATAAAAGACTGCAGATGCTGGAATCCAGATGAAAAACACTATGATGCTGGAGGAACTTCAGCAGGCCAGGCACCTCCTTACCCTCATGTACTCAACACAAGTCTGGTTTGTGTGGCCAGTCTTTGAGTTTTCACCCTTTTATTCTTGGCATCACTCTGATGAATCTGTGCTGCACCATGTCCAAACAAATAGCTAAACACTTGGTCAAAGTCTGCATCATCTAGCAGAGGTTTACAGGTGTTTTGGTGTCCTGGTTGTTTTGGGTGTTGAAAGAATAAATGGTGAGGAATTGCCTTGCATAGAGGTAGGTGGGTGGGTCATTTTCCGGAAAATGCAGATAACTGACTAAAAAACAGTGAGGAAGTGAAGAGAACTTTATCTGTGCAGCGAGTTAAGAGTCATGGAGTTACACAGAACGGAAACAAGTCCTTTGGCCCAACGTGTCCATGCCAACCAAGTTACCTACCTGAGCTTGTCCCACTTGCCTGCATTTGGCCCATATCCCTCCCAACCTTTCCTATCCATGTACCTGTCCAAATGCTTTGTAATTTTACCTGCCTCTACCACTTCCTCTGGCAGCTCGTTCCATATACCCACCACCCCTCTGTGTGGAAAAAATTGACCCTCATGTCCCCTTTAAATCTTTCTCTTTTCACCTTAAACCTCTGCCCTCGAGTTTTAGAGTCACCTACCTTGAGAAAAAGACTGTGATCATCCACTAATTGATGCTCCTCATGATTTTATAAGCCTCTATCAGGTCATCCCTCAGACCCCTTTGCTCCAGGGAAAACAGTCCCAACCTATCCGATCTCTCCTTATAACTGAAGCCCTCAGTCACAACGACATCCTTGTGAATCTTTTCTGCACCCAGGCTAGATTAATCACATCCTTGGTGTTCTGATTTGGAATGCAATGCCTTGAACCGTTGGTAGAAATGAATTGTGTAGTAGCTTACAAAAGGACATTGGATTGAAAATAAATATTTTCAGAACAGTGGGATGAGGGCTGGCTGTGGGACTGAGAGAGGGAGGGAGGGAGAGAGAGAGAGAGCACATGAACTGAATGTCCTTCAACCCTTGTGCTTCCATAATATGTAACAAATAATGCTCCAGGGACTTCCCATAAAGATCAAATTATTTACAAATTCTTTGCTCTGCCTGTTATTTGTATTTTCCTGTGGAATTTAATAAATATTTAACTTGGTCTTCAAATTGGGTTAGGGGGTTAGTAAATTAAAATGGGGTGGTGGTGGGGAGGAAAACACAGTTAGAAAAATAAATGGAGAATGGGTGGGCTCAGGGAAACTAAAAGCTCTTCAATAAAGCAGAGTTAAAAAAGGGGGAGTTCTTATAAATTATTAAATCAACAGAAGGGAGCTGATTAATTGTGGAAAGTGATTTGGTATGAGTGAAAATTGCGGGAAAGTTTCTTTTGCCTATTAGCGAATCCCATAAAAATTAATTCACAATATTTCCTAGGTTTTTAAAATGACTATTAAATGTTCTTGCTTAATTACAAAGGAAGTACAGTGACCTTACTCTGATAAATAATTAAAATACCACCGTGAATTTTATCAATAATTTTAATTTGCAGCCTTCTGCTAGTTGATTGCTCCACAGGGTCTAATTTGTAATTCACACATCAGCTGTGGTGCGAATGTTTTCATTGATGAGATGGAATAAAGAGAGGAGACCTACATTGGTTTGCCCAATATCATGAGTAGTATATCTGGAAAAACAATCGAGGCTTCGCTCTCATCGGGTTGTTAAATTAAATAACCAATGTCTTACTTATTAATATAAGTAGACCCCAAAAGGCTGCAGATGATGGGGCAATTGAAGTTTACAAGACTCAGATCAGTGGGCATAGGTTTATGGTGAGGAATAAGAGATTTAGAGTCATAGAGTAACACAGCACGGAAACAGGCCCTTCAGCCCAATTCGTTCATGCTGACCAAGATGCCCATCTAAGATAGTCCCAATTGCCTGCATTTAGCCCATATCCCTCTGAACCTTTCCTATCCATGTAGCTGTCCAAATGTCTTTTGAATGTGATGATTGTACCTGCCTCAACCACTTCCTCTGGCAGGTCATTAGAGGAGACCTGAGGAAGAATTTTTTTCACCTGGAGGGTGGTTGAGGTCTGGAACCCACTGCCTGAGGAAGTGGTGGAGGCAGGCACTCTCACAACATTTAAGAAGCATGTAGGTGAGCACTTGAATTGCTGAGGTATGGTAGGCTACCCACCAAGTGCTGGTGAATGGGATTAGTATAGAAAGGTACATGATGGTTGGTAGAGACCTGTTTCTGTGCTGTATGACTCCAATACGTATTTATTAATTGAGGGAGTCAAGAAATAAGACAAAGGGCTGGAAATTAGCTTGAGATAAGAAGTAAGATCGGCCATAATCTATCTGATGGACTGGTTCAGAGGGATATGGGCTAAGTGCGGGCAAATGGGACTAGCATCTTGGTCAGCATGAAAGAGATGGGCCAAAGAGCCTGTTTCCGTGCTGTGTTACTCTATGACTCTAAATCTCTTATTCCTCACCTTAAACCTATGCCCACAGATCTGAATCTTGTAAACTTCAATTGCCCCATCATCTGCAGCCTTTGGGGAATGAGTTACCTCCTCCTGTCCCGAAACCCCTTTGTTGGTGCGAGTAAAAGTTGTACCTGGGTTTGACCAAAAGCACAACAAAATATTTTGACCAGCGTCTTCAACTTCGGAAGTGTCTCTGGCTGGAGTTGAGGAGATGAACGAAAATCAGTGAAGGAATGGGCCCTAGGCCACTGTGGGAGACAGGAGAGAGGTAACCAACAGATGGGTTTTAGATTAGACTGTGGGAAGGAAACCTCAAGGTGGATGAGGAAAGGGGCAAGAGGGCAAAGCCAGAAGCCCAATAAGTAAATAAATAATTTAGAGCTATAACATTTATGAATGCAGCACGTACATCATTGAATAGGATGCAAAAAGGTTTTATTTAGTGAGAGGTGATTTTCTGAAGAGGGGGAGATGTGCCATTTTTTGATCAAATCAAATAAAAGCTGAAAGAGAACAGAGAAAATCTATACAAGTGGTTAACATTGGAACGTGGCCACTCTCTATATCATTTGGATTTGTCTGTAGATTAAGATTGAAGCTCTAATCTAAAGGTGCTTGACAGGGTAGACGTCAAGGTGTTTCCACTAGTGGGAGAATCTCACACAAGGGTACATGATTGCATGATTAGGGGGTGGTCATTTAGATAAGATATCTTTATTAGTCGAACGTACATCGAAACACACAGTGAAATGCATCTTTTTGCGTAGAGTGTTCTGTGGGCAGCCCGCAAGTGTCGCCATGCTTCCGGCGCCAACATAGCACGCCCACAACTTCCTAACCCGTACGTCTTTGGAATGTGGGAGGAAACCGGAGCACCCAGAGGAAACCCACGCAGACACGGGGAGAACGTACAAACTCCTCGCAGACAGTGGCCAGAATTGAACCCAGGTCACTGGCGCTGTAAAGCGTTACACTAACCACTACGCTACCGTGCCTTTATTTAGAACTGAGTTGCACAGGAACTTCTCACAGTCAATGGTGAATCTGTGGAGTTCTCAGAGGGTTGTGATGGACAGATCGTTGGGGATGTTGAAACAGGAAGCAGATAAATTGTTGAAAATCAGGAAATTGAGGGCTGTGGGCAACTAGCACAGATGAGGAGTTGACCCACATTGACCTAGCCGTGATCATATTGAATAGCAGGGCAGGCTTGAGGGACCAAGTGGTCTACTTCTGTCTAATTTCAGTACAGCGGTATGTATGGTAAACATCAAGCCCCAAACCTTTGCCTGACAAACCACATCTCTAACAAACGCTTTTTTATTTACAGAGGATGAGATACCAAATGCACTCAAAGCCGTCAGCCACTGTGTTGAGGTCAACTGCAAACAATCAGAGTTTACAGTCTCTACACAGCATTTCCAGGAGCCCCGATCTGAGCAAAAGCAGGAGGCAGGTGTCCAAACCCGTGGGCTCACATTTGTTGAATAAAAGTTACCAAAAGATCACGGCGCACTCTTCGATACCAAGACACTACGAACAAAAGAGATACGGCAGCAAAGATGCAACAGCGAGGTTAGACGTGGCTGAGTCCAACTCGTACAGAAACTCTGTCCCTCAGCACGGGACTTCTTCCATTCTGGATACGTCTGTCAGTCGCACCACCACTCCTCTGGGGCTCTCGGTCTCCAAATTAGCAACGTGCAAGAACTTGAAGGTGAGGTTGCCAGCGAACAGGGTTCTGCTCAACCCAGAATCCTCCCAGAAGGCACTGACCAAATGACCTCCTTGAGCTGGACTCTTGTGGGATCTGACGCCTGCTTTTTTAAAATAAAGCTGCTTCCGGTATCGTATATAAAAGCCAATTGAATGTGAGGTGAAGCATGTTTACATTTACCTGATCTGTGCACCAATACCATGTCGCTAGTATGGTCAAGCCAAAAGTCATGCCGGTCCATGGAAGATCTCCTGTAACGGGATCCCTGAAGAGGTGCATGGCATCAGCTCTGGGGAGGTGGCATGTCGTATTGGCAATAATCTTTCTTGGAACTGCCTTTAGGTATACACTTTCCAGGTTGTGGTACCCTCCAATCTTATTAAAAGCTACAGGAGTAATGTAAATAAAGAGTTTTTTTTTAGTAAATTAAAATTACCACCACAGTACATTTGCTAGAATTATTTTGTTTAGAGAGCCTATGGAAGAATTTCAGGGGTTTGAAGAGCAACTTGTCTTGTATCTGGCAATGCTTATGTGCAATAAATGTGTTGGAAAATGGCATACAAATCAATTGAATGTACAATCCTTCTCCAGAACACCTGTTTCTAAATTTTTTATCCACAAAAATTTATCTCATAAAGCTTCACATTTTTTTCCTCTCCTGTCGCTTGGAGAACTGGGTAGATGGACGTGGAGAAGACGTTTCCATCAGTCGGAGAGTCTGCGATCTGAGGGCACAGCCTCAGAATAAAGGGCTGAGAGGAGGAGGAATCTCTCCAGCCAGAGGGTGGTGAATCTGTGGAATTCGTTGCCACAGAGGGTTGTGGAGGCCAAGTCATTGGGTGAACTTAAGGCAGCGATTGATGGATTATTGATTGGCGTTAAGGGTCACAGGGAGAAGGCAGGAGAATGGGGTTGAAAAATCAGCTATGATTGAATGGCGTGGCAGACTCGATGGGCCAAATGGCCTAATTCCGCTCCTGTATCTTGATGTCTTATCATATAGCTTCAAAAACGACTGAGGAAAATGTTTTCAGGTTTCGCCTGGACTGCCATTCAGCTGGAAAGTGTGCAGAGGAGATTTACGAGGATGTTGCCGGGACTCAAGAGACTGAGTTGTGGAGAGAGGTTGAGAAGGTTGGTATTTTTTTCATTGGAGCGTAGGAGAATGAAGGGTGACCTTACAGAGGTGTATAAAATTATGATTTGCATTGATAGGGTGAATGCACACAGTCAGTTTCCCAGGGTTGGGGAATCAAGAATGAGAGGGCAAAGGTTTAAGGTGAGAGACTTAATAGGAATCTGAGGGGCAACTTCTTCATCCCGAGGGTGGTCAGTATATGGAACGAGCTGCCAGAGGAAGTGCTTGAGGCAGGTACATTCACAACATTTAAGAGACACTTGGACAGGTACATGGATAGGAAGGTTTTAAAGGGATATGGGCCAAACGTGCAAATGGGAATCTTGGTCGGCATGGACCAGTTGTGCTGAAGGGCCTGTTTCCATCCCCTGTGACTCTCTGCCAACTTCATTGGGAACAGGAGGAGTCTATTTAATTAGATGTTGGTTAACATGTACCTCAGATTCTCCATCCACTCACCACAGCTCCAAGTCCTATGACACCCTAAACCTAATAAAAACCTGTAAACCTCTGCTCTCCAACTATGGTTGTCCCAAAGCCCACATTCCACTGGGAAGCAAATTCCAAGTTCCCTTAGTATAAATGTACAAATATATATCACAATTTGACTCCTACATAAATCACAGAATCATGGACATCTGTGGCACAGGAATCAGCCATTTTGGCCAAAAGTAGACTCATAGCTGATCTCATTTCCCAGCTCCTGATCTATAGACTTGCGGGTTAAGGTTCTTAAGGTGCTCATCTATAAAATGCAGTGAAGGTTTCAGACTCCACCACCCATTCAGCAGAAAGTTCCAGACCCCCATAACCGTTGAATGAAAAAATAATCCCTTTTAACCTTCCCACCATTTTAAATTTGTTCCCGTTAAATGACCGAATCCCAAAAGGTTAGTCTCCAATTCTGGATTCCCCAGTGGAATTAACTTCCCTTATCTAACATTTTAAAGATCTGAGTTAAATTACACTTAAACTCATCAGAATATTTGTCATATTTTGTACGACAAAGAAGAGAGCTTTCAGGACATTCTCATCAATCCCATTCTCCCACTTACAGGAAAATGCCAATAATTTACTATCCCTGGCTCTCCAGGACCCTGTTTTCAGCATTTGCAGTGCTCTGTTTCTCTCCTTTGATTCATCTCTCTCTTTAAACTCCGTGGGGCCCAGTTTCCCACACACCCTTTAAGATCACCTGGGTCCATTTCCTGTACCCCCTTTAAACTCACTGACGCCCCATTTCCCATGCTCCCTGCAGACTGGGTTCACTGGAAAGTTTATTCTCCAACAGTGGAACAGCTGAACGTAAATGAATTAAAAATGTTACGGTACTAACAGGAATAAACTCCAGTAATCCAGAAAATCTGCTGGTTCTGAGCATGCTGGATTATTGGACATAATTCCCTATAACTCAGAATCAAGTCCATAAAACTTGTCTTCCCAATATTACTATTTAAACCCTGGAATAATTCTATTGAATCATTGTTACACCTTCTCTAAGGCCAGTGTTGAAGGTGGGGTCCTTTTGACTGACTTATTTTTGACCAGCTGAGGCAGTGGGAGTGAAGCCATTTTGCAGATTGTTCATAGGCTTTCTGAAGGTGCATTTCAGTGAGGCTGCTTCTTTCTGAGCTGTTGCAGATCTGTCAGCTAAGCAGCTAATGTGGGACCGTTAAAAACCAGATTAAACTCAACCTGCAGATACAAACATGAAAGCTGCTATGTGGCTGAATGAAACCTGTCCTCCCAGCCCTGTTTCTGAAGGTTAGTTGATTTCTTCACATCAGGAGGTGTGACAGGGATGTTTCAGACCACCTTCAACCATCCAGTCTAAATGAATATTCTGTTTTAAATATACTTCTCTGAATGAATTCCTGTACCAAATCCACGTATCCATTCAATCCCCATCTCCCCAATTTCCTTTCTTCACAAAACTCTATGGAGCTCATGGAACAGCACAGCACAGGAACAGGCCCTTCAGCCCGTAATGTCTGTGCCAACCATGATGCCAAAATAAGCGAAACCATCCTGCCTGCAAATGGTCTGTATTCCTCCATTCCCGGCATGTTCATGTGCCTTTCTAAATGCCTTATAAACTATTGTGTCTGCTTCCACCACCACACCCTGGCAGCACATTCCAGGCACCCACCACTCTCTGTGTAAAAAAACTTACCCTGCACATCTTTAAACCTTCCCCCTCTCACCTAAAAGCTATGCCTTCTGCTACTTGACATTGCTACCTTGGGGAAGACACTCTGTCTGTCTATCTATACCTCTCATAATTTTATAAAACTCTTATTAGCTCGCCCCTCAGCCTCCAACGCTCCAGAGAAAACAATCCAAGTCCGTCCAAACTCCCCTTTCAGCTCATACTCTCTAATCCAGGCGACATCCTGGTGAACCTCTTCTTCATGTTCTCCAAGGCTTCCACATCCTTCCTGTAATGGGGGCGACCAGAACTGTTCACGATTATGTCTTCACGCTTTTAATTATTAATGTATTTTCAGTCAACGTTGAAAATACTCTCCAACAACACAGCATCTATAGGCCTCTCTCAAAGAGAATTCCAAAGATGTGCAATCCCCCGATTGGAGAAATTCCTCTTCATCTCAGACTTAAATGCCTGGCTCTCTGTCCTATAATTGTGATCCCCTCACCCCACTTCCAATTCTCTCCAGCCAGAGGAAGCAATCTCTTATGAAGTGCCCTATCAAACACTCTGAGAATCTTATACATTTTAATGAGATTATCTCTCATTCTTTCAAACCTCAGTTAATACAGGCTCTTTCTCCTCCACCTCTCTCCATGGATAGCAGCCCCATCGGCCAATGATGAGGGTTTTTGCTTCCATCACCCTTCTATAAACTCTGCATTCCACATTGCAACCGTGACTACACTCCATGGTAGCTGACTACCCCTAAAATGCTTTGAGATTTCCTGAAACAAATGAGGCAAGACTTCCTCATTTCCCGTCAGTGAACTGAGAGTAAATCTCCCTTTTGCTCCCTCACAGTGGTGCCAGAGGTCGAAAGGTACCTGTAATGGTCAGTATCACCGTTCCGATGATCATAACAACTGCCTGAAGGGTATCAGTGTAGATGACTGCAGCCAGGCCACCTGGAACCAGATCAAATCAGAATGAAACAATGGTATTCTCTTTGCCTCCTTTCATTACAACACTGGTTATTTGCTTGAGAACCGAACAAAAAAGAAACTGGAGCTGCCAGAAATCTTAAATAAAAGCAAAATGCTACAAACACGCAAAAGGTGAACTGAACAGAGTTCAGATTTTGGAGTTAACTCTTTTTTCCTTTCCGCAGCTGCTGCCCGAACTGCTGGGAGTTTCCAGCATTTACTGCCTCCCTTTATTTGGTATTGGTATTGGATTATTATTGTCACTTGTACCGAGGTGCAGTGAAAAGCTTGTCTTACAAACCGATCGAAGAGGTCAATTCATTACAAAGTACAGTTACAATGAGTTAGTACAGAGTGCATTGAGGTAGTACAGGTAAAAAAAACAATAACAGTACAGAGTAAAGTGTCACAGCTACAGAAAGTGCAGTGCAATGAGGTGCAAGGTCACAACAAGGTAGATCGTGAGGTCAGAGTCCATCTCATTGTATAGGGGAACCGTTCAATAGTCTTATCACACTCTGCTTCCACCGCCCTTCGAGGCAGTGGCTTCAAGATCATCATCAGTCGCAGCAGAAAAATGAATGTCTTTCCCCTTTGTATCTGGTGCACCAAATCTTCCACCTCCCTTGGTCATTGACTCGTAGAGTCACACAGCACGGAATCAGGCTCTTCAGCCCAACCAGCCCGCGCCAACCATGCTAGCCCCAATTTCCTGCGTTTGGCCCATATCCCTCCAAGCCCCGCTCTTCCATGTACCCATCCAAGTGCTTCTTAAATGATACTCATGTATCATTGGGTCAGTGAGGTCAATGGACCATTTGCTCGCACTTGGCCCATATCCGTCTCAACCTATCCTTCCATGTACCTGTCCAACTATCCTTTAAATGTTGTCCATGTACCTGCTTCAACCACTTCATCTGGAAGCACATTCCATTTACAGACAACCCTCCGGCTGAAAAATTTGTCCTTGAAGTGGCCCTTTGCAGCTTCCCTTCACGGACCCAGTCGTGGTCCTCCACCTCTATCAAATCTCCTTCCAATCTTCGTGCCAAGGAGAAGAAGCCCAGATTCTCCATGTAGAGTGAGTGCTTTGGCTATTCCTGGTCACCATATTATTAGAAGCATGCTTTGGAATCAAAATCGCAGAACATTGTGAGCTGAATGGCTTGTTCAGTGCTGTAGAGCACAGTCGTCGACTTCAGGAAGGGGAAGTCGGGGGAACACACACCTCAAGTTCCTGGGTGACAACATCTCAGAGGACCTATCCTGGGCCAAACACATTGGTTCAGACAAGCAGACCAAGTAGGCTCAAGCAAGTAGGCAAGCAACTGTATTTTGTTAGGCGTTCGAGGAGATTTGGTATGTCACCAAAGACTCTTACAAATTTCTACAGATGTACGGTGGAGAGCATTCTGACTGGTTGCATCACCGCCTGGATGGAGGCTCCAATGCACAGGATCGCAAGAAGCTGCAGAGGGCTGTAGACTCAGCCAGCTCCATCACGGGCACAACCCTCCCCACTATCGAGGACATCTTCAAGAGATGGCACTTTAAGAAGGCAGCATCCATCACTAAGGACCCTCACCATCCAGGACATGCCCTCTTCTTGTTACTACCATCGGGAGAAGGAATAGGAAGACCCACACTCCACGATTCAGAAACAGCTTCATCCCCTCCGGCATCAGATTTCTGAACCTATGGTCCATGAGCCTAGGAACACTACCTTGTTATTCCTTATTTTTGCACTACTTATTTTTGTATTTTATATCTTTGCACTATACTGCTGCCACAAAACAACAAATCCCACATCATCTAAGTTAGTGATAATAAATTTTGTTCTGATAAGGCACCAAGCAACTTGAGAATCTACAGTTGGAGATAGGGGTATCAAACCAGCACTGTGGCAATGGCACATATCTCAGCAACGAACCTACATAGACAAGCATCTCCTGCTCCACACGTTGGGGGCACTCATCGCATGCAGGAATCATCAGACACCTCAACGTGGAAACGATTCACCTTCAACTCTGATGGACTGTAACAAACAAACAATCTGTGGGAGGAACCCAGAGGGTTGAGCAGCATACGTGGGAGGGAAGGGACTGCTGAAGTTCCGGGTCGAAACCCTGCATCAGAACAAAACACTGGAATCCATTAAGTACAAGCTAATAGGACACTTTAATATTATAAAGTAACTGGAGGGACCTAAATCTGCAGAATCTGAGAGTTTACACCTGGAAGAAAACCACAGCTTTGATCTGTGTTGGAGCTGCTCTGGGAAAGGTTCACAGGATTCATTCCCAAAATGATTCAATGTCCCATGAGGGAAAACAAGCACCTGCATGGCGCAGTTATCCAAAAGCAAAATATGACAGATGCTGGTCCTGATGAAGGGTTATCAACCTAGCACATCAACCTCTCTACAGACAATGCCTGACCTGCCCATATTATGGCATGCTCTAGTTAGCAGCTTGACTTGTTCACAACATCATTACAGATAGAACCATAGAACACTACAGCACAGAAAGCAGGCTATTTGACCCTTCTAGTCTGTGCCAAAACGTTATTCCACTAGTCCCACTTACCTGCACCCAGTCCATAACCCTCCAGACCTCTCCCATCCATGTATCTATCCAATTTATTGTTAAAACTCAAGAGTGAGCCTGCATTTACTACATCAGATGGCATACTCTGACCACTCTGGTGACTTTTCCCCCTAATGTTCCCCCTTTCACCCTAAAGCCATGTCCTCTCGTACTTATCTCTCCTAATCTAGGTGGAAAGAGCC
>JAUZTB010000127.1:8490263-8509057 GCA_034780895.1 Rhynchobatus australiae | reverse complement strand
TGAGGAGATATGGGCAGATGGAGATGGGTAGGGAGAGTGTGGAGGTAGAGGCTGGTGGGCAATAGGTGTAACTAGATGAGGTAGGGTGATGGTCAGATGGAACCAGGTGAAGGGATAAGATAGGTGAGCAAAGGGAGAAGAAACCCAGATAGCTAGGCATGTGGGTGATGGGCAGATGGAGCCAGGTGGTGGTGATGAGCCATGGTAACAGGGGAACATAGGGGTGGGGAATGCAAAAAGGTGAACAAAGGGAGAGAGACCTTGGATACTTTAGTGGTGGAAAAAGAACACAGGAAGAGGAAACTGGAAAATTCAATGTTCATACCATTGGGCTACATGTTGTTCTTCTAGTTTGCATTTGACCTCATTGTGGCTGTGGAGAAGGCAGAGGACAGGCAGGTCCATATGGGAAGGGGAGTTAAAAATGACATTCAACCAGAAGCTCAAGATGGCTTAAAAAGTAGAATCTCTAAATTAATAATTTCTGGATTACTCCTATCATATAATAATGAGAATAGAATCAGGAACCTTAGCCTGATTAATACATGGGTAAAGACATGGTACGGTAGGAAGGGCTTCAAAGTAGTGGGAATTTGGGACCAGTTCTAGACCAGGAGAGATTTGTTCGAGATGGATGCAATACATGGACCCAAACAGAAATTCACTTGTGTGGCAGTGACAAAAATACCAATTATTACTCTTTGCAATCTCCACTGACTTTGGATCCTGAGGGATGTAAAAACATGACAACCACATGGAGATAAAGAGGGTAAGACAATTCCATTCCAAACAGAATTCTAAAGCCTTCTCTGACTCCTAAATAAGACAGATGTAGTTGGAATATGAAGAGGACTGGCAAAAATCTCTCTACAAGAGGAAGCAGCAGTGATAATAAAAGAGGTGAAAATTGATGAGGAGATACCAGTGAAGCTAGCTCTGTTTAAACTAAACAAATCNNNNGAGCTAATGGAATGCTTCCTGGGTTATTTAGGGAAGCAGAGGTAGAGGTTGCAGAAGAGCTTGACACATTTTTCCCCATCCTTCATAAATACTGTGGATGTCCCATAGGACTGGAAAACAATCTCCTGTTCAAGAATAGGCTGTTATTACATGCCAGGCAACTGTAACAGCTGGCATTTGGAGATAACAAACAAGAGCCAGTCAATATTGTCAAAGATAAATATTGTTTTGACCAACTTAACTGAATTCTTTGATTTAGCAATAATGGATGTAGGGAATGCAGTATGTTGTCTACATAGTCTTTCCCTTCCCCCCCCCCCCCAAACAGATATATGTGAAGTCTCACTCAAAAGGCTGATCAACAAAATTTAAGGCCATAGAATTAAAGGGTCCTTGTGAGTATGGATAGTATATCATTTCATCTTATACTGGTTTAAGGGGGAGTCATTGTAAAAGGCGGCTTTCCCAGAATGTAGGATGGTAGATAGTGTTGTTGTTTCCTGATACTGAGACCACTGCATTTTTAATGTATACATTAATGATGGACATGGCTGCACAAGGTAAATATTTCAAATCTCTGTCCAAGCCCACTTTACCTTCTCAAGTGGACATACAATATCTTGTGACACTGGAGCAGGGAGCAAGCTGCTGGACGAGTTCAGAAGATCAGGCAGCATCCATGGGCAAGGGTGGACAGTCAATGTTTCAGGTCAAGATCCTTCATCTGGACTAACATCATTACAAGGATGTTGCCAGGACTTGAGGGACTGAGTTATAGGAGGAGGTTGGACAGGCTAGGACTTTGTTCCTTGGAGGGTAGGAGACAGCTGATCTTATAGAGGTGTATAAAGTCTTGAGGGGCATAGATATGGTGAATGCACTCAGTCTTTTTCCCTAGGGATGGAGAATCAAGAACTAGAGGGCCTAGGTTTAAAGTGAAACGCAAAAAGGTTAATAGAAACTTCAGTGGCAACCTTTTTAAAAAAACACAAAGGGCTGTGTGCATGTGGAGTCAACTGCCAGTAACAGTAACTTTTAATGGAGAGTTGGGCAGGTACATGGATAGGAAAGGTTTAGAAAGTTATTGGTCAAACATGGGCAAATGGGACTAGCTTGGATGGAGCATTTTGGTCGGCATGGACATATTGGGCTGAAGGGTCTGTTACCGTGCTGTATGACTATGGCACAGTGCTTGCAGTCGTGGGAAACAGCTAAAAGAATGATGCAGACATAGATGCTATTACAGTGCCAGCAACTGGGGTTCAATTCTGGCCGTTCTCCCTGTGACTGCATGGGTTTTGTCCCACATTCCAAAGACGTACGGGTTAGGAAGTTGTGGGCATGCTATGTTGGCGCCAGAAGCGTGGTGACACTTGCAGGCTGACCCCAGAATACTCCACGCAAAGATGCATTTCACTGTATCTTGATGCACGTGACTAATAAAGAAATCTTATGACTGCCTGAAGGGGCAAATAAGCAGGTAAAATTTAATTCGGCAGCAAGACGGTCTTTCAGAAAGAATATAGATTGAAAATACAGGTGAACTGGCACAATTCTAGAGGATCTTTAGAGATCGAGGGACTTGGCATGTATTGGTACCTGACTGAACATGGGGTAATACTGCACACATATACTTGTAAGGGATGTTGAGTCAGTGGTTAGTAAAGCATATGGGAACCTGGAATTTGTAGAGACAGTACAAAATAAAAAAACTGAAAATACTCAAGTGGTCCAGCAGCATCTGTGGACAGAAAGAGTTAACTTTTCAGGTCAATGATTAGAACTGGGAAATTAAACAAGCTTTGAGGTACAGGGGACAAGAGGGGAAAAGCTGTGATGAGTGACGTTTTATTCCAACAGCAAAGCTCTGCAACAGCATCAAGACTAGTCCAGCGACTGAATAATAAACCCGGTGGTGGAACAGCTGGTGTTTCATTCAAAATTTAAGATCTTAATCCTATCATGGACTTTCCCCTTTGTTCTCTTGGCCCTTCCACCTTTCTCTGTAATTTAAAACATTTCATTTCTAACTTTTCCCAGTTCTAGTCAAAGGTCATTGATCTGAAATGTTAACTGTTCCTCTCTCCACAGATGTTGCCTGATCTCCTATTCAGATTTTGTTTTTATTTCAGATTTCTGGTACATGCAGTATTTTGCTTTTGGAAGGAATGTTAACCCTATACAATAAGTTATTCCATTATAGGCTTATTGTAAGAAATGCTGGTTAGCACACTTTACGTGGACGTGAAGGAGCTAAAGTGGTTGTAGGAAAGATTTACTAGAATGGTTCTAGGGATGAGGGATTTGTTACAAGATTACAAGAGAAGCTGGGGTTGTTCTCCTGGTAGCCAAGGAGGTTCACAGAAGAGTTGAGAGCTGTACACAAAATCAAGATCATGACCACTTTAAATAGTGCAAATAGAGAGAAGTTCTTTCCATCAGTGTACAACAGAGCAGTCAGGACCAAGAATTAACTGTTTGGAAGAGTGTTGGAAGTGGAATGAGTGCCTTCAGAAGGGAATTGAAAAGACAAGAGAGAATAATCTGAAGGGCTGTGGAGAAGGAGTGCAACTTAGCCTCCTCCAGCATCCATAACTCAGTATCTATTCTGGCCACAACACATTGATGCAATCATGGAGAAAGCATGCCAGCAACTTCGTTAGGAGTTTGAGGAGATTTGGTATGTCACCAAAGGCTTACAAATTTCTATAGGTGTACAATAAGGAGCATCCTGATTGGTTGCATCACAGCCTGGTTATGGAGGCTCCAATGCACAGGATCACAAGGGGCTGAAGAGGGTTACAGATTCAGCCAGCTCCATCATGGGCACAACCCTCCTCACCAGCGGTGCCTTAGAACGCAGCATCTATCATTAAGGGCCCTTACCATCTAGGACATGCTCTCTTCTCATTACTGCAGTCAGGAAGGTGGTAAGGGAGCCTGAAGACCCAAACTTAATGACTCAGGAACAGCTTCATCCCCTCTGCCATCAGATTTCTGAACGATCCATGAATGCAAGAACACTACCTCATTCCTTTTTTTGGCACCATTTTTGTAATTTATAGATTTTATGTCTTTGAACTGTACTGCTTCTGCAACTAATTTCACATCATATGTCAATAATTAATCTGATTCAAAATTATGCAAAATTAATTAGCCATATTTCTGCCTTCTGCAACCCAACTACATACAGGTTTTCACTGTACTCATAATCTGTTCAGAAAGAAGAATATAAATGAGAAATGAGAGGGGAACTTTAGTATTTCTGACCTTCCACTTCAACTATATCCCTAAAACTCACTTTATATTTCCAGAACCTGTTTCAAGTGCTACAGTGACTAAACTGCTGACTGTAAATACTGAGTAGCACCTCAACAAATTCAATAATCACTTGTTTAAGTGATCACCTGGACAAAAAAAATGGATCTAATGATCATTAATCTAAGTGCTCTCAAGGAAACATGGCTGTAGACTGAACAAAACTGGGAATTAAGCATTCCAGGGCATTTGGTGTTTAGGATGGACGAGCAAAAAGGAAGAGGGTGATGTAGCATTGTTAATAAGGGAAGAGCTGAGTACAGTGATATGAAGTGATTGCGGCATAACAGATGATGCAGAACTGCAGTCAATTTGAGTTGGACTAAGAAACAACACGGCAGAAAGCATTGGTAGAAGTTAATAGTAAAGCCATGAAATACTATTGGGTATGGCATAAATCAAGAAATTGGAGGTGTGTATAATGGGGTAATACTGTAATCACAGGAAACTACTGGACAAATCAGATTTTTTTAAATCAAGTTTGAGAATGAATGAAGATAGAGATTTAAGAAAGATGTTTTGGTGTGAAAAAATATTAAGTCAACTAGGGAAAAGAAATAAAACTGCAGCTGCTAGAATCAGTAACAAATGCTGGAAGAACTCATCCAGTCAAGCAGCATCTTTGGAAGGAAACCAGTCAACATTTCAGGTCAACGACCCTTCCTCAAATGGGACAGGGAGGGCAGAGGGTTTATAGTTTTCAAAGGAGAGCCTGGGTGGGGGCAGGTGGCAGGATGAGGTTTAAGACAAAAGCCTATTTGGTGATAGCTTAAGACAGATCAGGTGATTTAACCTGGGAAAAGACCATTTGGATCTTGTTTTGGGCAATGAGAAACCAGAATATCTTTGGAGAACAGTGACCATATGATAGAATTTGATATTGAAGCAAACAACTTTCAAACTCAATGTTAAAACAGTGTCTTAAATCTAAACAAAGGAAACCACAAAGGCATGAGAGTTGGTTGCAGTTGATTGGAAAAAACATTTAAAGGCTATGACAATGGACAGGCAATGGTTAATGCACAAGTTGCAAAATTACTAAGACAGCAAACCCAACAGGAAATGTGATTCATCCATAGCAGAATGAAGTTAAAGATTGTGTTAAAACCAAAGAGGTTTATAAAGATGCCAGAAATAGGCCTGAAGATTAGGCACATTTTAGAACTCAAAATAAGAATCAAGAAATTGACAAAGAAAGGCAAGACAGAATGAGAGATTACTAACAAATGAATTGTAAGCATTTTTGTGGATATATAAAAACCTTTCAAAACGCGAGTTCTTTACAGACTAGAGTTTATAATGGAATATTGTAATAATGAAGTGGCAGAGAAGTTAAACAGTTATTTTGCATCCATCTGATGTACTACAGAATTAGACATCTCGTGACAATAAAAAACTGGAGCTAAGTACTAGTCAGAAAATAATACTGGAGAAATTAGGTGAGCGTGAAAATTGGAAAGAGCCCAAGGACCCAATGATCTACATCCCAGATTGAGTTACCTTTTATTTTAGGAGGTACCCCATTTCATAGTTCTACTGATTCTGCAATGGTCTTGTAGACTGGAGAATAGCAACAGGACCCTCACAATTTAAGGAAGAGGAATAATAAAAAACAGGGAACTATCAACCAGTTAGCCTAATGTCAGTGGTAGGAAAATTGCTGAAAGCTATAAAATGCAATCTTGAAAAGATTAAGATCAGAGACAGCATGGACTTGTGAAAGGAAAACCATGTTTGACTAATCTGTTGTTTCCTTAAAGAACTACTAGTAAAATAAGTAACATATAGGGCCCTTGGTGAGACTGCACCTGGAGTACTGTGTATTGGTCTCCTAACCCAAGATGTGCTTGCCATAAAGAGAGTAGTTAAAATACACCAGATTGGTTCCAGGGAGGGCAGGTTTGCCATATGAAGAGATTGTGTTTAGAAAAATAAGAGATCTCATCAAAATGTATTTTTTTTAAAAAAGGAACCTGAAGGGCAAGATACAGTTAGGATTTTCCCCCAGAGCTAGAACTGGGAACAAAGTTTCAGAACAAGGATCATTCAAAAAGGGAGACTGATAGATTTCTGGGCATTAAGCAAATCAAGAAATATGGGAACAATGCCAGAATAAAAGCATTGATGTAGATGGTCTTAATGAACGGCAGAGCAGGCATGGAGGGCCAGCTGACCTAATCCTATTCCTTAAATTCATATGCTCAAAATAAGGGTTCACTTTGCAGAATAAAATGATTTAACTTAGCTATTCAGCCCATTGATTCTACTTGTGCTTCTTGCCACTGGTCACCTTGTCTAATTATACATTGTTGCTTTCATAGCCTTTAGTATTCCTTTCAAGCAATAAATTAAAGAATTTGCTGCTCCAAAAGTTTATGGAACTGTATTCCAATATATGCCACTAAGTAAACTCCTCAGCAATATTTTAAAATACAAATTAGGTCAAGATTTAAAGTCAAACTCCCTTTAAAAACAAACCATAATTAAACAGACATCTTTAATGTGTTAGGAAAAGGCAGCATCTATCTATGAAGCACCCCCACACCCACCATTCCTCCCAAAGCACAGCTCTTCCAAATGGGCGAGCCTGCCAATAGAATTTCCCAAGTAGGAAGCTGTATATCCGAACAAGAACTTCTCTGAAGCACTCATCTCAAGGTATATAGGCTGCTGTGGAAAAGATAGAATTCACCAAAACAACATGTGGTTCACAAGGGAAAACAATCTTTGAAATAATTAACAAATTGCTAGAACAATGTAGATGTGTCTTATACAGGAACTCCAAAGCATATCTGACATCAGCCCCCTCAGGTCAGTGCTAGATCCCACTCCAATCAGAAATATGGGCAGTCATACACAATTCTAATGATGTGAACACAATCTTGGCTTACACCCTGCCGAGCACCAAGAGAGCATTGCCTTTTCAAAGGTCCCATTGTCCAGATCTGAGTTCAAACTCAGTCCACAGACCTCAGTTGAGGGAAGAAGCCCCATGATAATATTTGAACACCTAGATTCTCCTGGTATTCTGCTCAACATTCATCTGATAATCACTGCGACAGATTTGCTGTTTCATCTACCTACTTAACAGTCACTACACTTCAAAAGCAATTTGTTGGCCCATTAAATTGGTTTGGGATCTCAAGGGTATGAAAAGTGGTGGAGATATCCAAGTTATTTTCCCTAAATAAATCTCTTCTCCACAAACACCAAAAAGGTTTGATAAAATGAGTAACAGAATGAATGGTTCAAGCAGAACTCACCAGCTTTACACATCATCGATGCCAGAAGTTTGGACACAATAGAACCTCGTTTCCTCATCTTACATTGCTTGCTGTATGGAAAGTAAGGGATTACACCAATGATGTTCTTGGCACATGAGGTCTTAGAGGCATAGATCATAATAAGGAGTTCCATAATGGTGGTGTTGACATCCCTGTAGTACAAGAAAAAGCATCCTTAAACATCAGGACAAACAGATCAAGCAATTATATTTCTAACTCCCTAGCTATCACCATTCTTATCACGCACACCTTTTTAAAAGAAAAGCCAAACTCAAGAACTAAAGTGACTATCCACCAAATAACTTTCTTTGACTAACTTGAGGAAATGCAAGGGTCCATTCTAGCAGTACTAAGTATTAACAAGTTAAATCATATTCCTCAATGAATTTCAAACACAGAAGTGACTGAAAACTAGGATACATTTTTTATTTGGTGAAGCACCAAAAAATTCACTGCCATAACTACTAGGCTTTTTATGTCAATATTACATTCTCTAAGAGGCTTGTGTAAAACAGAAATAATAAAAACAACTTAAACCTGATTAAGTTAGCTTCATTTACAAAGGGACTTTTTTTTTAAAAATCATCCTGTTGGAAATGCAGCCCCTGGAAAATTGTTTTGTACAGCTGGTTTGAACCAGATTATTGCAAAAATACTAATATTTGCAAGTTTGTCAAAAGACTAGTAAAATGTATTAATTCTTAGAAACAGTATTGGGTTTCAGTACACACTGTAAATGTGGACGGAGGAGAGATACAATAACCTATCCAACACATGTTTGGCAGAAGAAAACATCACAGACAAAATGATCACTAAATCAAGATAACTGCTTTATATACAGACTTTTTTCCTGGTGGTTTTATTCTAAATAGGGTATTCTGAAGCTGCTTAAAAGAGTTCCAACTTTTAAATGCGCGTGTAGTACCTGCAAAAGAAATGAGCATTACTTTTTTGGCCTATAATCAAACAGGAACAACTTTCCTCCTTCCTTCATCGTTGTATAACTCGGATACAAACCAGCTTAGCCTTGAAATCAAAAGAGGTTGAAGTTCCTCTTGAAATTATAATTAAAACTGAGGCATATATCATAAATATACTACATTACCACAGACTTACTTTGAAACAGTCTGAATAATAAACACATCTTTTCCTCTGACAGACTCTTGAATCTGTACTCTTGTTTCTATCAAAAAGAACAAAAACACCATAAAATTTACTTTAGTTCAAACTACATTGCTAATCTGTATTTTCTTACCAAAACAACTAAAGCTACACATGAAAAACAAAAGTAACCGTTGATACAGAGCAATGAAAAAATTACTTGGAAAAAGATTTTCTCCGCAATTAGAAGGATTTTTATTCCGGGAAGATTTCCATTAGGACTATCAAGAGAACAAGTTGTGTGCAATATGCTGTTTCAATGAGCATATTGCAAGCCAGCAACACTCCCATATCAGCTGTAAAAGAAACTGGTCTAACAGTAGCATTTCCCGTCCTCGCCTGAAGCTGCACCAATGACTTCATTCAACCCAATTCACCAGTTATTCCAGTGATGTAGAAGTATTGTGACTATTCTGTTGCAACAAAACCTTTAACATTTACTCTGCCTTCCTTGTCTGGGCACTGGCTGTAGAGATTCAGGAAATCCAAAACAGAGAAACTGACACCACAAAGGAGAAGGGAGGGCACAAGGAGCAACTACGCAGAGAAGTCAGAAGGACAGATCACAGAAGATACTCAAAAACAAAAGTAAACCTCAATGCTGGAGAGGGAAAAGGATCTGGGAAAGAGGCAGGAGACAAGACTGAAAAAATGCAAATCAGACACCTAGATTTGACTAGAGTGAAATCTCAAGGGTGGGAAGGAATTCAAAGGTTTGATTCACTAGCCACTTGCCAGCTCCTTGCTTGGAGCAGCATTGGGTTAGCAGTTCTCCCAGCACCAGAAAAGATGCATTTTCATTCTATATGCTTGGACTTGCATTCAATCTGGTGTTGACTATGGGTCATCGCAATGTAGTTCACTTGCACGCAGAGAGGAGGTGGTCGAAAATTGCTCTTCTCCCCTTACAATCTTTCATCCGAGAAATACTTATTTTTGGTCTGCAAGCTTAATTACAAATTAAAGAAAGCTATCTGATAATAGGTCAGACAGATAACTATGATGGGGCACTGGAAATCAGGGCTGTGCAAGGCTAAAGTTGGAGGAACATAGATCTGAGTATTGCAGGAAATCAGGTTACAGAAACAGGGAAGACAAAGCCCACAGAGAAATATGAATAAAAATTTAAATTAGGGTTTATAAAGGCCATTCAGTTGACATTGGAAATTTAAAGATTATGTTGGATCATTCAAAAATATACACAACCCTCAAAAATTAAGAACAGAAGCAAATGAAGAAAAGCAGGGAAATCCTCCTTTGGTTTAAATATTCCATAGCTTTGTTCATCAAATAAAAGGGATATGGTATTAGAACCAACTCCAACATATGAGTAATCTGTTACTTCAAATAAGGGAGGGTGACAAGCATTTACCAGTGTCCTAAAACATAAGTGAAAGTAGGCTTCTATAGCCTTAAGTGTCCCAAAGTCTCAGAACAGATCAATCCAAAATGATGTCCCTCTCATCCCAAATGTTTAGCCACTAGTTTATTCACTCCCCAACCAGGGGAAATGGCAGCACATGTTAGAAATACACAGTACCATGTATTTCTTTGTTCACCCACTATGTGCTGCAGAAAACTTGCCGTGTTAGGTTTTACAGCAAACTTCACTCAGACAACGTGTGCTCATTAGCACACCACACTCATGCTGTCAATGGTTGGTTAATCAGAGTGAATTCACTGCACATTCCAATTTCTGAGCAGGACGAAGGTCAAAAAGAACAAGTTAAACACATTTTCCCAAGAAAAATATCCTGCAGTAGAAATAAGCGATCCTGTATGTCATTGTTGTGCAACTGACAGTCTCATAGAAACATTTACTTTGAAAATATTTAGGAGCAGTAGTACTGATTAACAGTCTAAAGCTAAAGAGAGACTACTGGTTCAGTTTTTATTAAAACAGCAATGCAACTGTTAACAGACATAACATGTGCGATTCAGTGACAGAATATGACCAACTCAATCAATAGCTCAGGGGCAACCTACACTCTGGTAACTTAGTAATATCGTGCTAGGACTCCCTGGCTTACGAATGAACTGATTTACAAAAGTCCAACTTTATGCAAATTCTCCTATATTAAAATGTTTCTCAAACTAGTAATAATGTTTTATGATGTTCAGTAATTAGATACAGTACATTTTCCATTATTTTAATTATGGGTGGTGTTAGTGTGATTATTCAGTGAAATAAAATGATAGCAAGTATGTGTAGAGCAACACAATAAGAGTAGCTATGGAAAACAGACACTTAGAGATAGTTCTCATGAACAAAACTCTTACAGAATCCAAGGTCCGTTAAACCACTGTGTTTAATCGCGCAGACCCCTGCCTGCATATCAAGATCACCATTTATACCAGCCTTACGGTCACATTGGTCCCAATATGCTGTCACTGCCAGTCCTTCAAGATGTAGCATGCCACGTATTTGTGCTACAAGATCATTTCACCGTTTCCAAATGTCCACAATGAGAGATGTGGCAATAGTTTAACAAAATTAAAAATCACTATTTGAAAATGACATTTAAAAAAATTTAAGACAGTGAATAATTATACCTCAAAGAAAAATTAGTGACAATTTTCACTTCAAGGTAACGACCCCATTCAAAGAAATGGGACATTTCTAAATGTAATAGGATGGATTTAATTTTCAAAGTCCATTGAGTTAATTGATTTCTGCCAAGTCTGATTACACACAACTGGCTCTAGCAAACCTAGCCAATGGGTGGAGTGGGGAAAAGAGGTGGGAGAACAATGTTATCCCCATATATGCAATGGGTGAGAACAGTGCCGACTGTGGCTCTAAACTGCAGCTAAATGTTCTCTCGATGCTTTGGCACCAAAGCTCCCAGAAATGGAACTTCAACCCAGTTCCTCTGTGCAAGACTGCAAAGATTTTAAAGTACTAAATTCAGAGCATAAAAGAATAAACTTGTATGTTATTAGTCAGTGCCAAACTCGGGATTAAATCATCTAATTCATCAAGCTCTAGTGCAAACACAAAACAGCTCGAGCACTTCAGAGAAAAAAAGGCACCATTGCTACTGAAAACTATTTAACGACACTTATGTTTGCCAAACACCGATCTTCACACAAGCTACATCCTATTTTCAAAAGCAGCTGCCTTCTCCTGGTGGCAAGAACGCTATTTCCTTCAGTAACTGCTAAAAACTCAACTCAATACAGCTACTTTACTGCCAATTACACATTCCAAGCAAGAAAAACATCTGCCCACAAATTTGTTCAAGGGAAGTCAATTTAAAACAAACAGCATCATATCCTTCTGCATTAGCTTAAGCTCTAAGCTTTGTATTTTGAAGATTTCTAACAAGACCCATAAGGTGGAGCCAAAGGAACTTCCCTATCAATTAGTTTACTAATTAGTTACCTAGCACACAAAATAAGATCTATGGCTTCACATTATGAAGCAAAGCACACCAGTCTTTACTATAGAATGCCACTGTACTGAGCAGAATAACCTTTAATTACATTACAAATGAAGAGGATGCCCAGATATTAACAGAAATGGCTCAAATAGGTCAGATGAATGCAGTATTTATTTGTATCAAGAGTAAAAAGTGGCTTGATTCTGGGAGGCCCACCTCACAATATGTGTATTTTATGATGCATAGGTCAATTTAGTACCACAAACATTATTTGTAAAGTATGTTTAAGTGATTTGCTTCAAAGAATGTTCACCTCCTTACATCGTGCAAAATTCTTTTCGCATATCAAATCCATTTAAAAAATGTTTAGTCACAATTAATTTTTCAGAAAATGTCAAAAGTAATTTAAAAGGACCAAGAAATCTTTCTTTATACACTCACACTTGAACAATTGTCATTGCTGAATTTAAAATTCGAAGAACAGGACAGCACAGGAATGGGACTTTCACCCACTATGTCTGCGTCGACCACGATCCCAGTCTAAACTAATCCTGTTTGCCTACACGCGGTCTATATGAGGCACAGTAGTATAGCGGTTACCATAACACTTCACAGCTCCAGTGACCAGAGTTCAATTCCAGACACTGTCTGTATGGAGTTTGTATGTTCTCTGTGTCTGCAGGGGTTTCCTCCAGGTGCTCCTGTTTCCTCCCACATTCCAAAGACGTACGGGTTAGGGAGTTATGGGCATGCTACGTTGGTGCCCGAAGCATAGCGACACTTGCGAGCTGCCCCCAGAATACTATGTAAAAGATGCATTTCACTGTGTGTTTCAATGTACATGTGACTAAGATATCTTATCTTATTCCTTGCATTTTCATGCATCTGCCCAAATACCTCTATACAATGCCATTTTATCAGCTTCTACCACCTCCCCTAGCAGCACGTCCCATGTACTTATCACTGTGCAAAAACAAAACTTGCCTCACAGATCTCCTTTAAACTTTCCACCTCTCAACTTAAATCTACACCCTCTAGTACTTGACATTTTCTGCCCTAGGAAAAAAAGACCATCTACCCCCATCTATGTCTCTCATTTTTGTTTTATTATACAGTGGCTCTGTGGGTTACAGAAAACCTGACTTACAGAAATCCAATTAAAAAAATTCTGGGAGAAATTGCATGAATAATTTTTCAAGAAGGGAAGAGGGAAGTTACAGAAATGCAAACAAGTCATATTATTTTCACTAACAACTGGATACATATTCTATTAGTTTAGTTATGGGTAGAGTTAGCATGAACATAGAAGATACTCAACAAAATGACATAGAACAGACAACAGCACAATGTAGTATTGAGGGAAAACAAAGCAGTACATCTGGAAGGGGAGGTTCACCCATTCTGGGCAATGAGTTGTCTTGGTTTTGGAGAAAATTGTTTGTTTCTGACATGGTGGAAAAAAAGTTTACAGACAATTCTCATGAACAGAACTACTATATAACCCAGAGAATGCCTGTACTTCTATCAGGTTCCCCCTCAGCCTCCAACACTCCAGAAAAGACAACCCAAGTTTGCCCATCCTCTCATTACAGCTAATATACTGCAATCCAGGCAACATCCCGGTGAATGTTCTGCAGCCTCTCCAAAGCCTCCACAACCTTCCTAAAGTTTGGTGACCAGAAATGCACACTATACTCCAAATGTGGCCTAACAGAAAAGTTTTATACAGTTGCAACACGACTTCCCAACTTTTGTACTCAATGCCCCACCCAATGAAGGCAAGCATGCCATATGCCTTCATTACCACCCTGTCCACGTGTGGAGACTTTCAGGGAGCCAAGGTCCTTCTGTACATCAATGTTGCTGAGGATCCTGCCATTTACTGTATACTTCCTTTTGCATTTGATCTCCCAAAATGCACCACCTCACACTTGCCTGGATTAAACTCCATCTGCCATTTCTCTGCCCAAATTTGCAACTGATCCATATTCTGCTGTATTCTTTGACAACCTCCCTCACTATCCATAACTCCACCAATTTTTGGGTCGCCTGCAAAGTTACTATCAAGCCACTTACATTTTCATCCAAATCATTTATATTATAACCAACAGGACCCAGCACTGATCCTTATGGAATACCACTGGTCACAGACCTCCAGTCAGAAAAACACCACTCCACCACTTGTCTCTGACTCTTACGACCAAGCCAATTCTGGATCCAATTGGCCAATTCATTGTGGATTCTCTGTGACTTAATCTTCTGAACCAGCCTACCATGAGGGACCTTGTCAAATGCTTTTCCAAAATCCACATTAACAATATCCACTTCCAAATCCTTAAAAAAAAATTGAGATAGGAACTCTACCACACAAAGCCATGCTGACTATCCCTAATAAGTCTACACTTTACCTAAATGCAAGTAAATTCTGACCCTAAGAATCTTCTCCAATAATTTCCCTACCACTGACTGAAAACTCACTGGTTTACAATTTTCTGGTTTATCCCTGTTGCCCTTCTTAAACAAAGGAACACTGGCTATTGTCCAGTTTTCTAGCAGCTCAGTCATGGCTAAAGAGGATACAGAGATCTCTCAAGGCCCAAGCAATCTCGTCCCTTGCTTCACTTGGTATACTGGGATAGATCCCATCAGGCCCGGAGGACTTGCCCACCTTTGTTTTTCAAGACACCTCCTCAATATCAGCATGCCCCAGAACATCAACATATCCATCCTCAAGTTCACCATCATTCACGTCTTCTCCTTGGTAATTCTACTTGCCGAGGACAGTTCATGGCCCCTTTTAGCCCTCCTAAATTAAATTCTTTCCTGCTTCCTTTATATTCCTCAAAGTCCTTGTCCAATTCCTAAACCTTACACATGCTTCCTTTTTGACTAAACTTACAGCATCTCTTGTCATCCAAAGTTCCCAAACCCTTACTGGGATTAACAATAAACACTGGCCATTTTCGTATCTGCTTGGTGTTTATGTTAAAAGCAGATGCACACTGACCAGTGGAAATTCAAACTACATTTCACAATAGCAGTTTTGTTTTAAACACTTATCACTAAAGGAACTCTCATTCTATACTTATATTGGTAAATGGGAAATGTACTTATGGAAGAATCAAGTACTAAAATAGCTAAACTAAGCCATAAAGCTTTCAACTAGGATGAATACTGATCATCTCTACTTAAATTTGGGGAAGCAGAGTCTGAATATATAAACAACACATTATAGCACAAACACCCTAATCAATATTTGTTGCCAATTTAGCTCTAATCCATTAAATCTAAGATTCCAATGACATGATACAATGTAGGCTTATCATTCTAAACCTCCATATCAGATAAAACATCAAATGGAAGTTTCAGGCTTTAACCAAAGGGGAGAGTAGGGAAGCCTAGCAGGGAAAGTTCACCCAACTCAGTGGTGGTGAGGCACATTTTAGAACTAGTACAGGCATGATCAAAGGAAGAGAGGTAGCAAGCTCCTAAAATTTGACTAGTGATTTCTCCTCTATTTTGATATGCAGATAACGATGTATAGCTTTTTCATAATTCATTTTCATAGTAAAAATAAAGTCAGTTAATAAGCCAACTAGAAAACTTAGCATGAAAACATTTCTGATTGTGCATAATACTTAAAGATGTTAAAATATTTAGCAGGTTTGTGGAGCAATTACAAATGGCATGACACTTGTTCATCAGACAATGATTATTTCAATTTGCAGTTCAAGTTAGTCCAAATGGATCATGGAACTATTAACACCTAATATCAGCTAAGGCTTTGTTCAAATAAGTTATTCAAAAGGATTTTCAAAATCACTTATCAGCTATCTTGGCCAGTTGCCAATATCTTGTAAACGGCATTAATCATTGCCATTTCCACCAAACTCAAAGGCATCACATTATAAGAGTACCACTACTGTGGGTAGTAGCAGACCATATTTATCTAGTTACATATGCAATGTACAAAACTCAAATCATTTTCAAATTTAGAGATTCTATTACTTATTCTTTTATTAGATAGCTGTGGCCAACAGTGGGTGAGTGAACGAGGAGCATCTGTTCACAATTACAAATACATTTCTTGACTACATTCAAGACTTATTCTTGAATATAGTCAAAAAATGTATTAACTGTGAGCAGCTGTTCCTCCCGGGTACACTGGGCTTCACAATTGGCCACAAATATACAATAATTAGAGCTACAAATTCTTCAATTTATCTCTGAGATGGCAATTTCCCTCCACTTGTCAGTTGTTTCAAACCCTAGGTTAGGTCATGTTTTGCCCCACCCTCATTCTTGAAACGTGAGCTAGGGGAATGATGTAAAATTACAAAGAAAGTAAGTAGCTTTGGTCAATCACTCAAATAATTACTAGATTGCAAGAAGCAGTTTAGCCATCATATTCTTCTAGTGGGAAAATTATATTTCACCACCAATGATGTACGTACAAAGGCAGAGATTGCAAAATAGCTTAAAAAACTATCTCATCAACCCCAAGCAAAAAAGGATTACTATCCTTTCTTTTCGCATGGAAAAGAAACATGATCCATCCACAAAAATTCGCAGTGTAGGATTTGATTC
This sequence comes from Rhynchobatus australiae, assembly GCA_034780895.1. Taxonomy (NCBI): domain Eukaryota; kingdom Metazoa; phylum Chordata; class Chondrichthyes; order Rhinopristiformes; family Rhynchobatidae; genus Rhynchobatus; species Rhynchobatus australiae. The sequence goes on along the minus strand of JAUZTB010000127.1, from coordinate 8,492,364 downwards.
CTTTAGGCAATGGCCTTGGTAAGCCTGAATGCAATAACTGAACACCACACTGAAGAAATTGACAACACAACCTGGCAAAGTTTAATTCAGAAAATGACTCTGCTCCTTCACACATCTGGTGTGAAATCAGTGATAAATTGGATTGGCACACTGCAGTTTTATTTCAGCATGATTTATTTCCTATCCCACTTGATGGGATAAAGCCCATCTTTACTCACTCTTGTAACTACAAGTTAAATTAGTTCCAGAAAACTTCAACCCAGATCACGATAGATGTCTTGATCAAGTGTCATGCCACACAAATAAGTAGGAAATAATCTGATTTTTGAGAGAAGCCATGAGAGTTGGGCGAGGGAACTCCTGATACTTTATTTGAAGCAAATTATTGGGTGTAACAGAATTGACATTATAAATGATCTGAGAGCTGGATATTGGCAAAAAAATTAGACATGTTTCAGTTCTTCTGTACATACTTACTGATAAATGCATGCTTATATTAAAAAATAAGGATATTCAGTGCCTTTTGCACTGATGGCAGCTTGGTTCTGTGGACTGCTACCTAGTGGAATATCAATTAAGGGTACTCAATCTTCAGTCAGACATATCGGGCAAATTATGCATTCCCTGGCTAAAGACTGGCCCTGGCAGAACATTTAGAGAAAAGGAACATTCTTCAGGGTTTGAGGAACATCAAGCAGAAATAATTCATTTTGGAAAAGAGAAAAATAAAACCAGGGATAAAGCAAAAATCTTGAATGATTTTTCCAGATAAATATGGTATAAGATACATGGGACCACGGTGAATTGGCCATTTGGATTCAGAATTGGCTTGCCCATGGAAGACAGGGGGTAGTAATTGATGGGACTTATTCTGGCTGGAGGTCTATGACTAGTGGTGTTCTGCAGGGATCCATACTGGGACATCTGCTGTCTGTGACATATATAAAAGTGACCTGGATGAAAATGTAGATGAGTGGGCTAGTAAGTATGCAGATGATACAAAGATTGGTGGTGTTGTGGATAGTGTAGAAGACTGGCAAAGGATATAGCAGGATAAAGATCAATTGCAGATATGGGCAGAGAAATAGCAGATGAGTTTATGTGAAGTGTGGCACTTTGGGAGATCAAATGTAAAAAGACAGTACACTGTTAATAGCAAGACCCTTAGCAGTGTTGATGTGCAGAGGGGTCTTGGGGTCCAAATCCATAGCTCCCTGAAAGTGGCAAAACAGGTTGATAGGATGGTAAAGAAAGCGTATGGTGAGAAATTGAGCTCAAGAATCAAGAAGTTACGCTGCAACTTTATAAAACTCTAGTTAGACTGCACCTGGAGTATTAGATTCACTTCTGGTCACTGCATTACAAGAAGGCTTTGGAGAGGGTTCAGAAGAGGATTACCAGGCTGCTGCCTGGATCAGAGAGCATGTGCTTATAAGGATAAGTTGGACAAACTAAAGTCATTTTCTCTGGAGCAGTGGAGGCTGAGGGGAGATCTGACAGATGTTTATTAGATTATGAGAGGCATAGACAGACAGCTGGTATCCTTTTTCCCCCAGGGTTGATATGTCTTATACCAGACAGCATGCATTTAAGGCGAAAGGGGGCAAGTTCAAAGGAGATGTGCAAAGTAAGTTGTGTTTTTATTTTATTCACAGAGTGTGGTGGGTGCCTGGAATGCACTGCCAGGGGTGGTGGTGGAGGCAGATACAATAGATGTGTTCAAGAGATTCTTAGATAGGCACATGAAAGTGCAGGAAATGGAGGGATATGGACATTGTGAAAGGATTAGTTTAGTTGGGCATTTGATTACTTATTCGGTTAGTCTGGCACAACATCATGGGCTGAAAGGCCCATTCCTGTGCTGTACCCTTTGATGTTCTAACATGTTTACAGTAAGATCTCACTCAATTATCCCCAAAACTTAATGTCTAATTTTCCACATTAAATCTTTCAGCACAAATTGTTGCAATGGTTCTCTACGAGCCTTCGATGTCAAGTTACCTTTTCAGTAAATGCCAAGAATCACCCCCTGTACCAGAGACTCAGCTCCATTATCTCCACTCCTGTTAATCAAGTTAACAAGATTTAATGGCTGTGATGA
>JAUZTB010000127.1:8181287-8194026 GCA_034780895.1 Rhynchobatus australiae | reverse complement strand
ACCAGTCACATTGCCCGGCTCATTGGGTTAATCCTTACTGACGCCAAGGAAACCTGCCGTTTGAATTTAATCACAGAGTGATCACACTTAATTAGATCTTCACTTAACAGCTTCCTTTGCTTATTAAAGAATTATAAGTTACCTGTACTGAATGTAATGTTGACGAGCTTAGCTGCATCACTGAACAAATGGGAGGGTGGCCAGGGAGAGGATTGGAATGGAGAAAGAGAGCAGGAACTTGGTAAATAGGGGTCTTCCCCTGGGGCAGTGGTCTTCCCCCAGGGCAGTGTTCCCCCCGGGTCAGTGGTCTTCCCCTGGGGCAGTGGTCTTCCCTGGGGCAATGCTCCTGAGTTAAACATGAACATACAGAGCAGACAGCACAAAGTGTGAAGTACTGTGGACAGTGAGGCCAGTGATGAACTTAACTACGGGCTGGGGATGGGGCCACATGGTAGGTGAAAGGTACCACAGGGATGTACAAGGTGATACGCTTGGGCTGGATGATAAATGAATGGCCCAGTGCGGAGAGCCTGCAGGTGAGAAGGTGGAGTCAGGTCACCGTCAGACCACCCAAGAAGGTGCAGCAGGTTTGAGGGGCCAGGTGCCCTACCTCTGCTGTGAATTCACATATCTGTAAAGGCAGAGTTACGTTGTGGCTGCACAACACCCTGGTCGGAGGAGTTCAGGTCACATACTGTAGGGCGGACGTGAATGCTGAAGAGATGGTTCCTGAGAGGAGAGATCCCAGCTCCAGGTTACACTGGAGAAGCTGGGACTATTCTCCAAGAAGCAAACAAAGGTTCAGTGGGGATTTGTTCGAGGTGGACAAGTTTGTGACGGATTCAGACAGGGTAAATACAGAGCAGCTGGGGCCACTAAACCTGTGGCACAGTGAATTATGAGGAGAATCACATCAGAGTTCAACGAGATTGTGGTTCTGAGCAGGGGCGAAGCCAACATAAGATAGGAGCTGGTAAAAATCGACTGGGAGCAGCTGTTTGCAGTTAAATCTATATTCATTAAGTGAAGGAGTGAGAGTTCAGGGCCAACGTCTTCCTGTAAGGGTGAAAAGAAGGCAGGTCTAATGAGCCTTGGATGTCAAGGAATATCGAGGTTTGATACGTGAAGGAAGCACATTGGCAGGTATAGAGAACGGAACACAGAAGGTGCCCTCAGCTGTACAGAGGGGGTAGTGGGGTACTTTAAAACAAAATTAGAAGGGCAAAGAGGGGTCACCAAATATCACTGCCAGAAACAACCAAGGAAAAGCCCTAGCCATTAAATGCAGAGTAACCAGGGACAGAGTAGTGCCCAGTAGGGACTGAAGGGCACTCTGTGCATGGAGATGGAGGATGCAGGTGAGGTTGGAAATGAATACTTCACACGGAGGAGAGGTGTGGTTGTAGGAGGGGGGAGCGAGGCTGGGGTATCATACCACGTGTAAACAGTAAGGGAGGGGATTGCTGGGACTGTGACAAAGGGTTTGAAATCTTTGCTCGCCATGTGTGAGGTGACTGCAGACCTTTATTCACAAAGGGCAGCAGGAGTAAGCTAAGTAATTACAGTCTAGTGTCAGTGGTAGGAAAGTTATTGGAGAAAATTCTGAGGCTCAGTGTTGCTGGCAGGGGTAGATCAGGGATAGCACAGCAGTTTTTGGTGGGAGGTCCCGTCTGACTGATTGAGTTTTTTGATGAGCACAGTGCAGTTGACTTGGTCACATGGACTTCAGCAAGCCCATTGACAAGGTCCCACGTGGAAGGCTGATCCAAAGGTTGTAGCCCAGGAGATCCAGGGCAATTTGGCAAATTAGATCCAAAGCTGGCTTGGTAATAGCAGACAGTAGTAGTGAAGGGTTGGGTTAGTGGTTGGAAGCTGGTGCCCAGTGATATAGCGCAGGGATCACACCGGCACCCTTACTGTCTTTTCCCCAGGGTTGGGGAATCAAGAACTAGAGGGCACAGGTTTAAGGTGAGAGGGGAGAGATTTAATAGGAACCTAAGGGGAAACTTTTTCACCCAGAGGGTGGTCTGTATATGGAATGAGCTGCCAGAGGAAGAGGTTGAGGCAGGTACATTAAGAGGTACTTGGAGCAACATACAAAGAGGTGGAGGAACTCAGCAGGTCAGGCAGCATCTATGGAGGGAAATGGACAGTCAGCATTTCGGATCAAGACCCTTCATCAGGACTACAAGGTACGTTTATGGGCAGGTTCACGGATAGGGAAGGTTTAAAGGGATATGGGCCAAATGCAGGCAAATGGAACTAGTTTAGATGGGAATCTTGGTTGGCATGGACCAGTTGGGCTGAAGGGTCCATTTCCATGCTGTATTACTCAATGACTCTAAATGACTAAACTGATTGAATTTTTGCTGAGGTAATTTAATCAATGTTGTCCTGTTTTCTGAAGGCATTTAATAATTCCCTTACAAATGGCCAGTTAGCAAAATTGAAACTCATGGCATTAAGAACGATGAGAAATTGGCTTGAAGTCAGAGACAGTTGTGGTAAAGGTTGTTCGTGAGAATGGAGGATGGTAAACAGTGGTGTTCCCCAAGGGTCAGTGCTGAGACTATTAATTGCATCTTAATGACCCAGACTTCATAAACTTCCCAACTTTGCAGATAATACAAAGCTTCAGTGTGTGATAAACAGAGATGAGGACAGTAAAGGAAAGAAGAAATGAAAACAGAAAACACTGGAAACACACTTTTCTGACAATGAGTCTCCGACCTGAAATGTTAACTCGTTTTCTTTCTCCACAGATGTTGCCCGACCTGTTGAGTGTTTCCAGCGGTTTCTGATTTTGTTTCAGATTTCCAGCATCTGCAGCCTATTTCTTTTTTGATTTGCTGTGCGAAGCATAAGCTGTGATGAAATTTAGAAGCGAAATGTGTGAAGTGGAAATCCAGAGTTTATTTAAGGAATGTTGATAGTGTAAAAGGAGATTACAGGCTATTCATGGTCCACACGTTCCTCCTCCATCCCCACCCTAATTCTTCATTATCAGCATAGACCTCTCGGTACACAAATTGGCCACTGCAATCTGGCCCTACTGGTAGAATCTGGGGGGAGTTGATGGGAATGTGGGAAGAATAAAATGGGATTAGTAAAGGATTAGGCTCAAATTCAGTAGACTTTAAGGGCTTGTTTCTGTGCTTTATGACTCTAGGATTCTATGAGTTCTATTCCTTTTTTCTTCATGGCTTTTCTAGCCTCACATTTAATGCTCTGGTGCAGTTTGGTTCAACCACTCACAATGGGAACATGTCCCATGTTCTCACCACACTCCGGGCTACGGGTGCTGCTGGTCAAGCCAGCATTTATTGCCCATCCCTAATTGTCCTTGAGAACACAGAACATTACAGCACACTACAGGCCCTTCGGCCCACAATGTTGTGCCAACATTTTATCCTGCTCTAAGATCTATCTAACCTTTCCCTCCCACATAGCCCTCCATTTCTCTATCATTTATGTGGCTATCTAAGAGTCTCTTCAATGTCTCTAATGCATCTACTCCCACATTCTCTGCCGGCAGTGCATTCCAGAACGCAGTGGTGAGCTACCCTCCTGAAATGCTGCACTCCTTCTGGGGTATATACTCACACAGAGTTGTTGGAGAGGGAGTTCCAGGAATTAAAACCAACAACAATGAAGGAACAGCAGTAGATTTCTGAATCAGACTGCTGTGTAACTTGGAGTTTCATGTTTCTGCTGCTCTGATCCTTTATGGTGGTAGAGGTTGCAGGTTTGGGAGGTGCTGTTGAAGCACCTTAGGTGTGTAACTGCAGTACATTTTCAAATGATGTACACTGCAGCCAAACATAGAACAGGCCCTTCGGCCCACGATGTCTGTGCAGAACATGATGCCAAATTAAACTAAGTCTCTTCTGCGGCCTCATGATCACTGTCGCTGGAGGGAAAGAACATTTACTCTCCTGATCTTTATCATGTACTCCCAGGCAATGCTGAGCTTCTTAAGTGTTGCCAGTTGTATATCCCTGCGTCCAACCAAAGCCTGCTGGTCTGTGTGTTCCGCTGAGGTACAACAGAATGAGACTTCAGTGGGCTTTTCTTGGAGGAGAATGGGAACGGTTCTGGCATGCTCTTGCATGTATTTTACTGCTTTCCATAAAATCTACCGGGACCGAACTAATTTGGAAAGGCCTACAGGGAACAAGCAGAAGTGATGCAGCTGCTTTGAAGGAGACAGGTACGAGGCTTGACACTGCCTCCCAGGTCACAGCCTCCGTGCAGTTTCCCTTTCGTATCTGGAAGAAAATAAATTAGCGCTAGCAATGATACCTTGCAGGGAAATGCTCTTGTTCCTGGCAGGTATTTATTAAAGCTCCTTTGGCAGCATGTTCTAGCTATGCTACAGAGCCTTCAAGGTACCCCAAGGCTAATAACTATACAGTAGAGAAGCCAAAATGAATATGACACAGGGAAACAGTGCAACACGTGACAGTTCATTGTCATGAACCCGGTATTGCTGCCATTATGCAACATTGGCTCATCTTTGTTTTAAATTTGTGAGCTGAGACCCAAGAGCGAATCAGTCGAGATCGGATTGTATCAGACCATGTGAAGGAACAGCTTGTTATTCTTAGAATTGTACAGATTAGTCCCTCAGGTGGGTAATTTGTTTCTGAGTTTTGTTGAAGATTCCTGCCTCAAGTTGCTGTTAGCTCTGCCTCAGTTTGCCAAATAAGCTGCTTTCAGAAGGTAATCAGTCACAGTTTTAAAGTCAAATAAATAAATCTGTCCTCAAAATGGAAGACTGCATCTTCTCCGTCCTGATCTACAAATCCAAAGGCCCTCACAATGAGGTGAATCACTGATTCATTTCATTAGTAGCTGTAAACAATTTAATTATTTGGTATACACCTCCAAAAACCTTTTGAGGCTTTTAATTTGTGGTAAGTAACATCACGTGAGGTAAATGCTGGTCATGGTTCTGATTGACAGCTTTGTTGGCCATTGTCATGGATTGACTTGTTGGCAGAAACAAGCGCTCTCCTGGAGGAACTCAGCAGGCCGAGCAGCATCTGTGGGGGGGGAAGGAATTGTCGACGTTTCGGGTCAAAACCCTGGAGGACTCTGATGCAGGGTTTTGACCCAAAAAGTCAATAATTGTTGCTTCAGCTTCCAACATCTGCAGTCTCTTATACCTCTGACTTGTTTGCAAAGTTGGTATCCACCCATTTTCCAAATGACACGAATGTTGCACACATAATTTTGTTGATTAAAATTAAAACTGAATTTCACTGAGGCTGTTATGGGTTTGAGTATTGCGCAAGAGAGTTGGATATCCCAGATCCCCATGCGATCAAAATCAGTTTATTCGATTCTGATCTTTCATTTACTAGATGGCACATCATCATTTATTTCTATATTCCAGAATTAGAAAATCTGTTACTATTTATATCAGAACTTACACCAGAAAGGTTGAGGAGGGGATAAAATCAAATCCAGGCTCTCTCGAGTTCTAGCACATTCTTGCTGTAATGTGTTCCGAGGGAAGTTTGCGATACTTATGGAAGCTATTTCATGGAAGCATGATACCACTCTTGGAGGGATTTCATTGGATCTGAAATGAAGTTTCATCAATAAAGCACCTCCATGTGCATTAGTCGGAAAATAGTAGCAACACTCGGCAGGTCAGGCAGCACCTGTAGGAAGAGAACCAGTTGAAGACCCTCTGTCAGAACTGCTGGAGCTACATTGGGTTAGTCCCAGGGACCTACTTAACTTACACAATGAACTTCAAAGGTTGCAAAAAATGTTGTCGGAAAATAATATTGACTTTTTATCGATAGCACTAATTTGCCATGTTATGCAGTCATTGATTTATACAGCACGGAAACAGGCCCTTCAGCCCAACTCATACTGACCAACTTGCCCACCTGAACTAGTCCCATTTGCCGGTGTTTGGCCCGTATCCCTCTAAACCGTTCCTATCCATGCGCTTGTCGGAATGTCTTTTAAAGGTTGCAATTGTACCCACCTCTACCAGTTCTTCTGGCAAGTTGGTAAGCAGGTTTATCTCTGTTGTGGGATGGATGCAGAGGGAATAGCTCCAGTTGCGTAAATACCGCTCAAAGATTTTGAAATCATTTTATTCCGTGTTTGTTGTGACTCCTGGGACAATCCCGCTGCTTCCCTTTCCCATCCAACAGCCATTTTCCTTCAGTGAACACACGGGAGTGCATGGGGCGGCGCTGGGTAATGAAAGTGTGGAGAGTGGGGCTGCTTCGGTCCCTCATAGACGTTAAGGAGAGTGCGGCTCCAAAACTTAGCTCAATTCAGTCCCAAATTAGGATGGTGTGTAGTAGGAGGAGAACCTCTAGCTGGGGTGTTCCCCTGTGCCTGCTGTCTTTAGGGCACAGGAGTCACAGGTTCATGGGTTGGTGTTGCGGAAGCCCAGATTTATAGATAGCATGCACTGCAGCAATAGAGTGCTATTAGTGGAGGGAGTAAATGTTTATGGTATTGGTATTGGTTTATTATTGTCACTTGTACCGAGGTACAGTGAAAAACTTGTCTTGTATACCGCTCGTACAGATCAATTGATTACACAGTGCATTGAGGTAGTACAGAGTGCACTGAGGTAATAAAGAGTAAAAACAATAACAAAATACAGAGTAAAGTGTCACAGCTACAGGGGAAGTGCATTGCAGGTAGACAATAAGGTGCAAGGTCATAGCAAGGTAGATTGTGAGGTCAAGAGTCCATCTCATCGTATAAGGGAACCATTCAATAGTCTTATCACAGTGGGGTAGAAGCTGTCTTTGAGCCTGGTGGTATGTGGCCTCAGGCTCCTGCCTGATGGGAGAGGGGAGAAGAGAGAATGACCCGGGTGGGTGGGCTCTTTGATTATGCTGGCTGCTGCACCAACACACCGAGAGGAAGTAGAGGCACTGGTGAGCTTTCTTGGCCGTGGCGCCTACTTAGTTGGCCCAGGACAGGCTATTGGTGATGTTCACTCCTAGGAACTTGAAGCTCTCAAGCCTCTCGACCTCAGCACCGTTGATTTTAGCAAGAGCATGTGCATGTCCCCCTTCCTGAAGTCAATGACCAGTTCTTTTGTTTTGCTGACATTGAGGGAAAGGTTTTTGTCATGACACCATGTCACTAGAATATGGAGCTATATCAGTAATGATCACTGGGAAAAGAAATTAACTAACACTTTGGGAGAAGAAATTTCCCATCTTAGCTTGGCTATTGGACCTTTGGAAGCATGTTGGACGCTCCACTGGAGAAGTAAGGAAGGAAAGTAAATGCTGGTCACAGGAATAATAGGAGCCTGGAACTCATTGCACCAAAATCCTGCAGTTGCAGATCCAAGACTGATATCCCAGGCTGGCATGGGGTATGAAACAATGAAGCTGAGGTGGAGAATACAAGAACAGGGTCAAGGGGTCGAATGGTTTACTCCTGCTCCAAATAAAAACAGAAAATGCTGGAAAAACTCAGCAGGTCAGGCAGCATCTATGGAAAGAGAAACAGTTAAAGTTTCAGATTGAAGATTCTTCATCAGACTCTGTTCTATTGAAGGATCTTCGACCTGAAATATTGACTGTTTGTACCAGAGCAATCAATTACCTCTGTGTGTGAAGGAATAACTGGTTCCTCCAGCTTCAGCTGACCAAAAAACCAAATCTCCTGCTGAGAATTTCCAGCATTTTCTGTTTTTATTTCAGATTTCTGGCATCCGCGGCTCTTTTTTATTATTTTCATTTTCTAAGATTCACTGAAGAAACCTAAATTCCATCAGGGACTTGTGTTAGATCAACAAGATGACAGCTCTTTTCTCAATATGTTTTGTGTTTCCAGTGAGGCCACTTTGAATTTCAGTGCGTTGAACAATCTTCAATCATAATCTCATCGTTCTTTATTGAGGTAACCATGGCAACTGTCTGGGGTTGAATTTGGTCAGCTGAAGTTGGAGAAGCCAGTTATTCCCTCATGCACAGAGGTGACCATTTTGCTACTGTGCAAACACATACTTATTTCAAAGACCAGCTGTAATAGTTGCATATCTGTTTGTAGGCCAACTCTGCAAAATGAATATTAAGGAAGCAGTGAAAGCCAATTGCCTTGAGTTTTACTCCCGATCCAAATCTTCTCACTAGGAACATCTAAACTTTTTTCTATTGCTCCTGCTAGATTTCCTGGCATAAACCAATGAGATGTTTAGAATGGTTCTATGAGCTTTCATTCTACCTTGAATCTGAATATGTTAAAAGGCAGAAGGATGGTGATGATCATTGTTCTGTCTTTTAACATATTCAGATTCACAGTGGAAATCAAATATATTTGAAAGGGCTGTGTTTGTTATCTATAAGGAAAATGAACAGGAGTAATATGTAAAGCCACTCTGGCACTCAGTAAAATCACAGCTGATCCATTGCCTTAACCCCACTTTCCCGCTCAATCCCCATGTATTATTAATTGGTTTATTATTGTCACATGTACTGAGATACAGTGAAAAGCCTTTGTTTGATTGCCATCCAGACAGATCATTCCATGCAAAGGCACATCATGGTAGTACAAAGGGGGAAAGAAAACGGAATGCAGAATAGAGTGTCGCAGTTACAAAGAAAGTGAAGTGCAGGTAGGCAAGTAAAGTTTAAGGGCCATGACGGAGGTAGACTGAGAGATCAAGAGTTCATGTTCATCATATAAAAGGTCGGTTCAAGAGTCTTATAACAGTGGGATAGAAGCTGTCCTTGAAGCTGGTGGTATGTGTCCTCAAGCTTTTGTATCTTCGGTATTCACAGAGTCATAGAATTATACAAAAAGGAAACAAGCCCTTCAAGCCTAACTCATCCAAGCCAACCAAGGTGCCTTCCTGAGCTAGTTCCTTCTGCCTGCATTTAGCCCATATCTCTCTGAACCTTTCCTATCCACGAACCTGTCCAAATGTTATGATTGTACCCACCACCACCATTTTGTCTGGCAGCTCATTCCATTTACCCACGACCTTCTGTGGCCAAGATGTGGACATTGTTGGTGTTGTCAGCATTTATTACCCATCCCTAATTACCCCTGAACGGAGGAGGTTATTAAGGACCAACCACATCGGTGGGTCTGGAGTCACACAATGGCCAGACAGGGTAAGTGTGGCAGATATCCCGCCCTGAAGAACATCAGTGAACCATCAGTGATCATCAATGGTCATCATTATCATTATTAGGATTGGCTTAATACCTGAAAGTATGTCAGCCCCAATCTTAAATATTTTAAATGACTCAACATCCACGGCCCTCTGGGGTAAAGAATTGCAGAGATTTACAACCTCCTGAGTGAAGAAATTCCTCCATCTCTCATTGCTAAATGCCTGACCCTTTACCTTGAGAAGCTGCCTCTGATTCCTAGTGAATAGCTTTCTCTGCACACTGGCAGGGAACCATCAGCAAAGTTGCCAGACTCCTGACAGTTTTCATACCTCAATCCAACACTCTCTTCTCCTACTGTACATTGACATACCATGTTAAGAGATCCTATTCTACTGAACAGAGGTGCTGCAAAGAAGGGAACTGACTGTGCTTGACAGTGGTGTGACGGATGGATTTGATGCTGGTGTCCTAAGAGAGGACTGGGGCCAGAAGAGTGACTGGTACACCTGTACCACCTGGCAGGTGGGTTGTTATTCTTGAACTATGGCCCTATGCCAGTACCGTAAACCAATTTGATTGAGGTTCTAACCGGAACGTTTTAAGCCTTCATTGCTGTGTTCAACACTTCAGCAGCTGAGATTGGGAAGGGTCATTGACAATGAGTTATTTCATGCTGCCATCCAATATAAAGAAAGGTGGCAGAGGACATTCACCAGATTGCCTGCACTAGAGGACTTCAGTTATGGGCATAGATTGGACAGGCTGAGCTTGTTTTCCCTGGAGTGAAGGAGGCAGAGCAGTGACGTGATCTTACATACCTCTGTAAGATTACATGAGGCATAGATAGTCCAAATCTTTTTCCTGTGGAATGAACATCAAAAACAAGAGGCCACCAGTTTAAGGTGAGAGGAAGGAGTTTTAAAGGGGATCGGAAGGTTAAATTTTTCACACAGAGAGTGGTTGATATCTGGAACGTACTGCCACAGGAGGTGGTGGAATCAGATACAGTTACCACATTTAAGGGGCATTTAGACAGGCCCTCAAATAGGCAAGGCATGGAAGGGTACGGATCCTAAACCAGGCAAATTAGATTAGTGTAGATGGGCAAAAAGATCAGCACGGACATCTCTGTGCTGTACGATGCTGTGACTCTATTTAAGTCAACTTGGTATGCCAACTGCTCTGCCCATTACCGCAAGAAATTGCAGAGGGTTGTGGACACATTACAAAAACCAGCCTCCCTTCCATGGACTCTGTCTGAACTTTGTGCTGCCTCAGGAAATCAGCCAGCAATCAAAGATCCCTCCCACCCAGGACACTTTCTCTTCTCCCCCCTTCCACTGGGCAGAAGATACAAGAGCTTGAAAGCATGTACCATCAGTCTCAAGGACAGCTTTTATAAGACTCTTGAAATGAACTCTTGTATGATAAGATGGACTCTTGACCTCACAATCTACCTTGTCGTGACCCTTGCACCTTATTATCTGCCTACACAGCACTTTCTCTGTAAATGTAACACTACATTCTGCTTTTCCCTTTGTCCTACCTTGATGTACTTATGTTTTGAAGTGATCTGTATGGATGGCATGCAAAACAAAGTTTTTCACTGAATCTTGGTACTTGTGACAATAATAAACCAATTGCCAATAAGGGCAGGGAACCTTGTCCGGCCAGGAAAATACATGAGAACATATCACTGAGAAATCAAGGTGAGTTGGATATATGTCACAACTGGACAGGTTGGGATTCACTCTGGACTAGAGCCTTGTGAACCATTTATCTAAAGTCAGTATCCAGATGCTACAGAAGCCGGACTCCTTCATTCTGCCAACTAGAGGAAGCTGACTAAGAGCTCCCATGGATGTCAGCAGCCAGCTGGTCAGAATCTCTGACTAATTCATGGACAAATATTTACCTTCTGCCAGCCTCCCTTCAGTCAATGGGTCAATTGGATGGACTTCTGGCTGCAGAAAGAGACTGAGCCATCAGCTCCAATAACTCATGGTCAGTGAGTATCGCACAGGCTGGCTGGGGAGAGAAAGAGCCCAGGAACCTATTGGACAGTCTGTTACCAATCAACAACTTGGCTCGACTGTTGGATTTAGAAGCTGGTGGATGGCAAAGGTCCAGTTAATGGCCAAGGAGTGCACTGTTTCCAAAAGGCCTCCTTTGTTTAATTGGGTGTTGACTTTAAGACACTGGTGTAAGCTTGCAACCTGCTCCTGTTTATAATGCCCAACATGGCAAACCCCTGGGGCAGGAATGGAGAGGGGATGTGAGTTCTACGTTGAGGGAAGTTCATGCAAGAAATGGTCGATTGATCTTCTCTGGCTCCTGGCTGCTAACTTAAGATAGTCTGTTTACTAGGCCCTTGACTGCAGTGAATCCCCACTTGCCCTGTTGTGCATCAACCCATTTCCTCACACGCTTTTGTATTTTCATTCACTGCAAGATGCACAGGACAGCTGTCCAAATAATCAAGCAACATCAGCCAGCATCTCCGAAGCTCTTCATGGGCAATTTTTTGACTGTAGATTATCTTAGTCTTCATAAATACAAGATGGTTGCTAATGGGGTGTTGTTATGATACGAGAAGAGGAAGTCAGGGGCCTGGGCAGTAAAATACTGCAGATGATGGAAATCTGGGATAAAAATGCTGGAAATAATCAACAGGTCAGGCAGTATATGCACACAATGCTGATGTTCCAAATCACTGACCTTTCATTGGAACATCCAGAGATCTGAGTTCGAATCCCATTGTAGCAATTGAGACATTTAAATTGAAGTAAATTAACCTGGATTTTGAAAGAAACGGGGCTGGTATCAGTAATGGTGACAATGAAACTCCTGCATTATTATAAAACCCACCTGGTTCACTAATGCTCTTCAGGGAGGTAACTCTGCTGGGCTTGCCCATTCTGGCCTATATGTGACTTAAGGCACATGGCGCTGCGGTTGAGTTTTAACTGCTTTCTGAGATGGCCCAGAAAGCCACTCAGTTAGGGATGGGCTATAAATGCTGGCCATCTGTGAACACACATATTTAAAAAATCCAATAGGTAGAAACTTGTTTATCCAGGACGCTTAGAACATGGACCTCACCCTTTCCTTCTCTTGCTTCAAATGACAAATGACTCTTGAATAATCAAGGTAAAGCAGCCAAAATAGTCAAAGACCCCACCTGCCCCGGACATACCCTCTTCTCCCCTCTCCCATTGGGCAGCAGATACAAAAGCCTGAAAGCATGTACCACCAGGCTCAAGGACAGCTTCTATCCTGCTGTTATAAGGCTATTGAACGGTCCCCTAGTACAATAAGATGGACTCTTGTCCTCACAATCTACCTTGTTATGGCCTTGCACTTTATTGTCTGCCCTTTCTCTGTAACTGTAATGCTGTATTCTGCACTCTGTTATTGTTTTCCCTTGTACTGCCTCGAAGTAGTGATGTGATGAAATGATCTGTATGGATGGCATGCAAAACAAAGTTTTTCAATGTGCCTCGGTACATGTGACAATAATAAGTCAAATTAAGATAAGATAAAATATCTTTATTAGTCACATGTACGTCGAAACACACAGTGAAATGCATCTTTTGCGTAGAGTGTTCTGGGGGCAGCCC
>JAUZTB010000127.1:8142612-8153375 GCA_034780895.1 Rhynchobatus australiae | reverse complement strand
AAAGGAATACCTTCCAATATTCTTGGCTGACCCGTGTTATTGCTGTTGTTTCTGAAGGTCACAAATCAAAACCACCATTAAATCTGCATCTTCTGAATGTCTCTGCTATGATTGTTAACTCTTGCAGAAATGATTAACTTTTTGATATTGAGGAAAATCTTCCATTGTTGTTTTAGTAGTTGAAATGACAATTTACTTTTCATGATAGTGTGCATGTCCCATGATCCAAGATTAAAGTTGATGGAGGTGACTAAAAGTGTATATTTTATCACAAACAGCTGTACTGGCAACCTCTTGATGGTGAAAGATAGCTGAAAGACCTTAGTGTTTTTAATCTCTGGAAAACAGGGATATACCAATTTTTTTTACATAGGGCTTTCTTAGCAGACGGAACAAAAAAAGTACAGGTCATGCTGAACTTTGAAAGGAGTCATAGTTAAGCTTAAAATTGGCCAGTTAATCCAGTAACTCTGTCAATAAAGCTTTGACCATTCTGAAGTTATATTTATCCAAAGTGAAGTCCAAATTACAAGAGACTACTGACCAGAAGTCACCTTGAGTGCTTTTGAATTGTTTCTGAATTCTATTATGTTCATCTTTCACAAATCAATCCTCAACCTCAGTCTACTGTCCTTCGAGGTACATTGTGTATTTCTTGCCGAATTATTACACCATTAGTAAAAGAATCTTCATTAGCTCACCTCTCTATACTGGTATTCCAAAGCTAAAGCTCTTCTGTCATGTCCACAATTTCAAAAGCCTCCTAGATTCTACAGATCTCTCCCCTCTCCAATCCTTCTTACTGCTCTTTGGATTACAATGCTTTAGGGGATTAGTTACGCAGTAATTACTATATAAATGTTAGTTCGTATTGTAATTTTTCAAACTTAACAATTTTCAAACAGAATTTAATCATTCCCAGATTCAGTGTGAATATCACTTTTCTTTTCAGGCAAGTAGGTTTGTAGAGCAAATTTACATTTGCAGTACTGCGAGAAAGTAGATCGTCCCCACCAGCTCTTGGGAATGCATGGCCCATCACTGACTCCATACATTAGGAACACACATTGTGAATGGTGAACCACCTCCCAAACTTCCCACCAGTCCACCCCATCAAGGGCCTCAATCCCACCCATTGGAGTGTCTATAGATCCCATATTATCCTCATCAGCCACCTAAGAAGCCATAGAGTTGAGGTGGAAACAAGTCATGCTCAACTCCAAGGTACAGGGCAAGGAGAAGGTGTTACTTGTGAAATCTTGCTTGTTAACGGACAGAGATTCTGCCATCCCATCTCAGTTCAGTCAGGTTCAAGCAGGGCTGAGGCAGGTAATATAATCATTTACATTTACGGTACCAGGGGTCATGAAGGGATGAGTGAAAGGCATGATGCATTTGCCCCAAATGGGTGCTGAAGACCAAATTAAAATGAGTGATCCTGGAAAATGGGCATTTTTTTGTCTTTTGAGCATTATCCCTATCATTGGGAACTAGAAGGAATCTTGAGCAGGATTTCTGAGAAATTCACCCCTCCACTAATATCTTCAAGCAGCAGACTTTCCAACGTGCTTTGAGGCAGCGGCCCACAGATTACCTGGGCTCCAGGAATACTATTCAAGTCTGTAAGGAGTTTGTACATTCTCCCCGTGTCTGCGTGGGTTTTCTCTGGGTGCTCCGGTTTCTTCCCACATTCCAAAGGCGCACAGGTCAGGAGCCATGGGCATGCAATGTTGGCGCCGGAAAAGTGGCGACACTTTCGGGTTACCTCCAGCACATTCTCAGTAACGCAAAAAGATTCATTTCACTGTTTCAATGTACATGTGACTAATAAATAAATTTCTTTTCTTATAATATTTCATGGTCCATATTTAATAGCCCCTGATTTTCTTGGATGCATTTATTTCACAACACCATACAACAACGGCATATATCAGACTGATGATTTTGAACAGAATAGCTTACAGATTTAATTTTTTTTATATAAGGCAATCTATCCATGTTTAAAAATAAACAATACTATCCACTCTGTTACTGCTTAAACTGATTAATGTCAGCCCTCCTGACTTTACAGTAGTAGAGATGAAATGTTAAACTAATAAAGTTAAAGAAATTAGTTGCAATAATGCTGTCAAGTTGAAAGTGTACTAAATTTATAAAGTATTCAATATAGCTGCCAAACACAAATCCTGACTAAAGCCAGACAAACATTTTAAAAAAATTCCATTAGTGGTTGACCTCCACCCCAGATGTGATACAAACAATGTTTGACCTTTAACAAAAGGGGCTTATGTTATTTTACAAAACAAGTTGACATTTTAAATGCTTATTGCTAGACTATCCATCACTGAGTCATTAACTGGGATTTATCTTAAAGTTCAAGGATAAAAAATCTATTACAAAATAATATTGGAAATAGACGTTAGTATCTGAAAGCAAACAACTGAAGCTGTCCCTGGAAGCTGTTGCTGGTTCTAAATCATATGTTTGGAAGCCACGTGGAAAAAGGTTCTGTGGAAGTTAGGTGTTGCATCGATATGGTAATGAAGACCATGTGGGGCTGAGAAGATGGTAAGAGGTATTCCTACTGGTGTCATAGAAAACATTAAGTGTACTCTTTTTAAAATATAACTATGGCAAGTTAAAGGTAATGTGACTTTCAGCACTCTTTAGGACTTTTAGGTTATGCAAATTGTTTGAGTTGTTGTTTGAAATATCATGATTTAGGATACTTCGCACAACTGCATCAATGGCATCACGCTATTGGAAAAAGTGCCTTTCTCTTCCGAGAAGCGATGACATTTATGTTCAACAATGACACTATATGTACATTAAGTTGCTGGTGTTATGGTTCTGAGTCCTGGCCCTCAATTTCGCTTCTTTAATGCCTTGTTGTCCAGCACATGGATTCCATGCTGGACTGATTACATAAAGACACACACCTGAGCCCCATCAGGGGCCTAGCATAAGTACCTGGGTTTCTCTAGCACTAGTGGCTAGAGTATTGGTCTACCTTTGTCTCCTAGTTGCTTAGAGTGGTTTACTCTAGAGCAGTCCTGTGTTCTCTATTCCTTTGTGAAGATCCAGTTCGTGTTGGGATTCCTCTTCTGATCTCTGAGGTCAGATTCCTTCCAGTTGCTGCCTGTGTTTGTCCTGAGGAAGTATCCTGACTTCAGTCTTGTATTGGTGTGCTGCGTTTGGGTTCTCTGTGAGTTTGCTCTTTGATCAACATTGTGACATAGCTTCTCATCAATGACTGTGATCTGCTTCTATGGTAGCTGATGAGGCCAATGTAAGACCAGCAGATTCTACTGTAGACAAGGCAGAAGGTGCCAGACATTTCTGAGATGTTGTGCCCCTTCTGCAGTTTATGCTGGACTTCTGTATGCTCCTGGTGACCATACTCAAGTGCCCAGTGTCATCCTGAATGCTGTTGCTCTGCTTTGAAAGGCAGTGAGCCAGGGAATCTTGGGAGTAGGCGGGATGTTGCATTTACCACAGATATTTTGAGGACATCCTTGAATCTTTTCTGTCCACCTGGTATTCCCTTTCTGTGAGTACTTGGAGAACAGTGCCTGTTTTGGGAGTCTGGTCTTAGGCTCATGAGCAAACAATGTGACCTGCCCAACAGAATGACTGACTAGACCCTCTAGGAATGCAGTGGCTTTGGGGCATCCTGAAGTTACTCTGTAAATGTAAGTTCTTGTGAAACACAAAACCCAGTTTGGGAGCGAAATTTGGAAGATGGTGTTGCTTGGGTGTCCAAAATGGATACTGACTTGAAATGGAGAATCAGTTGCTTGCATTCAAAATGTGATTTTTAAGTTTTTAAATTCAATACCAAAACTTGTATAATTGCAATACTGAAAAAGTATAACTTTTGGCACTCGGGGTCCAAGAGTTGGAAACTGTAGAACTATTTCAGTGCAAGCGAAGAACAGGCTAAACAAACGAGGGTCCACTCACCTGGTTGTGGAACTAGAGGTCGTCCCCAGTATATGAATCCCTGACTTATGTGCAGCCCATATATACGATCAAGCATTTGGGAGACTGGAGGGATTGATTTGCTGACTGCTGTGGGGCTTAAAGTTATCCTGAATAAGTGATATAATAAAATTATCTAGAGTTACAGCACAGAAACAGGCCCCCTCAGTCTGTACCAACCAAGTTGCCTAACTAAGCTGGTCCCATTTGCCTGCATTTGGTGCATTTTGCTTTAAACCTTTCCTGTCCAGCTACCTTCTGAATGTGGTAATTGTACCTGCCTCAACCATTTGGCAGCTCATTCCATGTATGCATCACCCTCTGTGGGGGGAGGGGGGTGAAATTGCTCCTCGGGTCCCTTTTAAGTCTTTTCCCCTCTCAATTTAAACCTATGCCCTCGAGTTTTGGACACCCCCCTGCCCTGGGGAAAAGACTGTGACCATTCACCTTATCTCTTTCCCTCATGATTTTATAAACCTCTATAAGGTCACCTCTCAGCCTTCTATGCTCCAGGGGAAAAAGTCCCAGCCTATCCAACTTCTTATAACTCAAACTCTCCAGTCCCAGTAACATCCTTGTAAATTTTTTTTGCACCTTTTTCCAGTTTAATGACATCCTTCCTATAGCAGGGCAGCCAGAACTGTACACAGTACTCCAAGTGTGGCCTTACCAACTTCTTGTACAACTGTAACATGACGTCCCAAGTCCTGTACTCTGTATCCTGACTAATGAAGGCCATCGTACCAAATGCCTTCTTCACCACCCTGTGCCAACACTTTCTAATGGGCCAATGTATCTGCATCTCTAGGTCTCTCTGTTCTATGTCACTCCTGGAGGCCCTACCATTTACTGTGTAAGTTCTGTCCTGGTTTGTCTTACCAAAATGCAACACCTCACGTTTATCTGAATTAAACTTCATCTGCCATTCCTCAGTCCACTGTGGCCCAGTTGATCAAGATCCCATTGTAGTCTTAGACGTACCCTTCACTGTCCACTGTACCATGATTTTTGGTGTCATCTGCAAACTTACTAACCACGCCACCTACACTCTCATCTAATTCATTAATATAAACGACAGTGGACCCAGCACTGATCCCTGCAGCACACTGCTGGACACAGTCTGTAAAACAGCCCTCTACCACCACCCTCTGTCTCCTACCGTCAAGCCTATTTTGTATGCGATTGGCTAGCTCGCCCTGGGTCCCATGTGATCTGACCTTTCGGACCAGCCGACCATTTTCTCACAGGAATAAAATTCCTTCCAGAATTGAATGTAATTCTGGAAATCGCAAGAGCTAATCTGTGCACAGTAAGCTCCCACAAATCCAGCGTGATAATGACTAGATAAACTGCTTTAGTGAGTTTGAGCAAGGGATTCCATATTGCTCCCGAATGCAAAACACTGTGAATGATGGCAACCTGAAATGACAACAAAGAAAGAGCTGGAGGGATGTAATTAATGGTTCTATATTTGAACCAGTATTTAATCAATGAACTGTGATACACCAAAGAGAGAGCACTTTCTAAATATCTTCCACAGCAACTGTCAGGAGGAGTAACAAAATAAAAATTGCCTTAGCTTGATTTGTTAGGAAATTGTCTCATCTTTGCTCACCTTCCACCGGGTCTGAAGCCTTTATGTTTGAAGCCTTTGTAATTAAATGATAAGCTCGAGCTGCTGCAGTTTACACATAGAAAACTGACAACTGCTTCATCCAGGACCCTAGGAGGAATAATGGACACTCCAGATTCTGGCATCTGCTGTCTCTTGTCTCTCCAACTGATTGTCAGAGCTAGGATAAGTTAGAGAGGAAGCAATACAATTATTGTTATATCAGGACAATTCTAGTATGGAACATGATGGGCTGAATGACCACCTTCTGTGCTTAACAATTCTGTCCTTACAGATTTCTTTTTAATTTGTGAGTTTGCAGGAGATTTTAAAATATCGAGCAATACTTTCTCCCTGTTAAATGACCTTATACAAAATTGCCAAGAAACTTTCTGTGGAGCTTTCAGTGTGATTTGAAAGCTACTTGTGTAAGATTAGTACATTTGCTATCCGCCAATAGAAATATAGTTCTTTCTTATTGTTTGTGATATTGATTTCTCGATTTTGGATGCCTAGGGGTCCTGGTTGAGGGCAGGGGGAATATGAATCTTCCATGGGGGGTTTGTTACATGGCCAGTTTACCGGAAGACCCAAGGATACTTTTCAGACCTCGCATCTTAATGAAAAGGAATAGCAGGCTGGTGTGTGCTGCGGACAGCTTCAGTAGACTTCCTGTCTCCAGTTATGTGGCAGCTCTGTGTTTTTGCAGTGTAGTATTACAGACAGTAATAGCATCCCGCAGAACAGAAACTCCCCATTCAGTTTGCAAATCCACTGAACCTCCATTATTGATGCTTAGAGCTGATTACCTCAACTTGTGAGACACACAGCAGCTCTTAACACTATTTTTATCCAGAGTTTGATTATATTTGCTCTTTAAAGCATATTAATGAGAGAGCAAAGCAAAGGGCTAATAACGTGTTTCCATTCTAAAAATATGTATTGGTTACCAGAATGGAAGCAGGGTTGTGTGCCTTGTTTGCTGAGGTTATCAAGGTCTAAATTGTAATGTGGGGTTTCCGACATTCCCAGATTGCCCGGATCTCCAAGAATGAAGGAGAAATTTTCAGGATACTCCAGACCCAGGAGAAAAATAATCGAACTCTTAAGTTATTATGGCACAGAAGGGAACCATTTGGGCCAGCAAGTCTACGCTGGATCCTAGTAGAGCAAACCCATCAGTCCCAATCCCCACCCTTTCCCCCATAGCCCTCTGCATTATGCTCACACACAATCATAGAGTTGTGCAGTGCAGAAACTGGCCCTTCGGCCCACAACATCTATGATAACCCTTCTGTCTATCCCCGCATATCCCATTTACCCGCATCAGTTCCAAATCACTCTATGCTTTGCCTGTTTCAGTGCCTATCTAAATGCCTCTTAAATACAGTGATTGTATCTGACTCCACCTCCTCCTCTGGCAGTCAGTTCCAGATATCAACCACTCTCTGTGTTTTTAAAAAAAAAACTTTCCCCTCAAATCCCTTTACAACTCCTTCCTTTCACCTTAAACTGATGCCCTCTTGTTTTTGGTACCCCTACCATGGGAAAAAGATTCTGACTATCTGCCCCATCTATGCCTCATATAATTCCACATACCTCTGTCAGGTCACCCCTCAGCTTCCTTTGCTCCAGGGAAAACCAGCCCAGCCTATCCAATCTCTCCCCATAACTAAAAGTCCTCCAATCCAGCCAACGTCCTGGTGAACTTCCTCTGCACTCTTTCCAGTGAAGCCATAACCTTCCCAGGGCGACAATGGCTAACATGAGGGGGCGTAACTTTAAGGTGATTGGAGGAAGGTATAAGGGGGATGTCAGGGGTAGGTTTTTTTACACAGAGAGTGGTGGGTGCATGGAATGTACTGCCTGCAGAGGTGGTGGAGGCAGGTACATTAGGAACATTTAAGAGACTTGTAGATAGACACATGAATGATAGAGAAATGGAGGGCTACGTGGGAGGGAAGGGTTAGATAGATCATAGAGCAGGATAAAATGCCGGCACAACATTGTGGGCCAAAGGGCCTGTATTGTGCTGTAGTGTTCTAGGTTCCACGTGGTGACCAGAACTGCACACAGTACGCAAGTATGGTCTAACCGGTGTCTTCTGGCATCCCGACTTTTATATTCTATGTTCTGACCTACGAAGGCAAGCATGCCATATGCCTTCTTCACCACGGTATCTACCTGTGCTGCCTCTCTTCAGGGATTTTTGGACATGAACCCCAAGGTCCCACTGTTCATCAACATTCCTTATCGCCCTACCATTTACCATACACATCCTGCCCCTATTTGACTTCCCAGGATGCTCCACCTCACACTTCAGGGAATAAATTCCATCTGCCAGTGTTCCGCCCAACTTTCCATCGGATCCACACCCTGCTGCAGCCTTAGACAACCTTCCTCACTATCCACGCCACCACCAACATCCGTGACACGCACAACTTGCGAATCACACCTCCTGCATCCACAATCCAAGTGGTTAATGTATATCACAAGCAACAAGGGTCCCAGATTTCCACCAATCAGAAAAGCATCCTTCGATCACCACCCTCTGCCTCCTATCACTGAGCCAATTTTGGATCCAACTAGCTGGCCTACCTTGGATCCCATGAGCCTTATCCTTCAGGACCAGGCTCTCACGCGGGACCTTGAAAAGTGGCTTACTAAAGTCCATATGGGCAACATCTACTGCCCTGTCTTCATCCATCATTTTAATTACCTCCTCAAAAAATTTAATAAATTAGTGAGGTAGGATTTCCCCTGCACAAAGCCATGCTGACATCCCCTGCCTTTCCAAATATACATAAATCCTATCCCTTCAGATTTTCTCCAATAATTTCTCTACCACTGACATAAGAATCACCAGCCTGCAGTTACCTGGCCTACCTCTGCTGCCTTTCTTAAATATAGAACAGCACTAGCTCTCCTCCAGTCTTCTGCCACCTCACCCGTGGCGACTGACAAAGCAGAATTCTCTGCCTGGGCTCCAGCTATCGTCTCCAGAGCTTTCTCACCCGGCTCCGGAGATGTGTTAATCCTTATGCATCCCACAGCACTTTACACCACCTCCTTCCTAATACTGACCTACTCTGATTATCCACATACCCGTCTCTAAACTCAGGATCTTCCATGTGCTCATCCACATTGCCTGGCTCCACGTTGATTACACCTTTGGTCCCTAAGGGGACCTACTCTTTCACTGGCTGCACTCTTGATCATGATATACTAATAAAATGCCTTGGGTTTTCCTCAATCTCACTTGCCAAGGAGAATTCATCGACGCGCACATACATCCATATGCACATGGATACATGCATGCACACATATGCATGTGTGTATACATATGCACATGCATACACAATGCACGCAGAGAAACATGCACTCACATATGCACCCACTGAGCACCTATTGATGCACTCTGGGCACACACAGACACACTACACCAAAGACCCAGAATTTGTACTCAGCTCTCTGGGGTGGGTCATCAACCCACCTCATTCTGCACAGAGGCACAAAGGTTACGTCCTGAGCCACAGTTGACAGAAGGAGCCATGGGGGATAGAAATACAGGAGGGATGCAGATTGCTCTTGCACTGTTGGAACTGGTGCTCTTAGATGGGCGGTGCACCTATAAATGGCAAAAAATAATAATAGGTATTTGTGATTGAGTCACAGAGCGTAGAGGCAGCAACGAATGCTCTCCATGCACTAGGTGTACAGAGGGCAGCAATTAAGCTTTCAGTTCTGCTGTGGTTAGAGTTTGTGATAGCAGGAGAGAGTCCACAGTGGAACCTGGAAATAAGAGCTCGGTGTTAGCTCTGGATAAAGGCAGACAATTATCCGTGATCGATATTGTGTTCAGGAATATGTCAGGTATGGTTGCTGAGGTTCTCGGACATTTCATTGCCCAAGGGTTCCGAAAGGGATTTGGAATGCGTGCTCGGAACAGAATCACCTGCACAGCTATGAGGAAAGAGCAGAGGTAAATGGGACTAATCAGGTCTTCCAAAGAGCCAGCAGAGGTTCATTGGGCCGAAGAGCCTGCTTCAAACCCATAAGTTAAAATACAAACTGAATCAAAGCCTCTTTCTATGCTGTAGAGTTCCCCGATATTTCTGTACATCAATGGAGACACAAGAGACAGCAGACGCTGGAATCTGGAGTCCAAATGAAGGGTCTCGACCTGAAACGTCAACTGTCCATTTCCCTTCATAGATGCTGCCTGACCCGCTGAGTTCCTCCAGCGTTTTGTGTGTTGCCTGTACTCAACTGCACCTCCTCACCAACGGTTCCCTTCTGAAGACATTGATCCCTTGCTTGTTGGATGGTCCCAATGCATTGGCCATGTCCACAAGCTCCATGAGTAGCCAAAAGACCCATGAACTGTGAGCGCAGGGAGCATTTATGTCAGAAGGTTACCATCGACTGACTTGTGCTGCCAGGAATGGTGGAGGAAGCAGGTTAGGCTCTACCCACAAAGGAATTGCAAATATTCCTGACAAGGAAAACATTAGAAGGCTATGGGGAACGAGCAGGAAAGTGGGATTAATTGGATCCCTCCTTCAAAGAACGAACTCAGACACAGTGGACTTCATGGCCTCCAGCTCCGTGACTCTGTGATTCTATTTGAACTTGTATTTAATGTCTCATTTTATCTGCAATGTTAGGTTTTTTGCTGAGCTTCTTTGATGTTAATTCTTAGATCCTGCAAATTCAGGATGGGCTGAGAGAAGGGTCATATCCGGTGCTACACAAGGTCATAATAAGATCTGTAACAACTGCTGAAGGAGTTTTTAGTTCGGTCCTGCCTCAATTGCTAATTGTCTCAGCCATAAAACCAATGCTTTAAACCCTTTTTAAAAACAATCAAGATGAAAAAAAAAATGTGAATCAATATTTCACTCAGTGCTTGATGTGCAATTCTGTCATTTCAGTGCCTAGGATTAATATATCTGCCTGCAAAGTCATAGGCTTATACATTAATCCTTCTGATGTCTGCAGTGAGATTGAATGAAATGAGAGCAATATACTTATGTATCCTTTTTAGCTAGTTCCCAGAATAGTAGGGATGTTCCAATTATCTTAAAAGCAAAACACTACAGAAGCTACAAAGTGGAAATAAAAACAGAAAATGCTGGAAATCCTCAAGGTCAGGCAGCATCAGTGGAAT
>JAUZTB010000127.1:7758771-7770112 GCA_034780895.1 Rhynchobatus australiae | reverse complement strand
TACGTAAACAACAGATAATGGCTATTTTGTTCCTCTCTGCACTTTTTTGTTAAAAAAGTCTCTGACTTGCAAAATTCCATGAAAGGATTAGAGAACCACAGCAAGATAGAGTGAGAAGAAGAACAGAGAAATAAAAAGAATTGTCAACAAATGAAATAAGCAGATGTTACAAAGTACCTTACCACATCTCCTGGAAATATCTTAAAACTATGAATTACTGATGGGAAATCTAGTTACAGATAAAAACAGCAAGGCCTTTTGCAAGTTAGGAAGATCTCACAAATAGCCATGAGATGACAGACTAGTTAATTTACTTTTATCAGCGCTAGTTAAGGAAACAATGCTAGCCGGGGCAGTCCCTTTATTTCCTATCATGAAGCTAATAGTCCTGGAACATTAAATAGATACCGTTACACATTACTTGGAGTTGCTGAATGCCATTGACTAAACCAATTTAAAAACAAAGTCTATTTCTAACTATTCCTACACGTGCCTGTGATGCTGCTGCAAGTAAGATTTTGTATGCACCTGTGCATATGACAATAAACTAGACTTTGAAACTTTGAGATTACTAAATTCTGATGTACATGGTAATTACCATTGGTTCTTTAATATGTGAACAAAATGACTCTTTGCATTGCTTAAACACCCTACAAAAGGACAAAACGGGTGCTATAAAACAATTTCAAAGAAAGAAAAATGAATTACAGCCAACAGTAGGATGAGGCCATTCAGCCCCACATGGGGTTGTCAGTCATTCCTCGCCAGAGAAATCCAAAGTTAATCTTACTGCATTGCAGTTTTTGGCGCTCAGTTGAATTTCTGAATCATTTCAACTCGGTAATATTGCTTTCATTCTTTGGAATAATAAAATGAATATCTAGGAAGCAGGACTGGACTTTGGCCACATTACTTTTACTGCACTCTTTGGGAAACTTAGTCACCTGGGATTATTTTCATATTATTCTTGCATATGTATATCTGTTGATCATCTATTTCATACAATCTTAACAAGTGCCATTTCACAGAACATGGGACAGATTGGTGATTAGCTGGAGGGAGCAGCACAGAGGAAAATTCACTTATAATTAATTTGAAATTTTTACAGAAATGTTGAAATCAGGAAATAAAAAATGGCTTTGTCGATTGCTTAAACATCTGCAGATTACTAACCATATTCTGCTAACTGCATCCATTTTGTTATTTAGTTTTTAATTCAGCATTTTATTCCACTAACTACCACGTTTCAAACAATTTGATGGTTAAAAAGACAGCAAACAAAGAACTGATATTTTGTAGATATATTACTGTAATGCTCACCCGTATTTTGAGTGGGGACACTTGATGTGTTCACATTGTTTAAGGTGGGAATCAAGATTCATTTTCAACAGTGGTGGGCAGTTTGGATTGTTCGGACAATGAACTGGCCTGTAATCACAGCTGCCCTCGTGATCTCTGCAAAAAGGCAAAATATTCTGATAAGACTGTTTTATTTGTGCACTTATTATTCAGAGGAACTGTTTCCTTCACTATTGGTTACAGAATCACCAACACATTCCATCGCAGTCATTTATGATCTTGGACCCAATGGCTCACCAAGGAAACATTCACCCATTTAGAGTTATAGAATTGTACAGCATGCAAACAGGCCCTTCGGCCCAACTCATCCATGCTGACCGAGTTGTCTACTTGAGCTAGTCCCATATGCTTGCATTTGGCCCATAGCCCTCTAAACCTTTCCTATCCATGTACCTTTCTGTGTGAATACTCAGCACTGTTGCCAAGATCCTTTTTAATCATCCAAATTCAATTGCAGTTTATTGCACATCCTGGGTCAGTGTACAAACGTAAAAAACTTTCCAAATTACTTCAGGGTTAAAAGGCAGTTTTCTAAAGAGACAAAGGCTCAATTTAACAATTTGACAAAAAAATGTAAATGTTTCAGGAAAAAAAAAGGTGAATGTGAAAAAGAATTACACATTAAAACCAGAACAGAAGATAAATCTGCAAAATGATACTGTATACACCCTCATTCACACACTGTGCAGATCCCAGTGTTAGATCTGGAGATGATGTTGCCCAGAAGGTTCTTTGGAAGTCAAGAATGAGGTGCAAATCTTATGGTCACAGCCATTTTATTAGATGTTCATCATTGTACAGGTCAGACAGGGTTAGCCTGCACCAGCAAGCAAGGCAAGTAAAGAAGTAACAAAGGAACTTGACCTCATGCTCTCCCTTTATAGTGCAAACCAGTCTAAACCAGCTAGATACAGAGACTTGTGGACAGGTACGTCTGAGTCACACTTCAGCTTTGCAGACAAATAAACTACAGAAGTATGGAACCAAGTATACTACAAGTTACCAAAAGTTTACAGAGACAGGTGATTGCACAAGCATAAGAGAGCTAAAACTACAAGGAAAAACACAATAAAAACAACAATCTGGACCCTAATCCAACACCAGTAACAAGAAGAATGACCAAAGCATTTGTTTTGGTGGGGACTCTCCCTACTCTTCTTACCGCTGAAGTAGGTGGACAGAGCTATAGGTTTTATTTCAAAGATAGCGTCTTGGACAATGGAGCACTCCCTCAGTACAGCTCTGAAACATTTGTCTAGGTTATGTGCTGTGGTGCACTTTAAACCCATTCACTTTCTGGTGCACGAGGCAAGAATGAACCAGGCAAATACTTGGACATCTGCTCTGCTGGACCATCTTTGGAGGATATTCTCAGTTGGGTTTAATATTACCTTACTTCATAGAACTCCAAAGCAGCACTGAGCAAGTTTATTCTGAAAGTGCATTTTAGATCAATGAAAATCTATTGATAGATTTGATAAACGTTTTAAGTTATTTAATGTCTCCACACCCTGATTCCTAGCCTACACCTGAAGTAGAAAACACAGGAACATTTAAAGCTGGATGAGAATTAAAGCTACTTTTTCTACAGTTGAACTTTTACTCTCAAAAGATAATATAGTACTATTATAAAGTTTAATCAGGGTCATCTTTTTCAACAATATGCATGTAATTACTTTATCTACTGAACCTCAATACAAATTAACAGGGTGTTCCTTTATGACAGCTTTTGGATTGAATGTTTGAGATGTGCCTGAACCAGCTCACCTAATGAACCAGACAGAGAACTATAAGCAGCAACAAACAGCAAAACCCAAAGCCGTTGATTAACATGCTTTTCAACTGGTGCACGAGATTACATACACCTGGTCGATGGAGATGTTTCCTGACAGTATTTTCTAATAAAGTGTATGGGTAAACAAGAATTATCTTCTAAATCATGTGGTTCAGTGCTGAAGCAGTACTTATGCATTCACATTCAGCTGCAAATTGTGAGACTTTGCTTAAAATCAGCTTGTTAAATCAGTCAAGTCAAAGTATGCCACTGTTTATGATGAAGTACAACTTACTTTCGACCGCTCAACTTTACAGTGAACGGACATCCTCGTGGGTCAACCTCGAAGGCCCCTGGTTTTCCATTTGAAGCTGGCCTGCAGCCATATTTACAGTGGACGAACAGCTCTCCAATCTGTTCAGCCACAGCTATGTTATTAACCACAACAGTCAGCTTCGCATTGTCAACAGGGCACTTTTCTGGGAACACAAAAAAATGAATTGAAGCTAGGCTGCAAAGTTCAGGACAGTGCTGCTCTGCTGTGCATTTTCATTTACACTATATGTGCAAAAGTTTTAAACTTGTGATTTCCAAACAATAAAATGCTGTGATATTTACATATTATTTGTAATAGACGTTCATAAAATTATGAGAGGTTTCTTTCTCCCATTGTTGTACTGTCCAATACTAGAGGGCACGCATTTAGGGTGGGAGGGTAAGTTCAAAGGAGATATACGGGGCTGTTATTGTTTTAAAAACACAGAGTGGCGGTGCCTGGAATGTGCTACCAGGGGTGGTAGTGGAAGCAAATATGCTGGAGGTGTTTGAGAGGCTCTTAGATAGGCACATGATTATGCAGAGAACGGAGGGATATGGATGTGTATGCAGAAGGGATTAGTTTAATTAGGCATCATTAGCTTAATTAGTTCAGTGCAACACTATGCGCTGAAGGTCCTATGCTGTACTGTAGAGCCATACAACATGGAAACAGGCCCTTCAGCCCAACCGGTCCACATCAACCAAGATGCCCGTCCAAGCTAGTTCCATTTGCCCACATTTGGCCAATATCCCTCTAAACCTTTCCCATCCATGTACCTGTCCAACTTTCTTTTAAAAGTTATCATTGTACCTGCCTCAACCACTTTCTCTGGCAGTTCATTCCACAAACCCACCACGCTTTGTGTAAAAAATGTTGCCCCTCAGGTCCCTATTAAATTTTTCCCCTCTCACATTACACCCGTGCCCTCTAGTTCTTGCTTCCCAAACCCCAGGAAATAGACTGACTGCATTCACCTTATATATGCCCCTCATGATTTTATGCATCTCTATAAGATCATATGTCCTATATTATGTGCTAATCTTTAAGTAGGTTGTGCAGGTCAGTAGGATTTGGAACAAACTTTTATTTAATGTCTTTGTTGAATTGTCTGGCGAGAATTATATAATTTGCATTGACATAGATCAATGCCTGCACGTTTATGGGTTTAGGGAAATGTTGTGAGGTACCTTATTTTGACATAGAAAATGAAACTTACCAGATGTTAAGGCGCACCTTCTGCAAAATGTGTGCTGTTTTAAAAAAAAGTAAGAAAACTAGTGTTACCAAGTGTCATTTACATCACTAAAAGAAAGATGAACAAGAATGTGAAGCTATGGATTAAACCGGTTTAGACTAGCAACATGTTTTGTGTTCTAAAGCTGATACACTGAAGGAATTTCCTTCCTGACCTGATCAACAAAAAAAACAATAAATGCCAACTCTGTGAAACAGAGCAACCTCCCAGATCAAACAACCATAATTCACTCACATTACTGTAAAAACTGTCAACAATTCCAGTACACCAACAGTGGCACTTAGTTTCCCAGCACTGGCTATTGGCCTGCTGATTGCGAGCTTCATTTCTATGACAACATGTATTCACCTCTCCTTCCTAATGTGTACAGCTGCAGCAAAACATTCACTACTTGGACGTCATGTCCAACGTACCTACTTCCTGTTAAAGGGACTTTCCATGCTAATAAGCAAAATTCACAGCTTCCTGAGAAAGGGCTTTAACACTGAGTGGTAAACTGAAGACCATTTTGCAAATAATATCTCACGATAGTATGAAGGGTTGGCAATAAATCTGTGCTAAATTTAGAAATTTAAACAAAGTACGATTACCACTAAAATTATTTATATACCTAACAGAATTATGTTTATTGCTTTTCCAAGAACTCTTCCCTATTCTGAGAACATTTATTAAAGTTAACGGAAAGAAGCAAGAATCAAACATTGTATTCCTCCCCTTTAATCATCCAATCCGCACCACACAAAACATAAATTTATAAAGAAAGCTGGGTTCCATAGAGCAATGATTTGAAACAATATAATCTGGTACATGCCAAGAACAAGAAGTGGATCATACAACATATACAGATTGAAAAAGAAAGGTAACAAACTCAAAAAGCACTATTTAAATCCCAGGTCAAGTTCTGACATCGCAAAAACATCCCTGCAAAAGACAAGTACCAGAAATTACCACAACCACTTGAGATGGACCCTTACTTAATAAAGTTGCACAACAAAAGTATTTAGAGGAAAGTTATTCCTGTTATCTGCCCCTTTCCCAGCCTTAGCATTAGGACTGCAAGTCAAAATGTGGTTAGACAAAATACTTCTGTATTCTTCAGTGTACATTTCTCAGTGAATGGATATTATGTAAGATTTCTCCACTAGTAATTTGCCCAGTTGTTGAACAGCAAAATTGCTGCAACTTTACTTAAAAATATCATCCCAAAAATACAAACAAGCCACGAATGCATTATATTCAGAATTGCTTTTCTTACTCCACATGTAGTGATGACGGGATCTTTGAACACGCTGCAACACAGTTGGCAACATAATTTTACTGAAGGCTGTTCTGCAAAAACCAGAAGTTCCTGGAACAAGAGCAGATCGTAAAACGCAGGTGATCATTATATGAAATGCAGATGGCAAATATCATACTGGAATAACACGCTGACAATTTATTAGCTACATTTTACTTCTCAGGAATTGTAAATCAGCTTAACGTTAGATTTCATCCATTTTACTGCCTATTCATTCTGATGATTTTATTATATTGAC
Organism: Rhynchobatus australiae; assembly: GCA_034780895.1. Classification (NCBI taxonomy): domain Eukaryota; kingdom Metazoa; phylum Chordata; class Chondrichthyes; order Rhinopristiformes; family Rhynchobatidae; genus Rhynchobatus; species Rhynchobatus australiae. The sequence goes on along the minus strand of JAUZTB010000127.1, from coordinate 7,763,870 downwards.
AAATCCAATTCAAGATAATATTCTAAATAAAATCTCAGAAATAATTATTTTAACTATCATCCAGAACAAGCTGCACATTAACCCCTTGCTGTAGGCCAAAAACTGCAATATTTTTGATGCACCCTGGCTATTGTATCCCATCTCTGGATTTAAGCAATTATTTCACTTGGTTTATAAAACACACTCTACATAAAGCAACTTAGGTTCACACCCACCGCCACTTTATACAGAACACTCAGTTTGTTTTCTCTCCCTTCCACTTAACAATTCCCAAAGCTGACACAAAGCACTTGCTCTCACCTGCTCATCTTCCTCTTCGTGTAGAGAAAACGTAGATCGGAGAGACATGCTCGATTCCGAGTGCAGGGACCGTACAGATATGGCCGAATCTGATCGACGTGGGGTACTGATTGGAGGCTACAAAAAGACATCACTGTCAGTTGCGATCCTTGCACCAAGCACAAAGGGAATTAATTTTGACCAGTGCCACTCTGATCATTATTACATGCACCATTTTAACCTCTGTGTTGTGTACAATAAAATGGTCAACATTTAAATGCCCACTTTTGCAACTGACAAACATTCAAGCTAATGGTGCACTTTGTATTAAAGTAGCTACCAAAATACTCTAATGGACTCAGTACAAAGTTTTAGTTCTGCCATTAAACAAACATGAAAATATTCAGTGAATAAGTACAACACTCCACAGTTCCAGCAGGGAATGAAGACTACAAACTATTTTGTTGTCCTGTAAAACCTTAGCCACGTGAACTAATGTTGCAAGATCTCAAATCCTGGAGAGAGCACATCAAAATCCAGATCACTTGAGAGACTCAAATGCAGTTAACTCCTGCAATGATAATTGGAAAGTGTACCAGAGGAAAATCCAGGACCTTACATTCCCCCACCTAAAAAAAGAGAAGAATTTACCTTGCAACTTTAGTTAAAGCTGTCTTGTCTCCAGATTCTTAAGAGTTAGCAAAGGCACTGACTGGGCTAACAATGACAACATAGGCATTGTGCAGCCGCACTTGTGCTAATCACTGCAAACTTTTTGCCAAGTTTTCTATTCCACTAAATCTGGTGATTTCCTGCCATTCAATTAACATGAGTCGCACTTTGCCGTTTCCTGTACTGGAGGCCTAACTGTGGGCAATAAAAGTAAGTCATCTCTGTAAAGTCTGTTGATGGCTGTGTAAAAGTTTGTCTTGTGCTTGGGAACAGTTTAATGATTAGGATGGTACTTAAAACAAATGGAGAAAATCCAAGAAAAAGAAGACTTAACAATACAAACTAGTTCTATGAACAACAAACTATTACATTTGTTTGATCCAAGACAGAGTGAGAAGAGAGAAAAAGATGGTAAATTGTTCTTCTTAAAAATATGAGTTGTGCAAATTAATGCAGTGTGTTGCTCTTACCACAGCACTAGCAAAATCAGAAGAACCTGTTTCTGGTAATATAAAGATGCCATTTCAAAACAACATTGAGTCAGGTTCTGAGACAGACTATCAAAAAGCACTGAAAGTGGAATTTTATTTAAGGAATTGATCAAAAGAAGTCTCACACTGCTATTCATTTATACATTTTAAAATGGCACATCAGTGAAGTCTACGAAGGTAGTGTATGATATTATACTTCATTTAATTTCTTTAGATACAGCACTATAAGTGTGCTTTCTATCATATCCACTTCCACCACTTCCCCCAGCAGTGTGTTCCAGGCATCTACCACTCTGTGTACAAAATCTTGCCTTGTACACCTCCTTTAAACTTTCCCTCTCACCTGAAAGCTATTGCCCTCTAGTATTTGACATTTCCACAAGGAGAAAAGGACTCTGACTATCTACACCATCTGCACCTCTCATGATTTTATATAATTCTATCAGGTTGCCCCTCAGCCTCCAACCTTCCAGGGAAAACAATCCAAGTTTGTCCAACCTCTTCTTATAGCTAATACTCTCAAGTCTAGGCAACATTTTAGAGAACCTCTTCTGCACCCTCTCCAATGCCTCCACATCCTTCCTGTAATGCGGTGACTGGAACAGCACACAATTCTCCAAATGTGGTTCAACCAAAGTGTTATACTGCTGCAATATGACTTCCCGACTGTTATACTCAACACCCTGACCAATGAAGGGAAGTATGCCGTACGCATTCTTTACCACCATATCTACTTGCGTTGCCACTTTCAGGGAGCAATGGACTTGTACCCCAAGATCCCTCTGTACACCAATGCTCCTGCCATTTATTGCATACTTTCCTCTTACATTTGACCTTGCAAAGTGCAATACGTCACACTTCTCCGGATTAAACTCCATCTGCCATTTCTCTGCCCATAATTCCAACTGATATTGATCCTGATGTATGCTTTGACAACCTTCCTTGCTATCTTTTCCTCCTCCTCACTGATAATCAACACCTCAAGGACACATGCTTAGCCCACTGCTCTACTCTCCCTATACTCGTGACTGTGTGACTAGGCACAGCTCAAACGCCATCTATAAATTCACTGATGACACCACAGTTGTTGGCAGAATCTCAGATAGAGATGAGTCGTACAGCAGTGAGATAGATCAGCTAGTTGACTGGTGTCGCAACAACAACCTCACACTCAATGTCAGCAAGACCAAGGAAATGATTGTGGACTTCAGGAAGGAGAAGTCAGGAGAACACACAGTAGTCCTCACTGAGGGGTCAGCAGTGGAAAGGGTGAGCAGCTTCAAATTCCTGGGCATCAGCAGCCCAGAGGATTGACCTTGGGCCCAACACATTGATGCAATCACGAAGGCGGCACATTAGTGGCTCTACTTCATTAGGAGTTTAAGGAGAGTCGGTATGTCACCAAAGACTCCTGCAAATTTCTACAGATGTACAGTGGAGAGCATACTGACTGGTTGCATCACTGCCTGGTATGGAGGCTCCAATGCGCAGGATCGAAAGAGGCTGCGGAGGGTTGTAGACTCAGCCAGCTCCATCACGGGCACAACCTCTCTGCCATCAAGGATATCTTCAAGAGGCAGCGACTCAAGAAGGCGGCATCCATCACTAAGGACCCTCACTACCCGGGAGATGCCTTCTTGTTACTACCATCAGGAGTCTGAAGACCCACACTCAATGATTCAGGAACAGCTTCTTCCCCTCCCGCTAGCAGATTTCTGAGCGATCCATGAACTCTACCTCATTATTCCTTTTTTTTTAAAAACACCTCACATATTTTTGTAATTTATAGATTTTTATGTCTTTGCACTGTACTAATGCTGCAAAACAACAAATTTCATGTCATATGCCAGTGATAATAAATCTGATTCTGATTCAAAAAGATTTAAAGATGACAAAAAATATAATTAGGATTAAGACTGGTTATTACATTCAGAACAGATAATTGACAGAATCCTGGAGCAGTTGACCAATGGGGATGGAGGAGGAGAAAAATTTAGGCATCTTTAAAATACATACCATTGCATCATCCTCATCTCTGGGTGAATATGCCAGTGTGCTGGAGGAAGATGGAGTCCTCCGATGCTGCTTGAAGGTATTTGTTCCATCAGCTGCATACCAAAAAAGTAAAATGATTTCTCCTTCATTTTAAGATCATGAGAAGACAGCACTTTAAATTCTACACAACATTTCCACTTTATTAGGCTGCAATGTGCTCAGACAAAAGATGAGGTGCTGTTCCACAAGCTTGCGTTGGGCCTCAATGTAACAGTGCAGTAGGTTACAGTGGACAGGGGACAGAGAATTAAAGTGGCAGGCAATGGGAAGCTCAGGGTCACTCCTGCAGATTGAACTCAGGTGCTCTGTACAGTGATCACCCAATCTGTGTTTGGTTTCTCCAATGCAGAGGAGACACCATTGTGAACACTGGATGCAGTACACTAGACCGGAAGAAGTGAACTATTTATCAATGCACCATTGGGTTCAGAAACTGGCTTTTAGTAACTTGCCCTCAATCTGTGAGTTCCAGGTGCAGCTCACAATCTCCAATGAAAAGCTTTATCAAAGTTTTCCTTAAACCTCATAAGAGGTATTCCTGTGTCAACTACCTGAGTCAATTCCTTGAAAAAAAAAGTCAGCTTTGCAAGGCACAAGTTACCTTCCATAAACCCACGCAGTCTCTGATAACTACCTTGCACTAAAGAGTAAAGTGTGCAAAAATACAAAAGAAACAGGTGAAGGGTTTCAACCCAAAGCAAGACTGCCCCTTTCCCTCCACAGATGTTGACTGACCCACTGGGTTCCTCCAGCAGTTTGTTTTTTGTTCCAGATTTCAGCATCTCCAGTCTCTTGTATCTCCTAGGGGTAGCTAATGTTCCTACCAAGATTAACTCTTGGTTTTGGTATGACGGTTCAGAGTAACTGTGTCATTTTAAGTTAGAATAAGAAATAACAAATTGATCTCATGTGGATAATTAAACATAGACGAGGAAGACAGAGGGGCAGATCTGCTCCTGCTTACCTTTAGTGATGGTAGTGACAGTGGAATATGCTGGACCAAAAGTAGTTTCCATTCTTGTCTGTTTTTAAAGGAAAAATAAAAACTTAAATTCTTGGGTCTGTGGCAGAGGATGTAGAGGTTGTGCAATCAAAGTGGGAAACCCAAATTTTCAAATTGACTCATTTATTGTTTCATATGCAAATAAATACCATCAGAATTGACAACAAACCACTTCAAAGCTGTTAGTAATATCATTAGTAAATATAGGAAAACTACTTTCTGTCACAAACAATGAGAGAGAGAAAATATTATACCAAATATCCAGGATAATATTAAATCAGAAGTCAGAATGCTTTAAAATTAACGTATACAAATTAACAGTAATGAAAAAAATAATGGTCCTTGAAAAGTGACAGAGCCCTAGGACAAGATACTCACCAAGAAATTACTGTTAAGAGCTAAAACAGGCAGAATGATGCTATGCACTTACTGTCGACCTCATCTCTTGATGCAAACAAATTTAAGCAAGATCCCAATGTAAATTTTTAAAGAATGTATTTTTGCAGATATGAGCATCGCTGGTAATGCCAGCATTTATTGCCCATCCCTAAATGCCCTTAATGGGAATGGTGATCTGCCTTGTTGGACTGCTGCAATAC
>JAUZTB010000127.1:6486815-6499689 GCA_034780895.1 Rhynchobatus australiae | reverse complement strand
ATTGACCTGTACAATCAGTATGCAAGTCAGGTCTTTCCACTGTACCTCGGTACGAGTGACAATAATAAACCAATACTAATGGATTAAAATGGACACACCCTCTTTGGTAAATATGAGCTGCTAAATTCTCCTTTAATTACCTTAATAGTGCCCCAAACATCCATGTGCAACTTCCCATTTACACAGTTAATGAGACCCATTTCTCATGTACTATTTTTCTGCCTCTGGAGCAAATAAAATTATAAAACTTATCAAGTACAAATCCAATTCAGGATCACAAAATCTAATGAGAGCTATAAATAGACTTGAACAGAGGAGAGAGGGGTAGGTAGGTAGGAATAATGATAAACAAGATTAACGAAGACATATAGAGTAACCTCAAGGTCAGGTTCCCTTGAAGACAAAACCAAACATGCATTGGTTTGGGCTCATACTTTGTCCCAGAAGGAAAACGGTTAGAAGCACAATTTGCTGACTAGTAAGAACAGAAACAGCACAGGCAGATCACTATCAGCAGCGAGAACACTTCGAAACATGTTACATTTAGTCTACAATTAGGATGCTCCTCTTTTTAATACAGCAGCATTCAAGACAAAAGCCTTCCTAAATTTACCAAATTAGTCCAATTTGAACAGTTCAGCACCATTATGCAGTTTAGCCCAAATCTCTTAAATGCCTTTTCTTCCTTCCAAGGCAGCAATTCCACAAGTTCAAAACATGCCTGTTTAACCCAGAAAATGAGCTTAAATTGAATAAGCTAGACTAACATATTTTCTGTTGTCCAGTTTTAGGAATATTTACTGCCATTAATAACTTGAAGCTTTATGGTTGCCAATAAAATATTCCAAACCCAAGTCAGTATTTCATTGTCATTTTCTAGAAATAAAGTTTTTGGTCATTTTAAATAGCCATCAAGTATTCAAGCGAAATTAATCACTGCACACGTCTTTTTATAACACCATGCACCTTAGCTGGGAGTCTCACCTGAGTGCGTAAGTATAGCCAGTGTTCTCTGGCACATATTGAGGAGGAGTGTATGTGTGCAGTCGGGAAAAATCCATGCTCAACTGTCCTACTGCAAAGGTGAAAAATAACATGATGCAATACTTCCAAGCAACACGAGGCCATCTACATTTCAGTTCAATAAAAATGTACCTGTGTTCAACCTGTTTACCTGATACAAGCAAAAAAATGGTGAAACTTGGAAAAGGTTCATTAACTACACCGTAGCCAGAACTTGGAAATTGATATGAATATGTGGAAGTCTGGAAGTTTGAGAGCATTTTAATTTTATTGCTGAAAGTAGCATTCAGAAATGCTTAAAAATGCAAATCATGTCAACCAGGAACTTCTTACAATGCCATATGTGCAAGGACACTTTTGGAAATCACCAGCCAGCATTTATTGGACTGCTACCTGTAGGTGCTCTGATCCACGTGACTGTGTTCACATCACAAGATTCAGTCCATTAAAATTCTGCTTTTAACTTGATCAGCAATATACTTGTAATTACATATACATAAAAACATTATTTTTCTGTGCAGCTGATGCTGCTCCCACATCTTGTTCAGTTTTCAGCTAGGAAAATAGATTGTGACAAAAGAAGTGGATAGAACATAGAACAGTACAGCACAGAACAGGCCCTTCGGCTCACAATGTTGTGCTGACATAGCTAATCCTTCCTACCGACAGAATGCTCATATCCCTCTATTGTCCTCTCATTCATGTGCCCATCCAAGCCCCTCTTATAAGCCCCCAATGAATTTGCCTCCACCACCCTATCAGCCAACGCATTCCAGGCATCCACCACTGAGTAAAAAAAGTTACCCCTTACACTTCTTCGGAACCTATCCCCTTTCACCTTAATTACATGCCCTCTGGTATTGCATCACTCAATAATGGGGAAAAATATTGCTGTTCCACCCTATCTATGCCCCTCATAATTCTATACACTTCCAACAGATCACCCCTCAGCCCCTGCTGCTCCAGAGAAAAGAGCCCAAGTTTGTCCAGCCTCTCCTGATAGCACACGCCCTCTAATCCAGGCAGCATCTTAATAAACCTCCTCTGCACCCTCTATAAAAGCTTCGACATCCTTCCTATAGTGATGTGACCGGAACTGCACACAATACTCTAACCAGAGTCTCTTAGATGTCTGCTAATGCATGGCAAAACCGATCTGACCTCTGTAAAATTGGCTCAGACTTGATTCTTCTCTCAAAATACATCTGTGATAGATGTATCTGGGACATTTATGTTACCCCATCATAGGGAATAAATCAATATTAATGTTAATTCAAAATGGGTTTAGTACTTGATAGCAGAGCACAAGGAATAATTTTTGGAGAGACATCACTTCCAGGCTGATCATATTGCCGCTTTAATGGGCATTCCTGAGCAAGTACAACTAGAGTTGTGGACTCAGAAGTGGCTGGTGTAAATACCAAAGTTCTTGTTTTTGAAAGCAGTCTGAATTTCTATCAATATTGGGATTACAAAGATACCTCTATGGATGGGCCACCCTGGAACAGTAATTTAGCAAAGTAAATCACCTCATGCCTTTAGCTTGTCCCACTTCAAATAATCTCATTGACATGAACTTTAAATTTCAATATTAACTAAACTAAAAACATATTAGTTTGCATTAATGACAAATAAAAGAATTTAAAAATTACTTGTACATTATTCACAAGCAAGTTGTGTTGCTAGATAAAAGACAGTCTTTAACAAAAAAAGATTTAGCTTTCTGGCAATGAACACAAAATACTGGAGGAACTCAACAGGTCAGGCAGCATCTATGGAGGGAAATGAACAGCTGACATTTCAGGCCAAAACCCTTCATCAGTACGTTTAGCTTTATACCGTGCAATCCAGTGTAAAACCCTAGCATGTTCAAAAAAAATTTAAAAATATCAATTGTGATCCTTTAGGATCTTGTTAAGTCCAAATCTCAAGTGTGGCTCTTGTTATCACAAATTCCCAGACAATAATGAAGCGTGTAAAAGTCCTATCCATTGTCAAAGTGCCCATGCAAAACCTTCCAAAAGCCAAGATCTTGATTTCTAAATTTGAAGAAAAAAAGTACAGGTGGGTCCCAGGTCCTACTTTGTTTTACACTAGTCATCTAATTCATCACCTAAGCATCTCTTGTAATGACAATCGCACTACAATGTTAGATTCTTCCAATGATCTATTCTTGGTTTTGGTTAAATTTTAGACTCAGTTTTTATGTTTAAGCTGACAACACCCAACTTTTCCATATTCCTGAAAATCTCTTGCTATGATGAAGCTCATGGAATGCATGTTTCAGGAGTCTCCTGTCTGGCACGCGGGTAATGTGGCTCAACTTTCAGAGTTGTTTGAGCATGATTAAAGGCTTGATACTGGTGTCATTGGCCAAGCAGTGGAAGCCAATGTAGGTTCCCCTCTCTTGACAATCATTTTGTGGAAAATGCTGGTAGCATGTCTGCAGTGATTTAAGGTACCTGGTACAGTTTGTACTTAATAGGATGTGTTGCAGTGGTGGTGGGCAGCAGTTAGGGGAGGAGTTAAGTCACTACTGCTCAGTCAACCATGACCAGAGTCAACCATGGATTGGTGCTCGGTCTGCCAATGAGTACAAAGGTGAGGAACGTTTGCAACTTTAAGTCAGTGACTGAGGTTGGTTGATGTGTAGCGGTTGGCATAACACTACTACAGCGCCAGCAACCGCAAGGAGTTTGTACATTCTCCCTGTGTCTGCGTGAGTTTCCTCTGGGTGCTCCGGTTTCCTCCCACATTCCAAAAAGACATACGAGTTAGGAAGTTGTGGGCAAGCTATGTTGGTGCCAGAAGCGTGGCAACATTTGTGGACTGCCCCCAGAACACTCCATGCAAAAGATACATTTCACTGTGTGTTTTGATGCATATGACTAATAAAGATATCTTAAAGACAAACTTGTTTCCTCTTTATTTAATTACAATCATTCGAAAGCTTGTTGGAGACAAAATACAGTACTGCAGCAGGGAGAATTGACAAGAGGACTGGAATGATGATGCAGCCTTGCATGACCCCAGCTTGCACATTAATTGGGTGCACATTGGATCTATTGTTTAAAATCAAGGCTTGCATGTCACAATGTGGGAGATGGAGATAAATAATGAACTTCCGAGAAATTTGCAGATTTACTTAGTTGACTAAGTCAAGGTTTTTGTGAGATTCTGCTGCCTTCTACATTTATTTTTAATTTGTCATGGGTAAAGGCCATTGTGCCTCGCAGAGCTCAACGATACTGCATCTCTGGGAGGAGTTCCTCAGCTCCCATAGGGTGCTTGGGCAGCAGCACTGCAATCATTTTCCAAGGCAGAAACCAAGGAGAACACCTCTAATCACCACACCCAGATGATCACCATTAAAGCATCTCTGCAATCCTTTATCTGGCTTTTCTTTTCCCAGATGAAGTCATGAACTCACTAGGATTAGGCAGGAAGATAATTGGTGTTCATAGAGCAGTCATTAGTACTGGAAGAGGATGGCAGAGGAGGGGCAATTAGTGAAGGAGGACACTCAACAGTTGAGGGGGTGGATATGGGGAGGGTGAATGACTGCAGTCAGCCTCACAGCAGCTGAAGAATATGACAGCAGGGATTGGCAAGAACCTGAAAGAGAAGAGCATCGATTAGGGAGGGAAATGATCGAGGAGAGTACTAAGAGAAAGATTTAGGGGACTGAGGGGCGAGAAAGAAGGGGCACAAGCCAAATCCATGCAGCAGAGACTCATCTCCGATTGTCTTGGATCTTGATGCCATTGGACTAGGACTTTCCCCCTTAAAGCTATTTAAGCAATGATGTGGTGGGCCAAATAGCCCGTTTCAGTACTGTATAACTATGATTCTAAATACAAATTTGTTGTTACTCCCACATCTTTAAAGGAGACTCAAAAGAGTTTGCTGCCTTTCTAAAGGCAAATATTCCACTTTGCCACAACACAAGCTGCAAAGTGTTCTCAAATATCATGCTATCAGATCAAACTTTGTTTGTGAACACAAATATTTTTGAAAGCTAATCATTCTATAATTGCCCAAAATGAAGAGTTACTGGTGACAGCTACCATAAACCTGCAAACTGGTTAAAAATGGCTGCAACCAAATCTCTTTGTAGTGGTGGTGACATCTCCAGAGCAGAATACATAGGTGGAAGGTTGAGCTTAGTAATGCATAGGGGCTACTTTGTAGGTCTTCCCTTCCTCTCACCAAAAGAACAAGAGAGTTCAGTTGACCTCTTATTTCTGTACAATAGTATCCCAAGTCAATATTCTCTTTGCCTCTTTTAGGTTTAGATGTTGCACTTCTAAAAGCTATGAAATATTTAACCTTAAACTTTATCAAGACTGAGTAAAAGAACTGTCCAAGATTATGAATTACAACACACTGCCTCCATCAAAGGCACTAAATTACCATTTTAAAAATCTGAAATGTATACATTCTGCAAGGAACTAGTTCATTATTTTTCCACTTTTCAATTCAAAATTATTTTGCAATATTTAAAGCTATGGTGGTAATGTAGACAAAAGTTTATTACTGTAGTGTTTAGCGGTGCCCAATCCTGCACTTAAATATTTGACAATAAGATCTTCACAATACTAGTTCCAGATTTCAAGTACCCCAATTGGGGCATTTGTCACCAGCTGATTGTCTTCAGCTGAATGACATGAACTACTACTCAAAAAAATGCAGCCAGCTACCCACCTCCTAGCGTGTACTTTCAATATCAGACACACCCAAAAACATTGCATAACACCACACTTCAGCTGCATCGTACAATGTCATTGTACTGCTTTTCCAGTTTATATTTTCAGATATAGCCAAAATATTTTAAAGAAAACAGTCAGATATAGATTCTATTTAAATGTCCTTCTGGAATATATTTTCCAAAAGATGGTGAGTTTACAAAAAAGTAAATTGGGCTCAAAGAGAGTGAAAATAAAGCTGTGAATGAAAGTATGAACACAAGGGCAGTGTTAAATAAAAAATTATAGACTCAAGCTGGACAGGTTTAATGTTATTTTGTAGTAATCAGCAGCAAATTTTACCTCACACACCTAATTATCACTACAAGCTGGGGAGAGTGGCATATTCTTAAAGTATGAATTTAGTAACTCTTCCCACTTCCATTTTCCAAAGAATCAAATGTATGACAAAATGCTATAAAGTATAATCATAAAATGGCTAGGAATGGATTATCTATGTACAAAATAGTCACTGAAAATCATCTTTCTCATTACCACTTTTAATGCACTGTCAATAAAGTGGTTATCTACATATCAAATACCATGAACAAAGTTTAAAAAATTTCAAAACAGCATTGTGATCACTAAACATTAACTATTTCTTAAAATTTGTTTCCCCTTCCCTCCATGTACAATTACACAGGAAAGGTGAATGTGCAGCCAGTTTTCAGTGGAACAATGCAATTTCTCAAAAACAGTGGAACACATTGTGGGTCTCAGTATGTAGAGAATTAAGAACAGTGGCCAGTCCTCGGGCTGGTAATAATGGCACACAGTATCAGAGTCACACAGCATGGAAATGGGATCTTTAGACCACCAAGCTGTGCTGACCATCAAGCACCCATTTACATCAACCCTACAGCAACCTCATTTTATTCTCCCTACAATGCCATCAACCCCCACCCCTTCCACCAATTACTTAAATACTACAGGGAATTTACAGTGGTCAATTAACCTACCAACCTGCAAGTCTTTAGCACATGGGAGGAAACCCATGCAATCACAGGAAGAACATGCAAATGTTTTCTTTTATCATCCCCATCTTTCTCTCAGGTTATTTGTGGAACATGAGTTTTCAATTCAATTAGATTCCTGGCCAACCTCAAAATCTGGCAGCCCTCAGCAGAGTAGCATGGTGAATCACCACATGGTGCCTCAATAGAATGGATGTAGATCCAACAGTTTCTCCTCAAAGAGTGAATGCCAGAGGAAGTCACTTGAACGGACTTTGCCAACAGCTTGAGCACTGGAACAGGAACATATGTAGGAACCAGAGAAACCTCCTGTCCCTCACATACAGAACTAGATAGTGAACTAGAGTATGACTATCAATGCATCACTTGTGCCACAAATATTTAAGACAATGCTCCTAATTTGATGTTATTATCCAACTATTTTGGTCCATTATTGAAATTGTGCAAAGCATTAAAAGGCATTATATCCTGTATACAACACAATGAATCATTAACTGTTTACACTTGGCAACATTCTGAGCTGCGTTGTACATGAGGACGATTCAAAAACAAAGCTATAATGTTAGAACCTCCCTTTTTAAAAAAAGGATATTAGTACTTCCAGCAGCCAATGATGAATTTAAGCGATTTTCATTGTTCTTACCAAATTTCTCATTGCTAAATTTCAGAAAAACAGATGGCAGAAAATAGTTCAGATGAACTATAACGTATTCACTAATGCTTCAAATTCAAATGTAGATTTGTAAGCATGGGACAGGAAAGCTGTGACAGTTGATAAACAATTACAAAATACAACAGGTCATTAATTACATTTGCTCTATAACATGTCCTGTTAAGACATAAATATCTTATGACACAAATAACAGGCCACTCGAATTTTTTTTCAGAAATTCTAATGTCAAGAAATATACGATCTGACATTGATATACTTTCTGAAACAAAAAAATCCCCAAGTCATAAGTGAAACCTATTACAATGACAGCAAATATTTTAAATTACTTCTTCTGCAATAATCCATGGCAGCATCCTTCACTATATTCCTACAGTCTGCAAAATGTCTGAAGATTCTATCTTAAGACAGATTGTACACCATTTCCTTGTATCTCGCATTTGTTTCAACATTTCTCCAAGATCTGAACTATAAACAGATATTATCGCCATTTTCATCAAATTAATCCAGAGGTCAATATACAATTAAAAGCAGGTTAACAGGGTGAACACAGTACATCAGTAAGTAGTGAGAAATTAAAACATGCATAAATCTGCAATTAAGCTAAACATCAACAAGATATATAGGCAAATTTAAATTATTTCCTCATGCAGAGCAAGGAAAAACACACTGTTAGGCACATTTGTCTACTACATTAAACAGCACATGGCAAGTATTAAACCTATAATTGGCATGTAAATTATAAATCACACTTCTCATCAATTTATGCATCAACGGATATGCTAAAAATCAGCTAAACACTGAAGTATCGTAAGCAGTTTTTATCCAAAGGATTTGCCCATGCAGCATTCACAGAACCTGTCAGTATAACCTCCTGACGCAAATCCACAAGGCAGCAAATCCAAGTATCCTCGTTCACTGATCAGCTTCTCATCTTTAGACATAAGGAGGTCTTCCCATTGAACACATCCTTGTAATCCACTGTTTTAAACAATGTTTACTGTTGACTGATTCGAAACTTCCACAACTTGCCGTATGTATTTCTTAACCAACAACAACAGTATTCCAAAATGGCCTCCGTTTCCACAAAGCATGAAGGATTGCGAATCTGGTCCACCTACTACCAATTAATGCTGTCAGTCAGGAACAACCTTTAAAGCTATTGGCCACTAGAACTACACTTCAACCAACTGAAAAGACAATTAACTCTTTAGGATTCCAACTTATTGTAAGAGACTGATCTGAATGAGGAGAGAAGGAAACAAGACAACAGTAGCTATTGCAATGAGAATGCTAACCATTTAATTATTACTGTGCTGATTTGCATCAGATCCTCAAGTGACCTAATACTTTTCTAGACAACTTAATTACATTAATGGATTACATATTAAATCCAGGAATTTGTGCACTCTTGATCCCACATCTAAAGAAATACATTTGGAAAAAGTTAAATTTAAACTTGAATTCAAGTACCCCTGGTTAATTTTGTACATTAAATGCAACGGATAAATGTTGATTTGTTTATATCATTTATTAAAAATCTATTTATAACCACTGATATGTTCCAACTCTTAAAAAGCATTAAGACATAAATTTATGTGTCTTCTTACTTTCATTACTTTAATTTCATAATTTAAAATGTTGAGTTTACTTTCCGCAGTAGAGTGTAGGGATAACGGGGAAATAAGAAAATGACAAAGAAAATAAACAATTACTGTGGGTCACAGAATGCAAAAAAATGCTGGAGATACTGAAGAACCCACTGAGAATGAGGAAGCAAACAATATTAGTTGGTTTAAAAAAAATCCAGAATTGGAGAGACTAAAAGCGGACAAATAAACAACCCGATGATATACAGAGAGGTGGGTGGCTGCATTAGTTATCATTTTTCAAAATTCTCTAGGTTCTGAAAGATGAGAGTGTAGCAAATGTCTTACTGCAATTGCATCGGGCCTTCGTAAGAAAGCACTTGGAATACCATGTAGTTTTGCTCTCCTTACCTTAAAAAAACAATATAATTGCCTTAGAAGCAATGCAATGCAACAACCTTCCTCACATTGACAGGTTTGCCATACGATGAGAGATTGAGACTAAGCCTGTATTCTCCAGGGTTTGGAAGAACAAGAGCTCATCTTACAGGGTTAACAGGGTGGATTCAGAGAGAATGTTTTCTGTGGCCTTGTTATTTAAAATCAGGGGTCACAGTCTCAGAGTAATGGGTAGACAATTTAGCATAACAGCATAGAAACAGGCCCTTCAGTCCAACTCATCCATGCCAACTGTGTTGCCCATCGAGCTAGTCCCATCTGCCCGCATTTGGCCCATAGCCCTCTCAACCTCTCCTATCCATATACTTATCTAGATGGCTTTTAAATGTTGCTAATATGCCCACCTCAACCACTATTTCTGGCAATTCATTCCATATATGCACCATCCTTTGCTTGAAGATGCTGCCCGATATCTTTTTTTAAATCTCTCACCTCTGATCTTAAACCTATGCCCTTGCTTTCAGCACCCTCTTTCTGGGAAAAAGAGTATGTACTTTCACCTTCTCTATATCCCTCATGAATTTATACACCTCTATCAGGTCACCCCTCAATCTCCCACATTCTGACCAAATTGGAACACAATACCCCAAGTGCGGCCTCACCAACATGGTGTATAACTGCAACATAATTTCCTAACTCCTATACTCAATGCCCTGAATGATAAAGTCCAGCATGCCAAATTTAAGAATGAGTGAAAGAGAAATTCCTTGAATTTTCTGCTCTGTACACTTGGTTATCTCTTTCCATAATGAGCTTAGAAGTGTTTTTGGAACAATGTGTCAAGTCTAATGGAGCCAACTTGGTGTAATTAGGACCTTAATAATAGATGTTGGTCTGGGAGAGAATGCTAGAATTGATATGCTTATTCTGCCAGTGGAATATTTTGAGGGGATAGCTTTAGTGGTAGGTTCCCAGTGACTCAAGGTGCCTGCTACAGGTAATTTAAGTCTCAGAAATATCGACGGCAAGGATCACTGCTGTCCAATACAACCATGAGTTTTGTACCAAGTTTGAGGTCCCGTCAACCCACCACATCTATGCAGGCCATACTAAAACACCTTTTATGCTCTTGTAGTATGTGTGGTTACCATTATAACTGTTTCATTGTACCCATTATAGTGGAATTTCTAAGTTTCACTTTGGGGCATAGAGCTGTAGCCATTCCTGTATGTGACCAAACACTTCATGGGTGTATTGTTTAAAAGAGGAAACACAAGTGACATTGTTGCATTTGATTTGATGACAAAACAAATGTAAAGAGAGACATGTACCAATTATGTATCCAAGTATACATTTAGGGGTGGAGGAAAGAACAAAAGCTGAGATGAGAGCTCTTGGCCCTGAAATGTCTGCCCACACCAACAACATCAAGAGCATTTATTATTGTACATTACTACTCTTTAACAAGAGTTGAAAGATCACATTAAGACAGGCATTCAAGATTACTAATAACCCAATCTCTGCACTTTATACTCAAAGTAGTTATTTTTTTTATAGGCGTTAACCTGTGTGTAAACCTTTAATTGCACATCGATGATGTTTTCAATTCTTAATTTAATCTTTTGTATCATAGTTTGACGCAATTTACAAGAAGTTAAGGTCTTCCCCACCTTATGATATCAAGTGATTAAAGTTGAGCCATATCAAACACAAAGGTTGCAGTTCAGTATACTGACACAGCTATCTCATTCACCAGTGGTGGAAGTGACTTCAATTTACAATGGTACACGGAGGGATTAAAAACTCTTAGTCAATGTTTTCACTCAGTCAGTGTGCCTCTCTTACCACAGGGTCAGCTGTGATGATCACATTGCCTCCCCAATCAGTAAGCCCACCAACTACATCAAGTTGAAAAACACTATGATGCTGGAACTCAGCAGGCCAAGCAACATCTGTGGAGAAAAGCAGGCAGTCAATGTTTTGGGTCAGGACCCTTCTTCAGTGTAGGCACTCCCCGACTTACAAAGTCCGTACTTACGAACCAACCTTCAGTTGGTAAGCGGGCCCAGCTGCCAATCCTACCATGGCGGCGGTACACTTTCTTTGGCCCAACCCCAGACCAAGTGCATATGTGTGGCTGGGGCCATGTGCAGCCGCGAATTCCGGGCCAATTGCGCATGTGCGGCTGTGATCTCCGGGCCAAGTGCACATGTGCGGACACTGTTCTGTGTTACATACAAAATCGGGTTACAAACAGTCTTAAAAAAAGAACTCGTTTGTAACCCAGGGATTTCCTGTACTACATCAAATATTGAGTGACCACTAGTCATTTGAGTCATGACTGGTCAAATGACCACAGTATTCAGAGCCCAATGAATTTTACCCACACCAAGGAGACAACACTTTCAAAACAGGAGAGAAGGTATAACCTCTAAATACAAAGTTAATGCAGAATAAGATTGTTTGCAAAACAGTCAGCATAGATGTGGTGAGCCAAAGAACTACATAACACAAAAACAGGCACTTCGGCCCACAACATCCACACTGACTGTTTTGCAGTTAATGTGACCTGTATTGTGAGTGCAGCTTTAAACAGTCTTGAGACTTGAAACAATAAATTCACTCCATTCATGAGCACAACCATCTAATTCTACAGTGACTTTAGGTTAGGTTTTACCATTCCTTCTCTGATTGGTGTGGGAATTATTCATTGGGTTCTGAATACTGTGGTAATTTGACTAGTCATGACTCAAATGACTTATCGTCACTAAAATGACTCATGATCACTCGGTTCTTGACGTAGTTGGTAGGCTTACTGATTGGGGAGGCGATAAGGTCATCACAGCTGACCCTGCGGTGAGAAGGGTATACTGACCAAGTAAAAACATTGACCAACAGGGAACCTTGGTGCAACACACACAAAGTACTGGAGGAGCTCAGCAGGTCGGGCAGCATCTATCAAGAGAAATAAACGTTCAGCATTTCAGATCGGGACCCTTCATCAGAAGCTGGATTTCTGCCCTCTTTCTTTCCAGTCCTGATGAAGGGTCTCCACTCCAAGTGTCAACTGTTTATTTCTCTCCATAGATGCTGCCTGACCTGCTAAGTTCCTCCAACCTTTTGTGTGTGTTGCTCCAGATTCTAGCATCTGCAGAATCTCTTGTGTCTCCAAGGAACTTTGGTGGTTTTAAACCTCCTTCTGAACAACATCGTAAATTGAAGTTGCTCCCACCACTGGTGAGAGAGATAGCTGTGTTCGTATACTGAATGTGAAACCTTCCTGTTCGATATGGTTTGACTTACTCATTGGATCAACTCACTCGAGCTGTCATAGGGTGGGTAAGACCTTTAATTTCATGTAAATAGTTTCAAGTTACGATATGAAAAACTTAAGTAAGAATTGAAAGAATTAGTGTACAATTAAATTACACAGGATAATCCCAACAAAAATTGCTTTACATTTAAAGTGCAGAG
>JAUZTB010000127.1:6385360-6395722 GCA_034780895.1 Rhynchobatus australiae | reverse complement strand
GTATTTAATGGCTTCATTCTTCCTAAATTTCATCCTCACGAGTCTCCACAGTAAATTTCCCTGTGTACCTGTAGTTCATTTACGCTACATATTTCTCACACCAAGATCATAAATTAACCAAAATGCAGAGAGAGAAGTAGCATAGTGAAGTTTGTTTGTAGCACAGAGGTATACTATAAACTGCTAAATATCAGGAAGTGCCAAATTCTTTTTCAATGGAATTATCATGTGAACACTTTGATAATAGTAATTCTAGATTTGCAGAGAATAACTGATGACTTGTGCTTGTTTAACCAACCTTACATATATTAGCAACATAAATCCCACTTCCTGATATGAATACTTATTGAAGAGAACTTTCTGAACATGAGAAGCCTCTCTGAGCACATTCTGGCAATACTACACTGGTGATAGTTTGGGAGAGGAAGGAACGTGGAAACATTCAATCTCTGCATCTGCAGAACGTCACAGTTTTTAAGAAATAAAGGACCATTTTGATGCAGTAAGCCCAGAGACATGCATTTAAATCCTCAGGTCAAGATTGGCCAAACCTTTTAATAGGTTTTGGCTATCATAGATATCACAAAATATTGATAATATGCGCTGCTTTACATGAAGCTTGGAGGAGTGACCTTGCTTTAATTGTAGAATTGCATCTTATGAAATTGATGTAAAATTTACTTATTAAAAGGAGGTGGGTGAGAAAATTGAAGTATAGGCATTTCAAAAGATAGCAATTTTTAATCTCACATTCAAATTGATCATGCTCAGTGTGATCTCTTGTTGCTGCCTGTTAGCGTCGGATCTAATTGTAGGCCTACTGTGTTACTTTGACTACGTTTCAAAGAAAAAGTGCAAGGTGGGCACTGATGTACCTTTTTGAAGCAAGATTGTTGACCAGGATTCCAACTTCCTGAATAGTGCCTTGGGACCCATTAGCTATTCAGGAGAATAGACTGGAACGGATGTGAAAATTGAAACCTGTACTGCACAGAGGTGTCAGCCTTGGTTATTTTTAAACAGGTCTCCTGGGCAGGACTTGAACACACAGCCAACTGACTCAGGGGGCACGAATGGTTCCAAAGAGCCAAGGCTGACACAATTAAGGCTATTAGCCTCAAACATATCAGACAAAAAAAAACCACCACTTTACTTTTAGTCCCAAATTTAAAAAATCCACAATTATTACCTAAAGATTATTTTTAGTCTATGGTAACATCAACATATTTGAAAGGGCACCAAATTTAGAGATAGCAGTGCTACAGTGAATTGGTTACTGGAAATGTGGGTACCAATATGGTCGTGAGTGATAGGATGAAAATTTCCAATATCCTATGAGTGCAAGAGCCCAAAGTGAAATGAGTTTGGGAAGTTTTCACTCTGGTTGCTACTGAGCACAGGCCTACAGTACAACTGCCTCCAATTTAGTAGCAAAAGACAAACTGCTGGTGGAATTCAGCGGGTCAGGCAGCATCTGCAGACGGAAATGGATAGTCAACGTTTCAGGTCAAAGCATCGACTGTCCACTTCCCTCTACAGACACTGCCTAACCTGCTGAGTTCCTCTAGCAGTTTGTTTTTTTGCTCCAGATTCCAGCATCTGCTGTCTCTTGTGTCTCTCATTTAGTAATTGTGCTCAAAGGTGCAAGAATATGGACTCGGGTGCAATGGGTCTCTTCTGGTGTCAGGGCAGGAGCCGCAAGATGAATGTTGACAGAAAAGGGTGCAATAGGGGCCCTTCTGGTGTTAGGACAGAGCTGTTTGGCTTACTTTACATTTATCTAGCTGTACTTCCCCTGTCATGGATCACTTGACATTGAGACTGGATTCTTAAAAGAGTCTATCCGCAGAAAAGCAGGAAAAATTTTTTAAACAAAAGTCCAAAAAAAATTATTCTAAATATTAAAAGTACGCTAACATTTTCACATAGCCTCACATTCTTTATTGTTCTACAACAGACAGAATGCAGCTTATATGTTGCAACAAGCTAATGCAAAACAGAACTCGTATAATTATTTTTCATGTGTTATTCAGGACATGTGTGCAGGGCAGATTCCAGAGCTCCATCAGATCTGAACATGAATCAATGTTGAAAATTGCCCAACATTTTTCAACAGCATGTTCAGCAATTTTCTTTCTTCTTATGCAGTCCCTTAGGGTTAAGGACGACTCTACTCCAGAACTATGAGATCTGGGGTGGCTGATGAAGCCAACATGGGTTCTGCAGACTCTGCAGGTAGTATAACAGATGGGCAGACTTTCTGCCAATTTTACGTGGATTCCACTGTGGCCTTGACAAAGAGGCTTGAGATTTTCAGTGCATTCTCCATTCTTAATGGCACAGACCAGGGGTTCCCATGAGTTGGTAAATATGTTTGTTTTTTTCAAGGAAGCTTTCAGAACACCCTCAAGCATTTTCTTTGTCCCAGCAATCTCTTACCATGACAGAGCTGAGAGTAATTGCACTTTCTATCACTTGAAAACACCCGAGCAATCCGAGGCAAGTCTTAGTGTTAACCCACTGCTTATTTTGAACAACAGACACAGTGAAGGGAACAAGTAGAAGCCAGCTTGGATAGCTTATTGCTGAACTTAACCACTGCTCAGGGGCTCTGGTTGAACTAAAGGTGGCAAGAAGGTGTGAAAGTTGAAGCTTTGGTATCAGAGAGGAAAAACTGCAACATTTTAAAGTAAAATGATTCTTGTGGAGTAAAGTTTGCAATATTTTTCCCACAATAGTGTCGAATCTTAGCAGTGAAATATTAAAAGGGTTGCAGTAGAATACCATCATCTAAGATAAGTAACGAATGTGGACTTGGTTATTCATTAGTGAATTCGAGCCAGCAGCGAAGGCGAAAGAATAATAGTAGATACAAACTTCAGAACCACCTGGCCTCCCACCTACTTGATCCATAATAAACAGTTCCAGTTAAAATTACTGTAAGTCCTTCACTCCCAGTGTCTAGGCACCAGCACTAACATGATCGAGGGACGAGAAGATTTCCTAGGAAACAAACTGGTTCTGAAGCTCACTCGTGTCTCAATCTAGCCACAAGTTTTCATTGCCAACTAGCCTACATTTTTGACTTGATGCCTAAAATTTCTCATCCAGCTGCTACCCGCTCGTTAATTCACAGCAACCTGTAATGTTCCATGAAAAAAAATGTTTGGCAGCAATGCTTTCTTCCTCATAAAATTACATATTTGTTAGATCCAAGCGCTCTGAGGCCAAATTAACTTTGAGGGCTAATACAAGATGATGTTGGATAAATATGCATCAAAGGAAAGCGAGGGCATCGTCATTAATGTGCGGTCCAAAATAATTATTTTGTTTTTGATTGCTGCCCATCAAAAAAATATGGTTTGGTCGTAATGGCTGATCACCAAAAATGCAGGCAACCCTCTAAAATTTTGGTTTGCAAACAAAATATGTTAGTGGAGAACCGCTGGCCATGGTTTAAAGAAATGCATGTATTAAAATTAAATGTTTACACCAGATGTTTTTTGTCCAACGTCTAATCCGCACTTGGGATGTGAAATCCAAATTAAAAAGGAGTGGTTACGCTTTCACTGGTATTGCTGCCAACAGAATCAATAATACTTCCAGCAAGAATCCATTGAATTAGCATAGAAAGGCACCTGGCCATTTCACCATCAACAGTGTGGAGCTGCACTGTCAACCCATACTCATCCACTGTGCTATGACACCAATTCACAGTATTGTGACAGCATTACCAATATCGCATTTGGTCAAGAAGTTAGCTTAACGCCATGCTCTGGAGCCAGCTACGGTACTGACAATAAATACGGCCTTCCCATGCACCCATAAATACCATATCAATTTTAACTAATTATTTCATTTTCAAAGAAACATGTTATTAGTCATGATAGTGAGCCATTGAAAAAGAAATGGGACATTTTTCTGTAAGAAGACAAATTTCATTTGCCTCAAAAACTCAATTAGTTGGAGCTGGTAGAATTCAATGAAATACATGGTCACGTTATCCAGATCCTTAATTATCATCAGAGACTAAAGATGCACCACTGAGTCTGTCCCATTCAACAGCACTGTAACTTGACAACATGACCCTCAATGGTTCCCAACCACCAACAGTCGCATAATCCCCCAGGAGAGACAAAACAAATCCATGATTTAACCCAAAACACCCGAGGGAATTCAGGGGAAAAAAGATTATCTTGGAGATTCCTCTCAAACCACTGAACACAATCACAAGTATGTCCTGGGAGGCAATTTTGACTACAAAGTACATTGCTTACATTTAAAAACTTCAATAAATCTTCACTGCAAGAATGAAAAAGATATAAATGGTTTTCATATCAACAATTCTTAAAGCAGGCAACTTTCACTGAAGAACCAGGATTATCGTGCTCCTATAGTTTTCTGTTTTGAACAATGACTGATACAGAAGTCATGAATGAACTTGTTAATTTAAACACTGTCAGTGTGTATTAGTGACTGCAAACCTGAGAAATTTCTAACTGCTTTCAAAATAACCTTTTTCCTACACAGTAACATCTTCACATTATAAAAGTTCAAACTGTACTTTTTTGAAGAGGCATTCTCAAGCTGTACATATATGGACAACTCCTTTCAAATAGCAGTCTGCCTTTTTATTCTGGACTGTTTTTTTTTGGGGGGGAAGGAGGGTGTGGAAGAAGAAAACAGATTGTGATGGAGTCTTGACACACGATGTTTGAATAAGAAAATTTAGTTTATTTCTACATTAGAAACTGATGCAGGAATAAAAAAGCTATACAAATGACAAAAGAAATCAAGGAAATTGTTTCAAGCTGTGCAGAGAGTATCACATTAAGAATTTATTTGTTCTGCCAATCAAGCATTGCCCACTAAGAATCACAGAATTGTTACAGCACAGGAGGATCATCAATCTATCAGATAGCTTATTGCTGACCAAGCCATTCAGTCCCATTACCCCCTCTTTCCCTGAACCCCTGTAAATTATTCACCTCGAAGTGGTTATCATTTTGAGAGCCCAACTGACTGCTGCCACCACCCTAACAAGCAGTATGTTCTAGATCATCACCACTCTGCATAAAAAAGTTTTTTCTTCACAGCCCCTCTGTTACCTTTTGCAATTCACATTGGATCTCTGTTACCTTATCATTTACTCCTGCTAATTTGGCTGTAAAAATACTTTCTCCCCTTAAACAGGGGTTCGGAACGTGGCCATATTCCTTCAAAACCCAACATTGCAAACTTTTGATCTAACCAGGAACGATAGTGGAAGAAATTTCACAAATCCAAAAATCACTGCTGGACTGCTGTAAGCTTAAGAGAAGATCTAACACAGCATTATCGTTACCAAGATTTGAGCATCAACATCCTGAATATCAACAATGAACAAAGATATAACTGGACCAGCTATGAACGGTACTGAGCAATGTACTTTTGACATCCTGACCTAAAAAGGGGTATACCTGCCATTAAGGAAGTACAAAGATTCATGAGACCGGTTCCTGAAATAGTGGGTTTGCTATCGGAGGAGAGATAGAGTCATGGAGTAATATAGGAAACAGACCTTTTGGTCCAACGCATCCATTCCAAGCAAGATACCCA
The DNA here is from genome assembly GCA_034780895.1 of Rhynchobatus australiae. Taxonomy (NCBI): domain Eukaryota; kingdom Metazoa; phylum Chordata; class Chondrichthyes; order Rhinopristiformes; family Rhynchobatidae; genus Rhynchobatus; species Rhynchobatus australiae. The sequence continues at coordinate 6,390,124 of JAUZTB010000127.1, read as the reverse complement.
TCTACGTTAGTCCTATTTGCCTGAGTTTGGCCCATATCCCTTTAAAACTTTCCTATCCATGTACCTGTCCAAGTGTCTTTTAAATGTTGTCATTGTACTTGCTTCAACCACTCCTTCTGGCAGCTCGTTCCATATACACACCACCCTCTGCACGAAGATGCTACCCCTCAGGTCCCTTTTAGATCTTTCCACTTTCAGCTTAAGCCTACACCCTCTAGTTTTTGATTCCCTTTCCCTGGGAAAAAAAAGACCATGTGCATTTATCCTATCCATGCCCCTCATGACTTTATACACCTCCAAAAGGTACACCCTCAGTCTCCTACGCTCCAAAGAATAAAGTCCTAGATTGCCCACCCTCTCCCTATAACTCAGGCCGTCGAGTCCTGGCAACATTCTTGAACATCTTCTTTGCACTCTTTCCAGCTTAATAACATCTTTTCTATAACAGGGTAACCAAAACTGTAGACAATACTCCAGGTGCAACTGCAACATAACAGATTAGGTTGACTTGTCTGTACTCTCAAGGAGTTTATAATGAGAGGGTGACCGTACTGAAAATTACAAGATTCCAAACACAGAGGGCTCTGCATGTTGGTTGCAGTGGAGTTGTTTTGCCTGGTTGAGGAGTGTAGAACCAGTGGTCAGAGTCTCAGAATAAGGGTAAGGTTATTTAATACTGAGATGTGGAAACATTTCTTCGTCCAATGAGTTGTAAGTCTTTGGGATTCTTTACCCTGGAGGGCTGTGGAGGCTCAGTCATTGGGTTCATTCAAAATCAACAATTTTTGGACTAAGGGAATCAAGAAATATAAAAATGGTGCAGGAATTTAGCGCTGAGGTAGACAACCAACCATGATCTTGATGAATAGCTGAGCAGGCTTGAAAGGCCATATGGTTTCCTCCTGCTTCAGATCTCATGTTCTTATATCCTAGCTTCCCTTTCAGATATGGAAGACACATAACATATCGGTAAGTAGAGCAAGGAATGAGGAACCAAAGAGAAACAACATTGTAAAAAAAAATGAACTTCAATGCAGTTAGAAATGAACAGAATAGTATGCACCACTACGAAAAACCTAGATGTTTTTCCACTAAAACTGTCACAGTTCCAGGGATCCCTTTGAAGTTTTCTATTATCCTAAAAGAAAGGGAGTGACCTTGACAAAAATGATACAGTTCAACTCCAAACAGAGTGTTATTAATAAATTTAAGAACGAGTAAGCCCTCCCCCCCTTCTTAAAAATTTTCTTCATTCATAATTTTCGGAAAGGTTTTCAAACCTGAAAGGGCACAATGCAGGGTGACTGTGGACTCCTTTGAGAAGGAAATTAGCAAAGGCTTGCAAACTGGTCATCCCACTCAGTGCTTTCATTAACAAGAAACGAATGCCCTCAAGAGAAGAATTGCAAAGTAAAATTGGGGAGGTGGGGAAATAAATAGAGTTTGAGATTTGCAGCTGCAAAGATATCTGATACAGACAGAAAGCAAACATTTTCTGCAAGGCATTCCTAATGACACCACAAATCAAACCAATCACTCACAAAATTCCTTAAATCTCTTTAAATACTTCAGTTTTGTAAAAACAAAAATACAATTCTAAATCTCAAGAGGAAAATGCCAGCCAAAAAAGCATCTTATCATTAACCAATCACCAAATGTAATAACGCTGGTCAAGATCAAAGTTAGAGAAAGTTCGGTAATACTTGGAACTAAGATAGGAGCAAGGTTTGAGGAACTGCAGCTCTCACAATATTCCTTGTAGCTTTTAATCTTAGAAATTTTGTGATGAAACAGAATGCCATGACTCAAGGTCATTCAACATGTGTGGCCAACAATATGTAAAATTATTTTTTTGTTGCAGGAATACTCCAGGGAGAGCAGGCAAAACTCCTGTGAAATTTTCCTGGGTATCTGGGCATCCCCAAGATCAAAGAGATGAAACAAATTACATTTTATTTTTAAAATTTTCCAGTAGACACCTATGATCTGGACAAAAGACAATTCCCTTACACACTTGGAATGGCAATGTTAAATACCACCCAGTTATAGCTGCTGTTTCCTGGTGGCCTCTGCTAGAGTAGCCTCCAGACCTGTTGCTTCATACACGTCAATTCAAGTGGCTACAATCATCTGCTACTTAATTCATTTAGTTCACAGGCCTGTTCCTGTTTAAATTGTTTTTTTTAGAAAAACCAGAAGCAGGAACTTATAGGAAAGCAGTAACTGAAACCAAAAATGTCATAACCACATGTCTTCCTCCATCTGTGTTGCTGGAAGAGCAGTCCAGTGCTCCCTTCCATGTCCTGCCCTGACACCCTCTCCTTCTGATGATTCACCACATCACCAACCGCCTCCTGCCCCAACCAGCTGTCGTCTCTTTCTCGCTGCTTTAGCCTCTTTTGCCCAATTTCTCAGAGGCGTTTCTTCTTTTCTTCATTCGTCCAGCCACTAAATACAACTTCTTGAGTCAACCCGGGGTCTTTCCATTGATTGGTACGATACAAAAGCTCAAGTTGGCTTCAGCAAGAGGCTGCACTCAGCAGTGGGTAGATCAAATGGTATCGCACAATCTTCCTCTCATCCAGTCAAAGCTCTCAAGTATTAATACACAGCTGAATTTCACGATATTGTCTGTTGAAGGGCTGACGTGTACAGAGATAGTTTAGGGCATTTCCAGGTGTTCTATTTCTTCTTTGCTCCTGTGTTAAGCTGCTCAGTCATCCAAATGTCCATGATGACCCCAATGTCAAGGCCTGCAAGTTGAGCCTACCACAACTCCTATGGGGTGGTCACAGGGTTATTTGTGACCACCTGCATTGCCATGAGAAAATTCCTGTACAATTTCATGAGCAACATGTTCACCAACTAAACCTCCCACACCTAAAATCGCCCCTTGTTTTTTTTCCCTTCCCATCTTACTATGTCCCATCACATATTCCCCAAGCACTTGTGCAAGTGGATTAGATTACAGGCCTCAGGGACAGTTTGCTCCATAAAATGAATGGCAATCTATATATTTTTAAAGTTTGTTAGTTATCCAAGTTCAAAGCCATTAATCTTATTCCACTTGAGACAAAAAGTCGTTTTCAAGAGTTTCAAGCTTCAAGAGTAGCTTCCATAATAGTGAAAAATAAAACAAAATAACACTAAGTTTATGAAGTGTGGTTCCACAGACAGGTATTGCAGTTCAAATTTATGCTATTCCCGTGGAAGAAATAAAATTAAATTTTCAGTTTAAAGTTCCACTATATTAGAGTTACTGATTCATCTTTCATTGAACAAGTTTATGATGGTTTATACTAAAAATAACACCAGGTGCTTCAATATTCTTTCACTCATTAAAAAGAGAAGACATCTGTGCAAACAGAGCACTGCTCCTGTAGCTAATAATAATCAAGGGTTTTTTCCTGTCTGAGCCTTACCAAGATATCAAAAGTTGGTAAGGCTATATTAGGTGATAAGAAACTGGAATCTGCCCAAGAAAAATAAAAGATATGGAAGCTTTAAAATCTGCAGTGAGGAAGGTTCCCAGATATTGAAAGGACATCACTATGTAAAATTTACCAATTCTGACCTCCTGAGATCTCCCAAATTTAGTTTTATTATTTTTCCATACTTAATCAACCAATCAATTAGGCATCCAAGTCCAATATCAAAGTTATGACACACAGTCATAAATGTGCTCATGGAATTTTGGTGGCTCTTTATTGTCCCACTTCCAGGATACTTGTGTCTTCCCTGTGTCTTGGAGGCTAGGACGGTTGTCGATGGCACAATTCTGTGCCATTTCAGTAGACTCCCCACGAATTGTATTCTACTGCCGATTAAAAACACTAGCTTTCTTGCAACTTGACCTTTGGCTGCTGCTGTTCAGAATGAAAAGTTAAAGATAAAACTTGTCAAGCACCTGCTGATATGAATTTTATATAATTGCTCAAATTGTGGAACTTTATCAAAGGGAGTCTTTTACTTAATGTTAGCTTGGCAAATTTCCTCGAATTAAATCAAACAATTTGTTACTTTCATCACAGAAGTGACAATTCATTTTCTGCTAATGGAATAAGGAAGTTGCGTAATACCCAACTCATTTAATGGGCACAACCTGAAATGATGACAAAATGGATTATTCCATTAAGTATGTGTAGTACACTGTGAAAAATCACCTTTGAATTGTGAGCTATTTTCATTCTTAAGATAAGCATTTAATTGAAAGGTTTGTGAGAGAATGATATGTAACCATATTAATCTAACAATGAAACAAAAACATTCCGACAGCTCTGCATTAAATTAATCTTCAATGCTGTGGTTGCCAGAGTATCTGGGAACCCTCAATATGTCAGGTAACAACAATGTGGCTTATGGGAATTATCTATAATACAAGAAATAGTTAGCCAATGATTTGCAATCCATTAAATCGACGAGATGTAATGATGCATACCTGGATGAGTAATGTTAAAATAATCAAACAGATAGAAAAATATGTGCTCTTTCAATCTCATATGTAAAGCATCAAGTACTTATTTTTGGTCCATCCGTTCTCATGGAATTTGTGAATTGGTAGACCCATCATGTAGCCACTCTGCTGCCACACTTGTTGGACTCAGATATAACTGATAGTCTCAAACTTTTGGAATGCTTTATTGCATATTTAATATGGTGTATACTAACTGTTATACATTCCCTTTCAATTGGCCTCAGAGGTACAAATGTTTTGTCACAAGCTTCATATAGGTCAATAAAGACTGATTGGTCAAATGGAAAATG
>JAUZTB010000127.1:6264598-6285487 GCA_034780895.1 Rhynchobatus australiae | reverse complement strand
ACGCAGACACGGGGAGAACGTACAAACTCCTTACAGACAGCGGCGGGAATTGAACCCGGGTCGCTGGCGCTGTAAAGTGTTACGCTGACCGCCGCACTACCATGCCTGCCTACCGTGATCCATATTCCTCTGTTCCCTGCATAGTCATGTGTCTATCTAAAAGCCCCTTAAATGCTACCATTGTATCTGCTTCTTCCACCACCCCTGGCAGCCCGTTCCAGGCACTCACCACTCTCTGTGTAAAAAAACTTGCCCCGCACATCTCCTTCGGACTTTCCCTCTCTCACCTTAAAGCCAAGCCCTCTAGTATTTGACATTTCTACCCCGGGGCAAAAAAAGGATTCTGTCTACCCCATCTGTGCCTCTCATAATTTTATAAACTCCTACCGGGTCTCCCCTCGGCCTCCGACACTCCAGAGAAAGGGTATGGAGAAGTGTGTCGTTTGGGATGCTCAGTGAGAGCCTGACCTCAAATCCTTTTCCAGTGGCTGGTATTTCCAACTGTGGCCACACCCTGCAGTACTTCACTCCCTGTCGATCAAACTCTGACCATCTTGTTGAATACGCCTTTGAGACTGAGCTGTAGGAAACTGGGCAGCCTGCTGTTGGAAACACTCCCACACTTATAAGACAATCCTTTAATCCTTGCCATCCCACATCCACTTTGAAACCAGGAGCAGATTCCACCAGGTCAGCTTAAGGACAATTGCACAATCCTAAAACAAGCTCATTTCCTCTCTGGTAAAGAAGGCTTTTGGCACCCTGACCTTCATTAGTCAGGGAATTGAGTATAAAAGTTGGGAGGTCATGATGTGGTTGTACAGGACGCTGGTGAGGCCGCACTTGGAGTATTGTCTTTGGTTTTGGTCGCCCTGCTAACATGAAAGCTGTTAGAGAACTGGAAAGAGCGCAAATATGATTTACAAGGGTACTGCCAGGACCTGAGGGACTGAGTTATAGGCAGAGGTTGGACAGGCTGGGACTTTATTCCTTGGAACGTAGAGAACTGAGAGGTGATTGATAGAGGTGTATAAAATCATGAGGGGCATTGATAGGGTGAATGCACTCAGTCTTTCTCTCAGTGTTGGGGAATCAAGAACTAGAGGGCACAGGTTTAAGGTGAGAGGGGAGAGATTTAAGAGGAACTTTTTTACACAAAGGCTGGTATCCATGTGGAACGAGCTGCCAGAGGAAGTGGTTTTAAATAACTTTTAAAGAGCATTTGGACAGGTAGGTACAATAACAACTTGGACAGGTATGTGGATTGGAAAGGTCTAGAAGGCTATGGGCCAAACGCAGGCAAATGGGACTAGCTTGGATGGGGCATCTTGGTCAGTATGGACCATTTGGGCCGAAGGGCCTGTTTCCATGCTGTATCACTCTCACTCCATGACTCTTACCCTGCCCAACCTTTCAAAGTTCATCCACCCGGGGCAACTTGCTTGACCTTTTCAACAATTTCCTTAATGCTCGAGAAACATCAATTAACACTGGATGGGGAGATCAAACTCTGACCAACGGACTGATCTCACTCACACACGCTGGAGGAGGTTGCACAGGAACAGAAGCAAACGTTCAGTCCCTTCAAACAATCTGCTGGGAGATCTGCTCAGCGGGTCAAGCAGCACCTGTGGGAGGACAGGAATTGTCGACACTTCGGGTCAAAACCCTCTCCCCCCACAGACGCCGCCCAACCCGCTGAGTTCCTCCAGCAGATTGTCTGTTGCTCCGGATTCCAGCATCTGCCGTCTCCTGTGTCTGCAGCCCCTTGAGTTTGTTGAGTGATCACAGAGTCATACTGCACAGAAACAGGCCCTCCAGCCCACTAGATCCACGCCTTTCGTCAAGTATCTGTCTACAACTCGGACAAAGTGTTGTATTTTTGGAAGTTAAACCAGGGCAGGACCTACATTGTAAATGGAGGGCCCTGAGAAGTGTTATAGAATGGGGAGACCTCAGGGTACTAACACATAGTTCCATGAATGGAGGGATATAGGTAGACAAGGTACTAGGTAAACAAAGGGCTACAGATGCTGGAATCTAGATGAGAAACACGATGATGCTGGAGGAACTCAGCAGGCCAGGCAGCATCCGTGGAGAAAAGCAGCCAGTCAACGTTTGGGGTCAGGACCCTGTGCCCACCCCGCCTGACTCTATAACAGAAAGAGAGAAACAAGTTAGTCTGTAGATTGGAACAAAGGGAATTTCTCTGACAGGGTGAAACACTGAGGCAGTTAAGGTGCAGTTTAGATTTGATTAAGTCTGTGAAGTACGTTAGTAATGAGTAATATTGTGCCTTCTCTCCTATTGGGACATGCTCAGCAGGCCAGACGATACAAATGAAAGAAAAAGCACTTTATTCATCACTTTCTCAAACAGCACGGAAACAGGCCCTTCAACCCACCCTGTCCATGTCAGCCATCAAGAATCTGTCTATTCTAATCTCATTTCCCAGCAGTTGGTCTGCAGCGCAATATTACGACTCGTACAGATGCTTGTTTAGTGAGAGTCTCTGGCTTCACCACCCCCTCAGGCAGTGCGCTCCCAATCCCAACCCCTCTCTGGGTGAAAAAGTTCTTCTTCAGATATTGTCTAAACCTTTTCCCCCTTACCTCAAGACCACAAGAAACTGTGGAGAGTTGTGGACAAAGCTCAGCGCATCATGGAAACCAGTTTCCCCTCCATGGACTCTCTGCCATGAAAATTCTCTGCCTCAGGAAAGCAGCTGACACAATCAAAGACCACACGCACCCCGGACATTCTCTCTTCTCCCCCCTCCCAAGCACGTACCACCAGGCTCAAGGACAGCTTCTATCCCACTATTGAACAATCCCCTAGTACGATAAGATGGACTCTTGACCTCGCAATTACCTCGTTATGACCTTGCACCTTATTGTCAGCCTGCACTGCACTTTCTCTGTAACTGTAACACTTTATTCTGCATTCTGTTATTGTTTTACCTTGTACTACCTCAATACACTGTTTAATGAATGATCTGTATGAACGATATGCAAGACAAGTTTTTCACTGTACCTCAGTACATGTGACAATAATAAACCAATATGCTAATTTACCAATAGACTCAAGCAGCTATCTTGACTACATCATCTCCCACCCTTCCTCCTACAAAGAGTCTCTTCCATTTTCCCAGTATATCTGGTTTTGTTATTATCTCAGAGCTGTATGGCATGGAAACAGGCTATTTGGCCTACTGTGCCTGTGCGGACCAGTGGGCACCAATCTGTATTAATCCCATCTCCCGTTACTTGGCCAGTAACCTTCAGTACCTTGGTGATATCTGTTGCGATAATTTCCAGACAACACTTCTGAGTGGTCTGCTTTTCCTTAACCATGGTAACTCCCAGTCCTCCCCCACCCCAACCCAACCCTTTGTTTACCCAGAAAAAGAATGTTCACCTTGTCCATGTCCTCCATTTTACAAGCTTCTACATTGAACAAATCATCCTCTCACTTCTGCTACTTTCAGTGCAATGCCATCACCAGTCTCCTCGTCTCGTCCCCTCCCCTCCCTTTTCAGCATTCAGAAGGAATTATTCCTTCTGCATCTCCATGGTTTATTCTTCCATCTCCACAAATACTCACTTCCTTTCTCAGAGAACCTTGCAATACAGTACTTGGCCTTTTACTACTTAAACTCCCACCATCCAGGGACTCCAAACAGTCCTTCCAGATGAAGCAGAGATCTAATTTACTATACTGCTTTTGCTGCTTACAGTGTGATCTCTTGTGTACTGAAGAAACTAAACTCTTTTTTGGGTTATCTGCCAACCACTACTATTCAATTGGTATGGGTGACCCTGTTCTTCCAGTTGCCTGTCATTTTAATTTTAGTTCACCATCCCATTTCTATTCTCACTTGCCTATCTTTGGCCTCTAAAACTGTTCTAACAAAGATCAACATAAGCCTGGTGAACAGCATCTCAGTACAAAAATGAAGATGTCTTGCCACAATTATATAAGATTTTGGTGAGATCAGACATCGGCTGTTTAGTACAACTTTGGGCTTCTTGCCAAAAAAAAAACTTATAGAGGGCATACAGCAAAGTTTCACCAGATTGGTTCTTGAGGTGGTAGCTTCACAATATAAGGAGAGATTGAGTAGGTTAGGTCTCAATTCTGTGGAGTTTAGTGACCTTGTAGGGTAGGAAAATGGTGTTTGATGTTCAGGCATGATTTTGTTGGGTGGTGATGAAGGCTTGATGTGGGGTGGGGAGAGTGGGATGTGAAGCAAGCAGCCCACTACTACTCTAGTTTTCTTACAACCAGCCTTTCCAGTTTGTGCTGGAACTGGCCATTTCTAATGAACAAGTCAGCGTCTGTATCTCACAGTCCCAGCATTGTTTTTTTATTGCTCTCTCCTCTGTTCTCATTCATCTTCCATTTACATCTGCATATTTTTGCTTTTCACTTTTATGTTTGTTTTGAATGGCTGTGCCCCTCCAACAATTTTCTCTTTATATATTTATAAAAAAGGCTTTGCAACTTCTCTGATTTCCTGTTTTTCCTTGCATCTCCTTGCTGTTCTCACCAAGTAAAGTCAAAACAGCATGTTTGGGCAACTTCTAAAACTATTGTATAATTTTTATCTGCCTCTTAATTTGAACAAATATGTAGGACAGTTATTTATCCTTCTGTATATATTGGCTCGATTTAAATCTATCCCTTTTTTGGTCAGTTTAGACTACAGAATGCAAGCTTGGAGGGAGTCATATTAATTACATGTGGCACCTTGTTCTTTGGAGTGGACTTGAATGTGTTTACATTGTTGTATTGCATTGCAACACTGCTTTTGGCTGCTGTCCAGTGTGCCTACTTTTGAAGATGCAGCCCAAAGAATCAATGTTGTTTTCCATTATAAATGTCATTTCTTTGAAGTACTTTTTTTTATTCTGAGAGGATCTGTACATGTTTTCTTTCTTCTGTCCCTTTGATGTTTATTCTTTTGGTTTTGTATTTCTTCGAACAGGCAGCAACTTAATGAGTAGGTTACTTGTATTAAGAAGCAACCAAGGAGCTATGGATTCATTTTACAGTTGCACAGAACCAGAGTTGTAAGGGAAACCATCTTTAATAAAAAGTTTCATTTTCCAAGTGATGATAACTTCACTGTAATGCATGTAATTTGTAAGTGAATTTCTGATCCTAGTTTAATTTGAGTAATAATTTTGTGTGTAGTTTAAGTAAACCAATTGGATTACTTGTTTTTTTGTAACAACTAGGGGCAAGAATAGACCATTTGGCATCTTGAACCTTTACTGCCATTCCACAAGATCATGGCTGACATACCATAGCACTATTTCCACGCCCCGCCCTCCACCCCCCCCCCCCCAATACCTCTAATGTCCAGAAATAAATCAATATCAGTTTTGAGCGCATTGTGACTGAGATTCTACAGTCCTCTAAGGTAAAGAAGTCCAAAGATGATTATTCTTCTGTGTGAAGAAATTTCTCTTCATTTCAGTTCTACATAGTTTATTCCATTTTTCTTTTGAGTGGGAGATCCTGATTTCTAGTTTCCTTAGCAAGGGGAAAATGTCCTCCCCTTATCTATTCTGTTGAACTAAGTATTTTTTGTGTTTCATGAGGCGAAGGTTATTCTATTCAATCTCTCCTCATACTGCAAAGCTGCCTCCAACCTGCCGCCCCCCCCCCCCCACACCATCCCTTCAATCACCCTAGTGAATATTTGCTGTGCTCCCTCCATGTAAACTATATCCTATTGTACTTTGGGTGTGGTCTCACCAAGACCATTTTGAGCACAGAACATTCGTGCACCCTCCATTCCCTGCATGTTCATGTGCCTGTCTAAATGCCTCTTAAACTCCACTATTGTGCCTGTTCCAAACACCAGTCCTGGCACAGCATTCCATTCACCTATCACTCTCTGTAATTATCCCATAGAGAGTATTTGCAATTATAGTAAAACATCTTTCCTCTTGTACTCAAATCCTCTTGCCTTAAAATCTAACAAGCCACTTGCCTGCTGCACCTGTATGTTGGCTTTCAGTGATTTGTCTGAATGTCTTTTGGATATCAATATTTCCAGTTTCTCACCATTTCTGTTTACTCTACCAAAGCAGCTAACCTCACATTTTTCCACATTGTATTCCATCTGTCATAATGTTGCCCACTTACTAACATTATTTATGTCCTCTTTATGTATCCTTATCACATCCATCAGCAAACCTGGAAATTGTTACATTTGGTTCCCTCAGCCAAATCATTGATATGAATCATGAATAGTTGGAGCTCTAATCCCTATGATACCCTACTTGTTATTTACTACTTGCCAACCTAAGAAGGAGCAGTTTGGTCCTTCTTTGTTTTTGATTTGTTAAGCAGCTCCTATTCCATGTCGATATATTGTCCCAAATTCAAGTTGTACCCTTCTTCACCCAGCTCTTGTATGGGAGCTTATCAAAATTAGAATGGACTACACTGATTGTTTCCTTTTCATTTACTCTACTCAATACATCCTCAAAATTACATTTGACATCAACTGAGAACCTACCATGCCTATTAGTTAATTTATTTTTAACACTGTGGGCATTTGATATTCACTGAGGTTTGTGGTTTGGCACCAGGTAAAAGCAAATTTGAATGTGACACATCAATGTATTTATTCTATAAATTCCTTTTTATCTATGTGATTCAAGTTTATTTTTGCTCTGTGACATTTTCAAAATATAACACCAGTATATAATTTACTATTAGTTATAAGCACAATAGAATGTTATTCTCCATTCTTTAAGAACCGTTATTACTGTGTAACTTTTAAAACTAGTCTTAAAAAGATGATGCTCAGAATGGTATTGCATTGTTAAATGTTTATTTCTATGGTAAACATAATGTTTAGATTTCATGAGTAGCATTTTTATTTGTGTGATCAAGAGCTGCATCCAAAGATTGGTTTCATTTTAATAAGTTGACTGCAGTAGAATTCTTGCATAGAACAGAAGAAAATAGGAGCAGGAGTAGGCTCCTTGGCCCCTCAAACCTGCCCTACCATTCAATATGATCATGCTTGATATGCTCTGGATCTCCTCTGTGCCAGATTGCCATCGGCCTCAACTCCCTGATCTTTCCAAACAAAATGTATGTGCCTTCACTTTGCATGCTTCCAATGATCTGACCTCCACACTCTGTGGGGCAGAGAATTCCAGAGATTCACTACCCTCTGAGAAGGAATTTCTGTGTACCTCAGTTTTAAATGACAGGCTGTCCTCTTTTATCTTGTAACGATGTCCCCTCATTTGAGATGCTTCCACTAGTGAAAACATCTTGATATCTACCCTGTTGTGCCCCCCAAGGATCCTATACGTTTCAATATGATCATCCTTCATTCTTCTAAACTCAAAAGCATGCAGACCTAATCTGTTGACTGTTTCTTGATTGGACAGTTCTCTCAACCCTGTAATTAGCCTAGTGAATCTCCTTTATTTCTAATGCTACTTAATCCTTTCTGAGGTAAGGGGAACAAACCTGTGTCCATTACTCCAGGTTTGACCTTGCTAATGCCTTGAACAATTGTAACAAAATGACCCTATTTGTTAAACTCCAACCTCTGTAATAAAAGCTAATGTGCTCTTTGCCTTCCGAATTGCTTGGTGTACTTGCCTGCATTTCATTGTCTGTTTTGATGTATGTGTGACTAATAAAGATATCTGCTAACTTTTAGTGATTCATGCACAAGAATACCCAAATGCCTCTGTACTTCCCCCATTACAGTCTCTTTTCACACGGATGATAATCTGTCTTTTAATTCCTCTTGCCAAAGTGTATGACCTCATACTTTCCTATATTAAACTCCACTTGCCAAGTTTTTGTCCACTTACTCTATCTATATCCTACTGCAGGGTCACAATATCTCCAATACTCTTACACCTATTTTTGTGTCATTAGCAAACTTGCATTCTGTCCCCTCCAGTTCATTAATGTAAATAGTAAATACTTAAGAGCCAAGAACTCATCTCTGGTGTACTCCACTAGTTAAATCTTTACAACCTGAAAAAGACCCATGTATTCCAACTCTGTTTTCCATGTGAATGCACATGCATCCATGGAACATCCATATTTTTAGCAGCCCTAAGTTCACTTATGAAAGAGATTCAGTTTTCCAAAAGCAAAATACTGAAGGTGATGATAAATCTGAGATAAAACAAGAATTGCTAAAATTACTCTACAGGTCAGCAGCATCTGTGGAGTGAAAAACTGAGCCAGTATTTTAGATTGATAGCTTTCATTGAATTATTTTTACCTCAGTTAAGAAATAAATGGCAGAGTGACGTTAAAGGACATAGTTTCATATAATGCTTTAATAATAGTCTTTTGTACATTAAAATAATATTACAATGTAGGTTGATATTAGTTTGGCTAGTATCAAAAATGCTTTTGTAGACTGCAGAAACTACTTAATTATTTCACAGTTCACCCAAATCAATGGAATGGAAATTTCACTGGAAGTGATTAGATCTGCTACAAAACCAGGAAGCCAGATCTAATTGTGTACTTAAACAGTCCCGGTAAACAAAGATAAGAGACAGCACCAAGTTGAAGTAATAGGCTGAGCTGTAGGAAAAATAGAAACACATTGGGAGAATAATCAAAGAAATTCTTCAAAAGTAAAAGTTAATTTACAAGAAAATGAAAGTATACTCGCAATCTAACAAAATACACCTTAAATTAAAAAGAAATACCAAAGGTGAATGGAGGCCCATTAAGTTCTAACATGGAAACAGAGAACTTGTTAATAGGTTATTTTTTCTTTGTAGTTAAGGAGGATAGCAAAATGTGAGTGACACAAGAAACTTAAAATAATTCAAAAGGCAAAATATTACATTTAATCGAAATTTTTTTAAAATGGACAGAATAATAGGAATGAAGATAGGAACATCTTCAAGAAAACACAGTTTCTACTCTGGAGTACTTTGAAGAAATAGCTAAGGAAATGGTGGGACCGTAGATCATAATTTTTTAAAACTTTCTGGATTTATGTGTTTTTTTGGATAAGAAAGTTTTTGAATTTACTCCATTCTATAAGAGGGGTTGAGGGAATAAATCAGATGTATTTATGTAACAAACTATGGGAATTTGTCATCATGGATATATTGGCTCAGTCAAAGAGAGTCAATGTGGATTAAATGGTGGGTCATATCTGATCTGTCTTGCTGTAATTTTCTGTGAAGGTTATTTATATGATAGATAAGGGAGTATTTATGTAACGAATTATGGGAGTGCAGGTGCTGGAATCTGGACCAAAAAATAAACTGCTGGAAGAACTCCATGGGTCGAGCAGCATCTGTGGAGGGAAAGGGCTGGTTGACATTTTGGGTCAAGAACCTGCATCAGTATTAATATGGATATTCTGTCTATCAACTTCCAAAAGGCATTTGAAAAGGTTACACAGATTATTTAGAAAAATAAAAGTGTATGGAATGAGAGGTAACATTGTGAAAGATTGACGATTGGTTGCAAGGATAGGATGTAGAAATGGATAAAAGGAAGTTTGGGGTAATGTTTTACCTATACACAGCCAGTGAGGTTGTACACAACTTTTAGTTTTGTTACTGCATTTTTAATATACTTTCATTATTGTTAATTTACTTTCTTCAGTAAAGAATATCTATGCAAATTCTTTCCATTAAGTTAACTCGTTAATAAAGCCTCCTTGCTATCTACTACTTTCAGATTGTTAAGACTGAAGAATCCCAAAATCCCAAATAGGAGTTTTCTTTCTGCCTCAACTCCTCCATTTTTGTTTCTTTTTGAATTTTTTTAAACCCAGGCTTTCGTATGTCTGTCAGGCTAACAGCTGGGTCCATTATTGGCCTTGAAAAGTAGATGCAACAGTTGCTACATTTTCAAATAACAAAGATGGCCTTTGAGGAAAGAACAGCTGCAAGATTTGACACATCTCGCGCTGTCAGCTGCAGAATCCAGATACTTAGACTCAGTTGTACAGTATTAATTCAACTGGAAGTAATGAAACAAGTCCATACAGTAAACAAATGGCAGCTTACTGTTTTTATGTGTACACCACACAAACTTAATTTTCCTACACCTCATTAATAGCAATTTGATTTTAGTTATGCTGTGCTCTAACACCATGCCAAAAGCAATTTATTCCAAGATGTATTGTAAAATGCACAAGTATGGTTGTGCAGACAAATGCCTGTTCTAGACGGCAACTGGCAATAAAAGTAAGCATAGGTTGTTTATTTGAAGTAAATAGTTTACTACAAATCAGTAACACTTGCTTTCTTTCTGGATTTTTATTGTTAAAGTAAGAAAATCAAGTAGCAAGCCATGTTGTAAGCAAATATAGGAATTTTAAATTTAAATTTTTTAAAATTTTATTTACAGCATGGTAACAGGCCCTTTCGGCCCAATGAGTCCACGTGCCCATTTTAAACCCCAAATTAACCTACCCGTACGTCTTTTAGAATGTGGGAGGAAACTGGAGGAAACCCATGCAGACACGGGAGAACGTTCAAACTCCTTACAGTGACGGGAATCGAACCCCAATTGCTGCTGCTGTAATAGCGTCGCGCTAACTGCGACACTACGCTACCGTGCCACCCCATTTGTATTATTGTACAATGTCACGTTCCAAATTACTTGTTTTATCTGCAAATTGAGGAGTTTTGAACACACTGAAGTTCTGGTATGACAATATATCAATATTACTTCATTTTCTTTCTTTTTATAAAAAGGTTTCAGTTGACTTTAATAAATTCAGTAAGTAGCCAAATGAGTTTATGTATTAAAGGTTGTGTACTAAAGGTTCTTTAGATTAGCCACTGTGTGGATTTAAGTCTGGGAATGCTTGTTCGATCGTTGCCATAATTTTTAAGTTTTCTTATTTATGCTGTGTAATACCAGTAAAACTTAATAGTACAGTAATGATAAGTGAATTGAGAGCACAATTTGTGAATGGGGCAAGCACAATAGTGTAGTGGTTAGCGTAATGCTATTACAGTGCTAGCGATCCGGGTTCCATTCCCGCCGCTGTCTGTAAGGAATTTGTACGTTCTCCCCGTGTCTGCTTGAATTTCCTCTGGGTGCTCAGCTTTCTTCCCACATTCCAAAGACGTATGGGTTAGGAAGTTGTGGTCATGATATGTTGGTGCTGGAAGCCTGGCAACACTTGCGGGCTGCCCCCAGAGCACTCTGTGCAAAAGGTGCATTTCACTGTGTGTTTCGATGTACATGTGACTAATAAAGATAGCTTAATATCAAGTTTGTGTGTTATTCCATAATGATTCTGGAACTAATTGTTGAATGTGGAGACCAATTTCAGTTTGATCTTGGTGGTAAAACTCTTAAACTACTGAAAATTTTATCTGGTTCCTGGACTAAGATTTAGAGAGCAAGAAAGCATTGAATTGTTCAGATAAAGGAGATATTACACAGCAAATGGAACTTACAAAGCTTCTATGAATGATGTAGCTCCAATTGAAAGGAAGTATCTCTGTCTGTTTACTGAATCAATCATGACTGATTCAGGTCATGGTTTTTAATCTGAAATCTCATAGTTGCAAGAACATAAATAGGAGTAGACAAAGGCTGCCTGGCACTTCAAGCCTTTTCTGACATTCATGGCAGATGTGCTGGTGAAGAAGGTTTATGGGATATTAGCTGTGGCATGGCATATAAGAGCAGAGTGGTTATAGTACATCTTTATAAAATATTGGTTAAGCCAGAGATGAAGTCCTGTGGACAGCTCTGATTGCCACACTACAGGAAGGATGTGAATACACTTGAGAGGTCGCAGAGGAGATTCACCAGGATGTTCCACTGGAGGGAACACTTTAGTTGAGGAGAGACTGTAAAGACCAGGTTTGTTTTCCTTGGAGTGGAGGTGGGTCCTGATAGAGGTATATAAAATTATAAGGAGCATAGTAAAAACCTTTCCCCTTAGTAGAATTATTTTAAACCAAAGGGCTTAAGGTTTAGGTAAAGGGGTAAGATGTTTAGAGGGGATCTGACGGACATCTTTTTCACCCAGAGGTTGCTGGAATCTGCCTGAGTGGAAGAGGCAGGTACTCGCATTTAAGATGCATTTCATTAAACTATGATAACGTGATACAAAGGCAGGGCATCTAATTTCTGGACACTTTGCTGGAATGGTGGTAGTCTTTGGATCTTTTTGAAATTTGAGTCATTAATGCAAGAAGAAACAGGAAAAATGGACTTTGTGGCCAAGTCCTCTTTTATTTTAACATATAAATGGCAGAGAAGACACTTGCTGTAATGAATGGAAGGTATTAGAAATGTCACTGTATAATGTTTTTATAATTCTTCATAAATGT
This sequence comes from Rhynchobatus australiae, assembly GCA_034780895.1. Taxonomy (NCBI): domain Eukaryota; kingdom Metazoa; phylum Chordata; class Chondrichthyes; order Rhinopristiformes; family Rhynchobatidae; genus Rhynchobatus; species Rhynchobatus australiae. Next base: position 6,273,155 of record JAUZTB010000127.1, on the reverse strand, counting down.
GACTGATGTACTGTGTACATTTCTAATAATTTCTAGTTTCTTTTCCAGTATTTGATTTTTATTTAATTCAATACATGTATTTACCTGAGGAGGAGTAGAGAAAACATTCAGGCTTCCAGAGCAGAATACCTCTGGAGGTTTGAGGAAAAGAAGACTGCACTTAATAAAATCACAACCAAGGACACTGGAAGATAACAAATGTTTCCAGACCATGGATAAACAAGTAAAATTAAGTCTTATTAGCATGCCAAATATTTTTGTTTGACTGTTGAATAGGTGGACATTTTAGCCAAATAATAGATAATAAAAATACTTTTTAAAAAAAAGTGTTTGTATCTGTAACCTGTTTTGCAAGTTTTTAAAGCTATTTTAAATCTTGCATTTATGGGTCTCTGAACTTTCGTGGATGATATGGCTGTATACTTGCATATTCAATTGCTTGCAAGTCTTTAATTTTCTTAATTTTGCATTAGTGAGATTCAAAAACAAAAATAATAATCGTCACAGATCCAAAAGTCTTTGTTCCGGTAATGGAGATCTTCCTTAATTGCCAAATAGTTTTAATTTACTATCAGTAAATATATTTTGCTTGTATTGAAGTGGAACTTAGTAATAGTAATTAGGACCCATCTGCATGTCATTTTTTATTCTGGGGTGAGGAGAATGTGTAATGGCTGAATAGTATATCTTGGAGATGTTTTCTTTCTATATGTCGGAGTGATAATCCTTCAAAGTCAAGATATTTTTCCTACAGACTAGTTATCACTCTTGATCCTCAAGTCACCAGTTGTGACACCACTTCCATGAATGTCACAAGATTAGATTCTATTCTAATTACGCTAAGTTCTTGTTATTTGCAAAGGATTGGATCACAGACTTCCCAAGGACAACAAATAACACTGATATTTCTAAGGCCGTTGGCAATGACAGAAGGCTCAGTGGCATTCTGTATCAAACTTTCCATTGGTATAACAACTCTATGTATGCTACAGCTTGTATGTTTTAGCTTGTCAAAGCAAACCCAGTTTGCTTCTGATTTAGTGCATTCCTACAGGGAGTAGAGTGACTAGCTTCAGCCTTCCTTGACATCCATGGCTGTTGAAAGCTAATTGCTACCACTGAAACTGCAAACAGAGTTGTCAGTACAACTATCTATATTCCCTCTTTACGAAGTTACCAAGTTCCTGACCTTCAGTGATTCTAACCCTGACCCTAACCCTAAAATTGGCTACACACCTGGCTCACATTCCAACATCCGACTCCAGCCGCAATGCTAGCCATAAACAAATTAGCTTTTACTACCATTTACCTATAAAACACCAGCCAGCGTTCCTGACACCAGCTCCAGCCATGCAGTGGCTATTGATTTTATTACATGTCAGCACAAGAAATCAAATCTATCCACCTCATGGCTATCAGGATTTAATGGATTCAGAGAGGGCTCTGTTGGCATGTGTGATGTTTACCATCACTCTCAGTAATGTATGGATAACCTTGTGAGTACACAGATTTGTGGATAGTAAGATGGCAGATGACAAAGATCTGGTCAACATTTCCTTTTTGCTTAAATAATTAATGTCCAGAGTTCCCTTTTATCAACTCGTATGGGTTTACATAGTTTGCTTGATAATGCAGATTTATACCAAATCTGAATTTCTAATTAATGGAGTGCAAGTACAGTACTATATTTACTTGTGATGTGCTTTGCCAGATCATTTGTATTTAAAAAGAAAATTATGGAGAAGATGGATTGAGATACAGTAGGGAAAGGAATGGTGGAAGAAGAAATGGTGGTGATGTTTGACTTGTGGAGTTGGTGATAGCAGACAGGAATCTACATACAGGCAGTCCCTAGGTTATGAACACTCAACTTATGTACACCCCTAAATATGATTATTCAGATTATTCATTTCAAAAGTATGACATACCTGTGTACTTCCATTTCTATGAACAGCAGAACTAGTTAATTCTCGCTTTCCGCTTTTAGTAATTCTTCTTACCTGTCTTCTATGGTTTTGATGCCACTCATTGCAATACTGTGGAGGTATAGATACTATATTGAGTGATTTTTTTAAAAATGTATTTTCTGACATGGATAAAATTTAACTTACGAACGTCTGTTTCTGTTTTTTTTTACAGATGTCAGTAAGTTAATTTGGGGATCTGGAGCTGGTCTGTCATTTTCAGAGCTGATGCTGTATCATTAAATATAAACAATTGTTAAGGCTTACTCGTGGCTAAGTGTTGACCATCTTGATGGGAAGGATATGGTACCAAACTTGCTCAGTGCTAGGACTCAGCCTGTGCTGAGGGAGTTGTACATTGTCAGAGGTACCATCCTTCATATGAGCTAAGAAACTAGAGTTGGCTTGTTTTTTCAACTGGATGTTAAGTTTCATAGCGATATTCGGAAAAGAATATGGGAAATTTCCCAGTCCTTCAGTCAAAGTTTATCCTGCAATTTGTACAAATGAGATCACTGCTCTGATCATTTATCTCACTGCTGTTAGTTGTATCCTGCTTTTTGTATGTTGGCTACTACTTTCAGAAGTACTTCCTTTGGGTCTGAGCAGTTTGGGACAGCCGGAGGATGTGGTAGGTGCTCAACAAATAAAGTTATTTTTATCAGATTCATTTCAATAAAGCCAAGAATTGGTTTCATGTTAAGTGAATAAAACAGATACTCTGTGCTTCATGGTTTATATATATGAATGTTTGTAAAGCTTGGCTGAAAGATAATACCATCTTGTGGTAAAACAGGGATGTCTCTTTTGAGCCCAATAAATTGTGGGCTTTATCCAAACATAAGCTTTCCATAAATGCTAAGATGCATGGAAAATATTTTTCTTGCCTTAGAATCTGTTTTCCAGTAAAGCGTGTGTGAAGGAAACGAATTAGTCCTTGCAGTAGAATTTGGAATAGCTATCTTTCATCCACTGTGAAGAGAAAATGGCTTTATTTCTTTTTCGATCATGTTGCACTCTCTCTTCGGAATGCTGTTTTGCTATCAATGATCTTCATCCTTTATCATGTTTTAGCTTGCTAACCAAAGGAAGAAAGACCAAATTAAGCCAAGTAACTCAGTATCCTCAACGCAAATGAAAGAGGAATGACAGATTGTTGCAAAGCAATTCAAATTTGCAGAAATTATCCGGTTAAGTATTTAGCTGCTGTCTGGCCACAAGGAACTAGTTTGCCTATCTGTGGCTTGTAATTTGATAGCATGTGACACATGAACTGGTTAAGGGTCAGTGCAAAAGTAGGTGGGTAAAAGAACCGGAGGACAGCATTCAGTTCAGCTATTCACAATGGAAACTCGCTAATGTTCTATTAGACATGAGCATGGAGGTGAGATTTCTGATCCTTTTGAAGTCTGCATTCAGAAGATCTTCTACATTGCAGCAAAGGCAGTCTTAGGTTGAAATGCTTATAGCCTTTAAAAGGTACAGATATGTGATAAATGGCCCTCTTTTGATCTGTTTCCATTTTCATAATGTGAGCTACAGACTGCTAGACTATCTTAAGCCTTAAAATTCAGGCAAGGCTGAAGAAAATGCAAGTTTTGGCACCTGTTATCTCTCCATTTTAGCTTTCCTTAAGCCTTCCATTCCAGTCATCCTTCTCGTGACCAGAATGTCTGGAATATCTAAACAAACTCTTCTGATTTGTCATTATTCTTAATTTAAGTTCTATTTCAATAACACTCTATTTAGCCAAACCTCATTTCTCAGATCAGTTCTTATTTCCACTTGGTTTTTCATGGACTTATTGGCTCTTTCCCTCTATCATGTTTGCATGTTTACTTTATGGCAGTGGAAGAAATTTGCATTTTTAAGTCTAATGATCACTTGTGAACAGTAGACTACCTTTCCTCAGCTGAGGTAATATTTTGATAATAAGCGGAGGTTTGTGTTTCCATATTTTAAAAGCAAACTTGATCTTTTTTTCTTCCACCTTCACTCCTGAATGGTCTATTTTAACATTGTTCTGTGTCTAAATTCGTACTCCTACAACTGAATGTGTATTTTACTACACTATTTCCCAGCAACATATATTTACCTACTCAACCGTACTACTATGTAGCCACAAGTATTGATCACCATGGATCTTCTCAACTGATGCTGTTGCTTTTATGTGGATATGTTGATTCTCGAAATGATAGTCCGACAGCTGGAAACTTCTGGAGCAGATAAAATCACTGCTCAGATACTGAAATATGGCTCATGTTCACAGTATCATCTCCCACATCTTCAAGGAGGAGCATACCAAAGATCTTCTGCTGTAAATATGACAGTGTGCAAGAGGGGAAGCATAGAGGCTTTCCTGCTTTGCTGTGAGGCAAGTGATCACAAGGATTCTTCTCAACTATCTCTTCCCAGTGGGTGAAGAACAACTTTGAGCTGCAATGCAGTTTCCTTCCATTCTAACCTTTACTGCACAACATCACAAAGAAAAATGTAGAGCCATACCAACTTCATCTTGTTCAACCACACAAAAGCCTTTGACTTTATTGACTGGAGGGGGGATTGTGGAAAAGTTCTCAGATTTGGCTTTGCCAGAAATTTGTTACCATGTTGTGTCTGCAATGCTATTATCCTAAGGGAAGGCCCACTGTCAACCCAATCCAAGAACAGACTGGTTCAAGCAAGGCTGTGTCATTGCACTAACCCGAATCTTCGTGCTTGCAATACTTAGCTGCCCACACCATAAGCAAATTTCTAGCTGAAGCTGATCTAGGAAAGTGTTCAAGCATTTTGTTTCTGATGCAGAATCATGTTCACCTCCACTTCAGACATCAACGTATAATATGTAGGTAATGCCTGGTATGCATACATGTATGGATGCTGAGTCGCAAGTTGTTGAGTCTTTCACTGGTGCATGTAGGATGATGGGGTTTTCACAGAACATCTGGAAGAGCTAGTTCTTTATCAGCCTGACCCTTCTGCACACAACAACACTCTCCTGACCATCATGAGCCACTGAAACCCTGGAAAGGTATGCTAAATTTCCAGATTTTTGGGAGCCATCTCTCAGTGGAACCAGACATCAGTGATGAAATTCACAATCGCCACAGCAGGAAGGAGCAACAGGCAAGCCACCAAGCACCTCCAGTCTTCAGTGTTTTTTGTGTGAACTGTGGGAGTGAACAAAATTCCAAATAACCCACCCACCTTTTCGAGCACCAGCTGCCCCATCTAGGGTAGATTTTGAAAATCCTTTGTCGAGCTCTTCAGGTGCCAAACCTATAGGACTGGGGCAGAAACAAGACATCCTCAACTCAAGAAACTAGTAAAGAAGATGCTACATAGTCAACTTAAAATGTATTTTCTCATTATCAGCAAAAACAAATAAAAATAGAAAATGCTGGAAGTACTCAGCATGTTAGGCAGCATCTATGGAAAGAGATTGATTCTGGTACCAGACCCTTTGTCAGAACCAAAAAAGGGAAAAAAGCAGGTTACTTTTCAGTAGCAGAGAATGTGTGGGAGGAATGGGTAGAACAAAAGGAATGGGACTAGTGTAGGTGAACATCTTGGTCAGCATAGACGAATTGGGTTGAAGCTCCATCTGCCCATCATTCCCCCACCCTCATTTGGTTCCACCTACCACCCACCAGCCTCTGTCTCACTCTTCCATCTCTCTTCTATACACTGGTTATCTTCCCTTAATACTCTTTTATTCCTGATGCAGACCCGAAACATCCGCCATCCCTTTTGCCTCCACAGTCCTAATGCAGGGTCTCAACCTGAAACGTTGACAGTCCCTTTGACTCCATAAATACTGCTTGACCTGCTGAGTTCCTCCAGCAGTTTTTTTTGCTGTTTATACCATGAAGCACACTGGAACTTTTTATTATTTTTAAAATGTTTTACTGACTTTTTTGTTATCACAGAAGAGTTTATTGAGTATATTGGGATCCGTGCAAATATGACTCACGGTTGCTTGAAGTTAAATTTGTTTATAGCATCTGCAATGATACCTGGTAAATTGGAGGGAAATTACAATAAATATATTAAATCTTCTCCAGACTCATAATCTTTTCACTTACTTTACATTTTCACCCTCTTGTCATACAAGTTCTCCTTCCTTTCAACCTACAGCAGACCTTCCCTTTTGTTCTCTCCTCCTTTCACCTTAGATTTAAAATATTGAGCTCTGAAAAATCATTATCTGCAGCATTAACTGTTTACCTCTACCTGGCCTGCTGAGTGTTTCTGGCATTTTCTACTTTTATTTACTTTTTCCCAATAGTTGTAACATAGGTTTCTGAGAAGATAAGAGTTTTGCTCGACATTTTATGAATTGGAATCGGTTTATTATTGTTACATGTACTGAGGTACAGTGGAGAAACTTGTCTTGCCTACCGTTCATACAGATCAATTCATTACACAGTGTATTAAGGTGGCACAAGGTAAACCTTGTTTAAGGCTGTAATCCTTGGTTCTAGAAACCCCAGACCGGGGAAATGTCATCCTTGCTTCTACCATGTTAAAGCCGGGAAAAACTTTGTATGACACGTCTTGTTCCTTTGAACCATAGACAGCACAAGCTTAGTCTGCATAAATCTCTTCTAGAACCAACACACCTTCTCCCATAGATAAATCAGGTGAAGCTTTGTTGCAATATTTTCCATCATAAGTATCGCCTTCCTTAGCCTGGAAGACCAGATCTTCACAAAATTTTCCAGATGCTGTCTTAGGTTACTATGCTGTATAATTCTGACTCTAATTAGAACATAGCACAGGAAAGGGTCTTTTAATGTCTCTGCTGACCAGGATGCCAAATTAACCGAATCCCATCTACCTGCACATGATCTATATCCTTCCATTCCCTGCCTGTTCACATGCCTGTCTAAATGCTTCTTGTATGTCACTATCATATCTGCTTCTGTGATCCAAGTACCTACTACTTTCTGTGGGGGGGCAATAAAAGTTCCCATTTAAATCTCTTTTAAACTTTCCCTTTCTCACCTTTAAATCTTTGCCCTCTAGTATGTGACATTTTCACCCAAGGACAAAGACTCTATCAACCCTATCTGTGCCTCTCATAATTTTATAAACTTCTATCAGGTCTCCAGAGAAAACAATCCAAATTTGTACAATCTCTCCAGAGCAATTACAGTAAGACATCTTCATTCTTCTACATAAATCCTCTTGCAGTAAAGGCTAATGTACTGTGAGCCTTTCTAATTTCAGTGATGTGTGTACAGTGTCCCTCTGCTCACTCACACCTGTCAATTGCTCATCTATAAGATGCACTAACTGTAATTTGTTTTTTTTCCTTCGATTTGGATGACTTCACATCTTGTATTCCAATTGCTTTGACTTCACCTATTCATTAAGCCTGTCTCTATCCCCTGCATCCTCCTCACAACCCATCCAGTTTGGTATCATGAGCAAACTTAGATATCACACTTAAATCCCCTCATCCAAATTAGATAATATCAATAATTTGAGTATCTGGGGACCCAACATGTATCATATTGCTATAATTGAATATCATCTGAAGTATTGACTGATTTAGTGGAAAAAATCTTCAGAAGACGTACTGCTGTGACCTTTTATCTACAAATGTGCTCATTACTACTCATTTGTTATTTTATCTGCCAGCACCTGCAAGAGATCCTGTTCGTTCATTACAGTTCCTTGTATGATATTTTTGCAGATGACATGTATTTAAACAACTTTGAAGTTGGACTTTTTTTCATTAATATTATGTGATTGAAAATAGTGAAGAAGATCAAGCTTCGTGCCCACTTTCCTGAACCTGCCTGCAAGATGTACGTTGGGACTAGTGGCAGAGATTGACTTTTTTTTCTCTCTTTTGTGCAGTAATGTGGTACATTTATTGAGGCTGAATTCTTTTTCATTCTTTTCAGTAACATTTGAAGGTGGGCTTTTGGATCAATGAGTTTGTACAAACTGATTGCAGATTATGGTGTTCCAGTGTCATTGCACTTAGCAATTGGAGCTTCTCATTCTTTAGTGCGCACTTTTAGAAGAATTGACACAGCATCAAGGCCTTTCTTAAACTGCAGCTGAGTTGCATATAGGACAGTCAAAATTGCAGAATTGTGATATTGTCTTTTTATTAATAATGATATTTTGCAAAGGTCAGTGGACATATTTGTTTCTGATGGAGGGGGGAAGAAGATCAAATTATATAACTTTTGTATTTGCTGACAAAAGTTTTGTTGTTTCTTGTGCTATTAAAGAGTTGAGAGCCAGCTGCTATTGTTCCTTGGCTGTCAACTGTCATGATTCAGCAAGGACTTGGGAGGGAATAATTGCCTGGAAAGTGGGGTTACTTTACCCCCTTTCACACCAGGCAGTGGGTGGTGCAGCTTCAACATTTGGCCTGAACCATTTGTGGGAGCAGAGCTGACTGCCCAGCATGACCAGGGTGGGCTAACTCTCCAAAACTTCCATAGGTTGTCTGCCGTGTCTACCATTTTACCTGCTGTCTTGGTTATCACTAACCTGGGGCCTTGCATGTCATTTCCCTTGCCTGCTCCTCTCCCACAATACTGCTGTTACCTAAACTCCCTCTTCCTCTT
>JAUZTB010000127.1:4467031-4484293 GCA_034780895.1 Rhynchobatus australiae | reverse complement strand
ATTTTGAATAAAACTATAATTTTAAATGTGTATTTTGTACTGAAGTTCATTTAGAACATTGGAAATCTCCCAGCAGTAGTTTAATAATTCCTCCCCACCCACCACTGGCTTCCATTTGGATAACGATTTATAATTTAACATGTGTATTTCAACACATAGCTGAGTTCCTTTAAAGACATATACTACTTGAACTACATAAATGTTTTTGTGTTCAACTTTTACGTGTTCCACGGTGGGTGCTCCAGTGAACATGAAGCACTCCTTCAGCCGTCCCGTAAAGACCAACACCACTGTGAACTAATCAGGTGGAGCAACTGAAATGAATGATTACTACTGTGCCCTCTGGAGCAACCTGCAATATATTGTTAGTCCAGTAACAATCTGCTTCTGAAGAAATAAGGGTATAATTGCCTAACTGAGAGATTAGATCCATTATCAATGGTTCACATCTGTGCAGAGGGTACTTAGTCCAATTTATCAACGTAAAGCATGTAATTCCATTGCCAATTCTTTCTCCCTGTCTTTTAATAAATATTGAATTTTGTCTGTGTAAATATGTTGGCAATGGTAAGGTGGTGGGACCTTCCCATTTCTGGCAAAGGGTTGCAGATCCAAAACATTATAGTTTCTCTTTCCACAGATGATGCCTGACTTGCAGAGTTTTTCCAGCATTTTCTGTCAATATAATTCTGCAGTTTCTTCCCAGAGCCAAGTTAACAACAGCCATGTAGACTTACACAACAGTTTAACTTGCTGGCATTGGTAGACATTGAGCCCAGAGCTAGGAACAGCATTTCAGTTACCTTGATCTGCATTTATCTTCATCAGCCTCAACCATAAAATATAGGAGAATTAGGCCATTCAGCCTGCTTTTACCTTTCAATCATGGCTGATTTGTTTATCAACCCCATTTTCCCCATAACCCCCTTACCAATTAAGAATCAATCTATCTCTGCCTTAAATACACCTAATGGCTTGGCCTCCACAGCCCTGTGACAACAAATTCCAGATTCGCCACCCTTTGGCTGAAGAAATTCCTCCTCATTGCAGTTTTAAAGTGATATCCCTTTATTCAGAGGCTGTGCTCTTGGGTCCTAAACTGTCCTACTAATTGAAACATCCTCTCCGCATCCTTTCAGTATCTGGTAGGTTTCAATGAGAATCACCCAACCCTGATCTTACTTGTCAACCACCTCTATTGAACTAGCAGGAAAGGTTCAGTTGGCAGCTTATCCCATGCATTTACAACTTCTGAGGGGATTTTGAAATGTTCTGGTCTTAAGTGTGTGTTAGGGCGGAGGGTGCTGGAACTGTAACATGGCATTCCAGCTGTACAATTCAGTCCAAAGTAAAGAATTAAGTTTCTTTTAAATTCTTGGAAAATGTATAAAGCTGCAGTCCAAAGTTCATATTTCAGGAACCAGCTGAAAAAGATCAGCTATCTCACCATCAAATCAGACAATTACTGGTGTAACAAGAATGTAGAGAGCTTATTGCTTGCAATATTGAGTGAATAAAGTGTAACCAAGCAGTGATTCACTTGCAGTACACTAGAGTGGAAGAAGTGCATTTGGTGTTCACAACACAGACTTCACTGGAGAAACCAAGGCAGATTGGGTGACCGCATTGTGTTCAGGCTGCAGAGGTAATGCAGTGTTCCCTGTTGCCTGCCACTAATTCTCCAGCCCACTTTGGCCCGTCTTTGTTACAGGCTCCAATGTAAGCTTGAGGAACAGTGCCTCACCTACCTGGGCACATTGCAGCTGTTTGAACTTGACATTGAATTCTACACCTTCAGGTGACTTGCTCTTGACCTCACAATCTACCTTGTTATGGCCTTGCACATTACTGTCCACCTGCACTGCACTTTCTGTAACACTATTCTGCATTCTGTTATTGTTTTCCCTTCTACTACCTCAACGCACTGTTGTAATGAAATGATCAGTATGGATAGCATGCAAAACAATGTTTTTCATTGTACCTCAGCACATGTGGGAAAAAAGCAAAGCACCTGGGGAAAAGCCATGTGGTCACAGGGAGAACATGTAAACTATACAGAGAGCAGTACTTTCCATTCAAAACCTACTCATGCAGGTGGTTAGCTATAACCACAGTGGATATCATTCTGCCATATCAAAATGTAGACTCTAGTTCCGGTCTAGAAACTGGAGTATATAACAGGGTAACACAAAATGCAGCATTAAGGAAATGCTGCTTTGTTGGGAGGTGTTCCTTGATAAATCCACACTCCCTCAACACTCAGATCATGGTACTGCTCCACCTATTGCATGAGTTAAGGTGACCTGGCCACCTTTTTAAAATCAACCAACACATGATCACATTGCTGGTTATGAGAATTTGTGCTCTGCACAAATTTGGCAATTTTACATTAGTGAATACTTTTGAGCTACAGCTACAAGACAGTCCATAGTGGCTGTTTAAATAACCACAATGACACAATGAAGACAGTCGAAGTTGTATCTCAGAATTGCCCATAACAGCTGAGCTTGTTTCCTCACCCCAAAATCTAATAAACTGAACACAAATAAGTTAAATTTAATGTTGAGGAACATGGTAAGAGCAGCCAAGATTCAGTCAGGAGTAGAGAACTACAGAAAACAAATTTTCACAAGTGCCTTGCACTTTCCTTTCAAGTGATGCTAATGGATTTAAGACACCTTATTTTTAAATAGGTTTTGAAATGTTTTAATCATGGAAGGCTTCATCAAGAAGTTCTTAGGTTGTTTGAGTTTATGCTTACAAATCACCTGATTTTCAAGCTGGTGTCCAATCAGTCAAGAGTTCAAGCTACCAGAACATCCCCAACTGAACTATTGAATCAAAATGTGGACACATTGAACAAGGAAGCAACTCAAAGCATCTGTCAATCAGCAAAGCCCCAAGAACCATTTACTTCCATTACAGATTATCTGGAGAGAAAACGAGTCCCATGGATTCAGGCCCCAAGGCAGACCTGACTGCAGAGGAACCATGCAGTGATGAGGAATGTTAGCACAAAAGGTAATGCTTCACCACTTCCCCATCATTTTACCCAACATGCAGAATCTAGGCAGTGTAATCCAATTCACACATTTCCAACATGCCCCTTTTTCCATTTGAATGTTTGTCAAGACTTGTTCTAGACACTGCTGCCCTAAATATCAACTTCTAGCAGAACCACCACTGCTTTCTTTAAAAAAAGAAACAGCTTTGGTAAACTCAAAACAGATTATCGCCCACTTGCAGGGTATAATTCCTTCCTTACAGGTGAGGAATTTCACCTCTCAGGAGGGTCACGAGCTTTTGGAATTCTTCATGCCAATAGGGTAACAGAGCCAATTTCTCACTTGGAGACTGACAGGTTGGGGGGGGAGGGGGGGGTCAATGATTGAAAGGCAGGTGGAGCTGACAACAAAACCTGATCAGCCATGACAGAGCAGGGCTGACAAGGTTGCTTGGCCCACTGTTGCTCCCATGTTCTTAAGCCAAGTCAGTTACCAGTGAACAGTGAAGATAATCAGTGAGAGAAGCCATGGGAATTTGCTTAAAACAGCAAGTTATCTGGAGTTCACTACCTGAAAGAGTAGGGAAGGAAATAGCAACTTCTCCAGGGAAGCAATGGGCAGAATAATCAAGAAACCACTGATCATGTTGCACAGATTACCCTTTTCTGCAAGATTCTGATTGTTTGCATGTTTGAAGCCAGCAGGTACTAACCGAAGAACAGTTCAGCTCAGACGCAAAGGCCGCATACTTCCACTGCATTAAAAACACTTCTGCTCAGTGGCAAGATACTTTAATCATCTGACAAGCAGCTGCTGTTAAAAATCAGTAATACAAGGATGCAAGTTTAATTGTAGCATTTTCAGTTGCATTCATGGAACAGTAGGGGAACAGAGCCAATTTCTCACTTGTATATTTTAACATTCAAAACCAAAAATTGCTTTTACTTGTTCAGACATTTTAATTATCATGCTTCTTTAAAGATCACCTTAATTTCTATCAAACTAAATAGTACAGAATGAAGACAATTCATTCATGGTAATTTATACACAATAGGGGAGAATTTACAGTAAAAAAAATTTGGCCACAGATAGCCTGGTCACCGATCCCATCAACCAAAACTGGCCCCACAATTCGGGCATCTCCGCTGTCGCAGTGCTAAGCAAAAGAGGATCCCAATGGGAAAGAATAATATTGCACATAGCACACCAAGGCAAGTGAAGTCATCTTCCAGAACACCAACTCTGTAAAACAAAATAAAATGCAAGTTAGAAATGCAACCTACTCATTTTATTTTGCCCACAGGAACCAAATCACAGCAAGAAAAATGGGTGTGGATACAAAATTGATAGTTTATTATTGTCACATGTACTGAGGTACAGTAAAAACTTATTGCATACCATTCATACAGATCCAGTCATTACACAGTGCATTGAGGTAGTACAGGGTAAAAACAATACAGAATGCAGAATAAAGTGTCACAGCTACAGAGGAAGTGCAGTGCAGGCAGACAGACAGACAATAAGGTGCAAGGTCATAACATGGCTGATTATGAGGTCAGGAGTCCATCTTATTGTACTAGGGAACCAACTGGATTAAATTTAGCCCTGGTCCCATCAACTAGCAAGCATGCCCTTTAAGGACTGAAGATCTAGAACTGGCTGTCCTCTTTCCCCCACAGCCATATTCCCAAAGTTTAAGAATCCATGGGAAATTTCAAGAGACCTCTATAGTTAAGGCCATAATGGAAAGTGGAACAAGGACAAATAGATTCAGTTTAAGATGCAGGTCAGATGCAGATCCAATTGAACAGTCACTTCTTCCAATCAACCAGTTCCATAGGCACCAAATCAATACTGCTTCCTGGCAGACCACCAGGACTGTAGCAGATCAAGGTAGGGGACACCATTAGTTCAAGGGCATTAACTGGCATTCTAGTGACACCATGCAAGTGAATTTTTTTTAAAAAGTCTCCCTTTTCCCTCAGCTGACCGTAAAAGACCATGACAGATTTGGACCAAAAAAAACTGCTGCAGGAACTTAGTGGGACAGGCAGACCTGACCTGTGCTGCTTCTCCAGCAGTTTCATTTTTGTTCCAGGTTCCAGTATCTATTGTCTCCCGAATTCTCCACCTCACAATGGTCCGGATACCCAGCAATTAGTATACTCAAAGCAGTCACCAATTTCCCCTCAGTGGCAAAATGTTACAATTCAGCAGGAAAATGAATTGAGATACAGGCATTAAACCCTCCCCCTTCCCAACCCAGCTCCATCTGCCTAGTTACTGTCTGCCTGCACTGCAATTGTACCTTATTGTCTGCCAGCACTTCCTCTGTAACTGTAACACTTCATTCTGCATTGTTATTGCTTTGCCCTTGTACTACCTCAATGCACTGATATGATGAAGTGATCCGTAACAGCATGCTGTCTCTACATGCAATAAACCCATTTTTTACATACAGTATTTCCACTTGTCTCACCCCTCCCTCTCACTTCTATATACCAGCTATCTTCTCCCTACCCACACGGTCCTGATGCAGGTCCTCAACCTGACATCAACTGCCCCTTTGCCACCAAAGATGCTGCCTGACCTGCCAAGTTCTTCCAGCAGTTAGTTTTTTTGCTCCAGATTTTAATACCTGCAGCGTCATGTCTCTCCAGGCATTAAATGCCAGCTTCAACAATGATGCCTACATCCAAGAAACAGTTACAAAATGCACCCCCTGCATGTGCCTCCCCTGTACATGCATGCAGAAGACATCAGTCAAGCCCAATACTGCTCCTGCCCTTTAGTATAGGGCTGGTATATTTACCCCAAGATCTGCACTGGGGCTCAAGACAACAACCCTCTGAGAACAGGCTCCCTAACTGGGAGCAAGACAGACCTGGATTGGTTTCACCTCTAAGAATCGAAGGCAGTTGAATTTTTATTTCCTAGAACAGATGTTGACTATTAGAAGGGTTCAGTCTTGCTACGTTAAAACAGCTATTGACCTTGGGTTTCTGGACAGAAAAATGGGAAACAGTTGAACACTGAAGTAAATGATTTACTGAAATTCAAGCAGTTCTGCAGACAATTATAAAACAGAAGCTCTTCCATTCCCCTCATTCACAATGAGGAAGTTAATAGGTTGTGATCCATTGTCTCAGTAGTTCTAAGGCACCTGAGGTTCCAACATTGCACAATGGGCAATGCAGGAAGAATAGTTAAAAGCACACAGTTCTGCCTGTCTTTAAATTTCTCCCCCTGAAATGAATACTGCAGACCAAAAACAAAGTAGATTCAGAATTACTGCAACATTTGTCCGTACCCCGCCACCACTTACTCAAAACAATCCATTCAATTCTATTCCCCTACTCTTCTGCAGCTCTGCAAATCCTATCCAATTCCCTCCCAAATCCCCTAATTAACCATTTCACCACTTCTCACATCAGAAACAAGTCTGCACAAGGTTTTCCCTCATACCCACCACGCAGAGTTTAAAATCCCTGAATTAGCTCCTGGTGCTCAAACCTTCCACTAATGGAAGCTATTCACCCTATTTAAGTCCTTCATAATCATGTTCAACTATCAAATGTTGCCGTCCCTTTTGCTCCAGTCTAACTTTGCAGCTGAAGTCCAAGAGCAATCGTAATAAATCTTTTCTAGACCCACCACAGCATCATATCTCAAGGTGTGGTGATCAGAATTTCTAGCCTATGGCTGCAGGAAGCAGCTGCAGAAACCATTTTGACTACAGGAATCAAGCACTTTAGGAAGGACAGTCGAGGGAGAATGAGAACCACACACTTACCCCATTTGATTAAACCAACACCAAGCAGGGCTACTTCTATGGTCAGTTGAGGGAGGAGCAAAAGAGGGAGAGGGGATAAAGTCTCCAGCCCCCAGTTTCTGAAGGAGTTGGCAGGGAAATAAAAATATTAACAGCAAAACAGTGAATTCAGGAAATCTGAAATAAAGTGCTGAAAACACTCAGACAAGGCAGCATCTGCAGAGGGGAAAGATTGTACTTTTAGGTCAATAACCTTAGTTGTTTACATCAGGCTTGAAATTCAGAAGCAAATGGTCAACTATTCAGGATTTTCAGTGGAAAAAAAATTCAAAAACCTCAAAAGAAAAGTATTTTAAGGTGGTAAACAGCTTTTATAAAGAAATTTAAAGCCAAATTGTAATTAAAATGTTCCATTTAAAAGGTTCAGTAAAAGCAGCCAGAGGATCATTGGGTGAAGCACAAGGAGAGTGCACAATAGTCTGCCATGTGATGTTAAGTGTCAGCTTGAAACACCCTGATTTCCAAGAAGTCATCAGCCAGAAACTGCTCTGGCACAAGATAAATGTGACCAAAAGGTACTCAATTCAGTTGCAAAAGGGGAGGAGACAGACACTGAAAAGGGAGGTCGAAAGGAAGAGGGAAGGTTATTTTCAAGAACTTAAGGTGGCTCTGGGGAGAAAGTGAAACAGTGCCTACAATGGCGTCTGGAACACATGACAGTGAGTCACACTCTGTGGAAGTCCAAAATAGCTCGGGATCTCAATTCAATAAACCCCACGAGAACAATTGTTGGAGGTAGTCAGAGGTTAAAGCAGGATAATAGCACAGACAGAATCAGTGATTTAGACTAAGCTGGAGAAATGGTAATATTTTAAGAAACTCTGGGTGTTTGGAAATAATCCAGGGAGAAATTAAGAGCTCAAACCTGAACCCACTAACTGTATATGGATCATCCATTGCAGTTCAGAAACAGGTTTATTATCACTGACATGACGTGAAATTTGTTTTGCAGTAGCAAAGACAAATCACTAAGCTACAAAAATAAATAGTACAAAAAAGGTAGTGTCTTATGGACTGTTCAGATATCTGACGGTGGAGGGGAAGAAGCTGTTCCTAAATCATTGAGTGTGGGTCTTCAGGCTCCTGCACCTCCTCCCCGATGGTAGTATCGAGAAGAGGGCATCTCCTGGATGGCGAGGATTGTTAGTGATAGATGCTGCCTTCTTGAGGCTCCACCTCTTGTAGATGTCCTCAATGTGGGGAGGGTTGTGTCCATGATGGAGCTGAAGTTAACATCCCCATTTTAAAGTTTACAGTTTGTATATTTAAAACCTCCAACTCTTGACAAGTGGAAATCTTAAGTTTCACTATTATAATAGACTAGTTACCTTCTAACACACCCTTCGCTTCAAATACAGTTCAGTGTCAACCATGTCTGTGGCAGATTCACCTCTGGGTCAGGAGGTTGTAGATTCAAGCATCACTATCTGTACAAGATCCAGGGTTGCAGTTCCAAGGGAGCACTGCTGGAGGAGCTTTCAAAGCATCAAACCCCATTTAATCACTTCCATGCTCAAAGATCCCCATGGAACTATTTCAAAGGGCAGGGGATCTTGTCCTAGTGTTCCAGGACAGCTATCCCACTGTTATCAGACTCTTAAACAGACCTCTTGTACGAGGAAGATAAACTCTGGATCTCTTAATCTACCTCAATGTGGCCCTTGTTATTGCTTTTCCTTTTGTACCACCTCAATGTATTTAGAATGATCTGTCTGGCAAACAAAGCTTTTCACTACATCTCAGTACATATGACAATAATAAACCAATTAGCTAACAATATCCAGTCATTTAGCATGTTGTTGACTGGAGGTAAACATTGCCTGGCTTCACTCTTTGATGAATTACTTGAGTATTCATTGACCAAGGTGTTTTGGGGATGACCTGAACACATGAAAGGTGCTACCCAAATGCAAACAATAGCATACGAGGTACTTAGTTGGTTACATGAACTGGGCCTCTAATTCATCAAGCAGGGGGAGGCCAATCAACTTAGTCTGTCTACAAGTAGGACCATGCCTGACCTGGGATCTAATTCTATACTTCCCCTTAATTTTGGTGAACTAAAGCTATTAATTTCAGATCAACTGACCTAGCACCAATTGCCATTTGCAGATGAATTCTAAATTACCAGCATCCCCTGCATGAAGTAGTTTGCTAGCTTCATTCTTGCAGCACCTGGCTCATTTTTAAAAAGATACCCAACCCTGAGTCCTAAACTTCCCAAACATAAATGCATTGTTTCTAGTTCCTCTTGATACCTTAAACTTCAATTCACCCTCCAACCATCTGCACGCCAAGGGTTACATACCCAATCTTCAAAATTCAACCCTACAAGTAAAATAAATACTGTAAATCTGTGGAAAGAAACTTGATTTGTCAATGACCCTTATCTGGATGGTCTTTGACCTGAAGTGTTAATTCTTGCATTTGTTTTATTTCGGATTCTCAGCATCTGCAGGGTTGTATCTTTTGAGAGTTTAGATTATATCCCAGCTAGTTCACACTACTCTCCCTCCAAGTCTACTACATCCCAAGGCATGGTAGTGCCCAGATCTAATCTGCTTCAAGCTTGAGCAACTTCTAGCATCTCGTACCCCTGCACCCTAGAAATAAAGGGCAATGTTCCTTCTACCTTTTAATGTTTCCTGCTGTGACAAGTTAACAATGTACTTGGAGCTCAGACCAGAGCTCCAACACCGACTTAAAAGGAAGCAGTTCTGTCCTTTAGACTCATGATGGATGACTTAGATTTTCCCTACCCTGAAACTCGTTAACCACACATTAGCTGCTCTCTAAAGATACAAGATGTTAAATTTAGTGCTTCTATCTACACTGTTTAAGTGACACACTGGCAAACTTGGAGATACAATATTTTACCCTGTTATTTAGAAGCAATCAAAAACCCACAAATCTTTATAAAGCACTCCTGGTCAGATACTGACAATTCAAGTACCTGTCCATTGACCCATGTCCTTCCACCCCCCAACAGGTTTTCTGGCCATCTACCAATTCCAACAGTGGATACTGTTTAGTCCATTAACCTACTTGATTATGACCAGAATCTGAAGTGTCCTCTGCCCAAAGCAGAGATGCCTTCTCTTCCCCCCCCCAACCCTGGCACGGAAGTAGAACCACCAACGACAATCATACTCCCCAAGGGAGCAGTTACATGCTCTGGCCAGAATTAAACCAAGACTGCATGGTCAACATTGTTTGGCTTCTCACTGGCAGGAAAGCACACATCTGCAGGCAATTTACAAGCTTTCACCAAGACTAACAGATCAATTTGCTGCTTTAAAAAAGTTAATTCATATGACTTGCAAAATTTCTTAACAGCTTTGAATGAGACTGGAAGGAGGACAACCTGGTAAATCTTTAAAACTTGATTTGTGTCAAAGATAATTAACAAGTTACAAATATGGTTTGTACAGAGCAAGGCAACCAATGGAAAAAAATAGCACAAGTCCCTCTGTTTAACACTACCTAAAAGTGAAATGGAGCCACAAACTATTCCCTCACAGATGCTGCTCAACCAGAGTTCCTCCAGCACTTCATGTCTCCAGAAGTGAAATGCATTGGGACATTAACTCTCCAGAAATAAACTGAGCACAGACCAAGGAGCAGATCTGGACCACCTCCTCTTCCCCAACTCTCCTTGAAATCTGCCACAAGTCATTGAACAACCAAGTCCTTAATAGTTTTAAGCCAAAAAAAAAAATTTGAACTTGGAACCTGAAAATTGAGTGTAGAGTTTCTGACCAACCAAGAAAAATCTCAGGTCTACTGCAGCACCAAGGATTTAGTACCACTGAACTGCAGACACAACATACAAAAGGTTATCAAGACCACAGGCTGTGGAGCACACTTCACTGTTCAATAAGGTCTTGGCTGATCTGTAGCTCAAATTCATTTTCCAACCCAATCCATTTCTTTTTATTCCTGGTATCCAAGATCCTTTGGTCAGTGCCAGTGCTTTGAATATACTCAAGAATTCCACATACACAGCCCAACCAAGGTAAGAAATTCCAAAGATTCACCACCTTCTGGAAAAAAAACTTCATTTTGCTTGTAGTTGGCACGCCACCCCCATTCTGTGACCATAGCTACAAGCTTCAGGCTCCCCAGCTGCAAAAACAGCTCCTCAGCATCTACCCCATCAGTCACCCTCAGTCTTCTATCAGAGCACTTCCCTCTAAACGCAAGTCATCAAATTCACTCTCCTCATGGATTGACCACCTCAGCAACAACAATCCAAGCTGCACTGCACAACACAACCTTTCTTGGATGAACAAATCAAAACTGGGCACAATGTGGCAGCAATCTTACCAAACCCCTATATAATTGCTGCCAACAATCCCACCCCTTACTACAGGGCAGAGATAGGGTGAATGCATATGGTCTCCTTCCCCACCCCCCCCGGGTAGAAGGATCAAGAACTAGAGGGCATAGGTGTAAGGTGAGTGGAAAGATGAGGGGAAACTTTTTGCACACAGAGGGTGGTACATGCATAGAATGAGCTACCAGAGGAAGTGATTGAGGCAGGTACAGTAGTAACATTCAAAAGGCATTTGGACAGGTACATGGATAGGAAAGGCTTAGAGGGATATGGGTCAAACATGGGCAAATGGGACAAGTTTAAATGGGCATCTGGTCAGCATGGACAAGTTGGGCTGAAGGGCCAGTTTCTGTGCTGTATGATTACCAGGGCCAGTATACCATTTACCTTCTGAATTGCTTGCTGCCCTCATTAAATAGTTTTGTGGACTAGCACCCCAAAACCACTTCAACATCCAAGTTTCTCATTTAAGAACATTGTTTTGTTTGTATTCTTTCAACCAAAGAGGCTCATTTTCCCCCTCACTTTATAATCTGTATTTCTTCTTGCCACTTGCATAACCTGACCAATCCTTTGCATCCTCCAGCACAGCCCTCTTCAGCTTTGAATCAAACCTGGTGTTCCCTTCTTCAAAGTCATTACTGCCTGTAATCAAGTGAATGGCTGAGGGCTCACTAAGAAACTTCATGGCACCCACAAAGAGCCTAACATAAAAGACCCATTTAGCCCTACTGATTTGTCCTTTAACCAATTATACTCCCAGCCTTCAGTTTAATCAAACTTGTAGGCTACATTGAGTAGCTTCCAAAAAATCCAGTTGTGTAGCAACCACTGGTTTTCCTTGCACCTTGCCACTACATGAATTTTTGATTTACTGTTTTCCTTTGGCAGAGAAAAAGGAAAATCAGACAGTTGGGCACATTCTAAGTGCCCAGTTAACAAGTCGTTAATGGATTTCAGCAATTTCCCCAACAAGGGAGTACAGACTAATTGGTGTCTGTTTCCCCATTGACACAACCCAAACAGTGCAAATTAAAGTGTGGTTAGAGCAGTTGCATATCTGCAGATTTAGCAAGATGTTTAACAGATTAATAGAGGAAATCAGATTAGGCAATTGCCACTGAATGCTTTGCACCAGCATGTACTTGAACATCACCATGAAGGAGAATGTAGCAAAGCATTAATCCCCAGACATCAGCACACTGGTCAGAGTTCAGGGGACTTCTACAGATGCCAGTTTAGTATCTGTGCATTATGACACTGTGCTACATTCTGACTACAGTGGGAACAATGTATGCCCTATATCTCTACTTATAAATCTGCATGTGCATTGGATAACCTTTGATGACAAATGTGAATGACTTTCAACATTGGTACACAAAAGTGGACCTTCTACTGAAGAGTTAAGAATCTCACAGTCCAGACCACCTTATCATAGAAAATGGTAAATGAAATGCCACTTCCTGTAGAGAAGGTTAAATAATTTCCACTCCAGCACAGAAGGGCTTCACATGCTATTGCTCTCTGGCCAGGTGACAATCTGGGATGATATACCGTGGAAAAACTTGGTTAAGACTTTCCTGGACCAAGCCAAACAAGTGTGTCACATCAGTCTGCAAATGGGATAGCTTGCTCATGCAGCACAGAAAGATCCCAGGCAAGGTGCAAGAGGAACATTGAAAGCAGCCCAAATTCCCACTGCCAGTTGAAATCTAGTTGAACCACTTCCCTTTTCCCTGTTTTTTTCACCAGGGTGTTAATCCCAGTCTAGCGATTGTTTTGAAGAATGGAATATTGGGAGTCTCCCTGTGTTTGTGTTTGGGAAAATGAGCTCCAGACATCTAAAAACTTCAAACCTACATTTAAAATAAAATTGTTCAAAGGGTAGTGAGGGCAGGATTTATTGCTCAATGAACCAAATGGTATGCTAGATTGCTTTAGATGATAAATAAGAATCTACCACACTGGTGAACCTGGAGTCACATAGATCCAACTGGACAAAGATGGCAGATTGCTCCCAGGAAAGGATATTAATGAACCAGAAGGGATTCAAGGGAGGACATTCATACAACAGAACAGCAGAGGAACAGGTCCTTCAACTCATTAAGTCTGTGCCAATTTTGAAGATAATCCCAGCTGCCTGCACATGATCCACATCCCTTCATTTCCTTCCTGTTAGTGTCTAAATGCCCCTTAAACATTACTATCCTATCTGCTTCCACCACCTCCCCCCTCCCCAGCAGCACATTCCAGGCACTCACTACGTAAAAGAAAAAAATGCCTCGTAGATATCCTTTAAACTTTCCCTCTCACCTTAAACCTCTGCCCTCTAGCATTTGACATTTCCATCCTGGGAAAAAGACTATCTACTCCATGCCTCTCAATTTTATGAGAGAATCACTTCACCTCACAACCGCCAACACTCCAGAGAAAACAATCCAAGTTTGTTTAACCTCTCCACTGACAGAAGATTGCTCAAGAAAAATAAATACTTCTTGAACAGGGACTTGGTGTAACACCATAGTCACTGAGCTCCAGGTCACATGCACTTCACTAGATTATACCACAGAACCACAAGCAAACTGGCTACTGTATTATCTACTGATTACAACTCAAACTACAGCTGCCATGGGGCAGGAGGTACAGATGCCTGAAGTCCCATACCACCACGTTCAAGAACAGCTAGTTCCCTTCAACCATTCAGTTCTTGAACCTACCTGCATGATACTAATCACTACCTCAGTACAGCAACACTTTTACCACTTAGCACAATGGACTTTTTTGTTCCAATTGTTTCTTGTATAATAATTTGTGTTTATGTTTTCCTTGCAAATGTTGCATCCCCTATGCTGTGTGCCTGAAATGTTGCTCTAAGTTTTTCATTGCACCTGTGCATGATAAAATAGACTTTGACCTCTTCTGTGCCAGTTCTCCATTGCCCTCAATCTTTCAAAACTGTATCCACTTCTTTAAATACCCCCAATGAGCCAATCTCCAAAGTAGAATTCCAGAGATTCACAAACCCCTGCAACAAGTTCCTAAACACTTCTTTTAAATTGACCAACCCCCTAATCTTGTAACCATGCCCCTCGGTTGAGGTTCTCCCGTTCGTTGAAAACAGGATACTCATTCCTAATTTCTATGTTTGCCCATCATCAAATCTCGACAAGGGACTTGCATTTTCCTCAAAACATTCACAGCAAATTAAAATCAATTTTTGTTCACACCCATGATCAGAAAGAAACATTTTACCTGCAGGCTGGGCACCCACCCACCACTACAACAGAAGCCGCAGTGGGTTGCTGGATGATAGTATAAGTGCTTGAATAGTTAGGCCCTGGGCACACGGGAGGTTGAACACTTACTGAGACGGGAGGCACATACCCTACAAAAACAAAAAGGTATTCGTTTTAAAATAACTAGACTCCACACACTAACAAAATACTTAAAATTACCCCAGTACATCAAGGACAGGAATGACTCGTTTGCAAGTATAGATTTAAGCAATAATTCAGTGTAAAGCACAGTTGCTACTAACATTAATCAAAAGTGCAAAAAAAATCAATACACATCAAGCACGAATCTAACACTGAAACCACCCAAAAGTGTACATTTGCAGTACTTTGCCCAATCCACAAATTAGAGCGGCTCTAGTTAATAACGCAACTTAAATAGGAATTTCCTCCTTTCTCTCTTCCCGTTTTCTAACTGGAACTAACAAGTAGAAGGTGAAAGCAACACCCAGTGTATTTCTTCCGGATGAATTGAAGTTTTAATGTAATTACATCCAGCTTCGTTCCCCTGCAGCTGCGGGGCCGGAGATTAAAACAAAAGGCCCGTGTAGAACCGGGTGGGCAGGGAGAGCAACGGAAGGATGGGGCGAGAAGAGATCTCACCTGAGGCTGGGTAGGAGTACGGGGGAGGCTGCTGTTGGTATCCAGGCGGTGGGATGGTACCGTAAGTCTGACCGTACTCGTAGCCTGTCGAGCTGGGTGCGTACGCGGGTGGCCTTTCCTGCAGCAGTGGCTTGTTGTCCATCGTTCTTCCTGGGGCGAGGGAGGGGAACAAGAGAGCGAGGGTAGTGGAGATCGGCGGCAACAGCGGCGGCGGCTGAGCTTTCCCCCCCGCCTTGGAATAGAGCGGGTAAGGGGAGGGAGTTGCTCTGGGGATTGGGGCTAGGGGAGTCCCAACGCTGCTGGAGGCGCACAGCAAGACTCCGAGAGTCGGCAGCCAGCCAAGGCGTGCGCCCCACAGTTGATACACAAATTGTTACACGGTGCCTGCGTGCTTCCCGGGACTCCCCCAATTCGATACAGTCACAAGATCAGTGCCACGTGACCGCCGCCGGCCCCTCTCCCGCCTTAAAGGGACCGCGCCCCTCTCAGAGTGAAACAAATTCCACTACTGCCTACCACGGGTAGTTGAAAGAACGTCTGATTTATCACTGCATTTGGTTACAGTAATGGTTATGGGGCTAAAAATGATGATGTGAAAGGGTAGGAAGATGGAGGAAACTGAGGGAGGGAGTTAGGGAGAGGGTCAGAGGTAGGGATACTGAGGGAGTCAGGGTGTGGGGTAGTGCGACGGTGGGCTGGCTTAGGGAAAGGGTGTGGGCAAGATTGGGGGGGGGGGGTGTCAGCGTGTACCTGTGTACTCACAGTGTGCATTATGTCCACATACATAGAGTCATACAGCACAGGAACAGGCCCTTGGGCCCAACTCGTCCGTGCTGACCAAGATGCCCATCTAAGCTAGTCCTATTTGCCCGTGTTTGGCCCATATCCCTCTAAACCTTTCTTATACATGTCAGCAAAGTCTGTGAAGAAGAACCTCATCTCCAGTGGCTGACACCTCTTTGCTTCACCCTGTCATCCGTATGTTGCCACACACAAGCATCTTCCACTAATCAGAACTGGAGTGGGAGCAAGTCATTTTGATCCCAAGAAACTGCCTAAAAAGAAGAAATTCATGATTTTTTTTAAAAAAACACTGCAGGTGCTGGGAATCTTAAATAAAACAGGGAATGCTAAAAATACTCAGCAGGTCAGGTTACATCTTTGGAGAGATACAGAGCTCCGGGCTGATACAAATTCATCAGAATGGGAAAAGTCAGAGCTAAAACATGATGCTTTGATGAAAGGTCACCCAGCTGAAATTGTTTCTCTCTCCACAGATGCTGTCTGACCTGCTGAGTATTTCCAGCATCTTCTAACTTAGTTAAGTTACAGGGCTAGTTATCCAGCAACCCAGACAATTGATCCGATGACATGAATTCAAGTCCTATCATTGGCAGTAGGGAAATTAAAATTGAATTAAGCAAATGGAACAAAATGATAGTGACCTGCAATTGGCAGGCTGTTAAAGATAAAACATCTGGATCAGTATTAGAAGCATAAATCATGACCATCCATTGCTTTATTCTCCCCACTTTCCTGTCAACTCCCCCCAGATTCTACCATGCACCTACACATTAGGGACAATGTACAGTGACTAATTAACCCACCAATCCACACGCCTTTGGGATGTTTTTCACTGTACCTCGGTACAAGTGACAATGATAAACCCATTCCAATTCCAATGTGGGAGGAAACCGAAGCCAGGGGAAATTCACACAGTCACAGGAAGAACGTGCAAACTCCACACAGTCAGCATCAGAAGCCAGGATTGAAGCCAGGTTGCCAGAGCTCTGAGGCAGCAGTTCTTCTAGCTTCACCACTGTGTCCTTTGGAGAACAAAATCTGCCAGATTGGACTAGGTGTGACTCCAGATTCACAGCAATGTGTTTTATTCTTAATCTTTCACTGAAACGGCCCAGCAAAGCTCTCATTTATATCTTCACCATGCAGCAACTTAAGCAGGCATTTTACCGCTATCTTCTCAATTAGGAATAATTAATAAATCCTGGCCTTGTCAGCATTGACCACATCCCATAAATGAGTAAAGAGAAATTGCATTCATTTAGCACCTTTAACATAATAAAGTGCGCCTCAGTTATTCAAAAGAGGATTAATTCCGGGTTCAATTCCGGTCGCTGTCTGTAAGGAGTTTGTACGTTCTCCCCGTGTCTGCGTGGGTTTCCTCCGGGTGCT
>JAUZTB010000127.1:4238952-4248963 GCA_034780895.1 Rhynchobatus australiae | reverse complement strand
ATGCGCTCCAATGAATTTTATCATCTTTATTTTAATGACATTCCATATATCCGACTTCTTATACGTTCGGTTTACATTTTAGATTTCGTTGTACTAATCTGAAGGAAGAATTTTAATAGTATATACCGTAACAATAATGGTATTATTAAACGCTACATGGTTCAAACTCAAAATAAAGAAACTCTTGTATGTGCTAGTTGAAATGTGTATTAGTTGTGTGACAAATAATAGTTTAAATTTTTTTTGCAAGTTTACTCTGTCAGAATTCGCAGATAAAATAACTAAACCTTCCTCACGCCACTGCAGTTTTCCGGATATTACCATATTAACACATCCGTTTTTAACTGATACAAGTCAGATGATTGAAGTAGTCACTGTAAACCAACCAAAACTCAGTGTTGGGTTTTGTTCCATGATTGTTTGCTACCTATATTTTTATATTTCCTGTTTTATAGGAAAACAAAACCTTGCATCTAAACAGTTCTTACTCCGATTATAGTGTGACCCAAAATGATTCGGCCACATTATTATTTTAAGTGCAGTCGCTGTTGTACTTGTGGACAAACATGGCCAGCAATTTTGGTGCAAAAATTAAGGTGGACGTTAAAGCTAGTTTCTATCGTCATCGGGATTCTGTTTGAAAGTTGAATGTTTGCCTGGGCATGTTCACCTGAGCAGACACGTGAGACCTTGGTTTAACATCTATATACCGCCACCTACAATGTAGATGGTTGTGCTTTCCATCTGTTCTTCATGTGGCTGCTTAACAATCCATTGATTGTGAAGTGTTTTAAGATGTATTTCAAGTTTCCCCCCTCCCCCCCAACAAGTCTTTATTCCAGCATGCCCATTGTAAATAAAAATAAAACCTAGTAATTTCTAAGGTATGGACATGTTTGGCACAACTTTGTGGGCCAAAGGGCCTGTACTGTGCTGTAAGTTTTCTATGTTCTAAAACGCTTCACTGCATTTACCTTCTGTGGGGTGGCATGTGGAGAGAGAGGAGGTGATGTTGAGAATTTCACTTGATGCTTTACTTGTGATGCAATCGACCACAGCGGTTCTGGTTGTAGAAGAAGAAAGACTGACGAATGGGTTTTCGGGGATAAGTCATCTGGTGTAACCAAAGTTAATTATACCTCCTGCATAATCGCCCACACCCCAGCAGAAAGCAGACACCAAACACATGTAAACATGTAAACCTGAGCCTCAAATTAACAGACTGTATATGTGCTAATTCAATGCGCAGTGATTTTTGGGTGCTTAATGATATGCCTCAGTGACTGTCTACAAAATTATACTGGAATGTTCCAAATTATGGTCATTTATTTGTAAGGGTTGAGATATAATTTAAACTCGTTCTTCCAAAGTAGAGTATGAGATGATGTTGTAGACCCATGAGTTGTTGAATGTACATAGAAGTTGGAGAAGGAATTGATTTCCATATACAACCAAGCCAAGTTACAGTGTGTTTCTGTGTATGGGAGCTTCTCAGCACGTCCAGCAGATTTCATGTTTGTTACACTCTCTTAAATATGTTGTTGTGATTCAAACATTCAGCAGCCCCTTGCCCATTGACTTCCCCCATATGCCCCATCTGTGGAAGAGTCCCACATTGATCTCATGAGCCACCTCAGAACCCTCAACACCGGAGTGAAAGCAAGTTATCCTCAATCCTGAGGAATTGCTTAAGAAAAGACATTGCCATGCACTGAACTGGATCAGAAATAAAGATAGCAGTTAAAGCCAATTAAAATAAATTATAGCAATTTGCTTTTCACCTTGGTACCTTTAGCTTCAATATGTTTGCCAGGTGAATTGGTTAGTTTTGTGAAAATTTCTCATTACAGATTTGTAGTTGAGCCAATAAGTATTTTTCTGCTTTAAGAACATTTAAAGCATCACTTTATGTAACTAATGCATGATGTGTCTATATGCAATATATGTGTTTTGATAATATAGAAGACAACTACATAGCAGATAAAATAAAGGCATGCTGTTGTGTTTGGATAAGAGGTACAATCAATTGAAGAAAAATCAAGTTGAATTAAAGGGATAACTTTGGACAGTATTAGCAAAGAGTAAACCCGTTTTAACGTTTTGTTCTCATAAGAAGTGGGTGTTCTTAGCAAGGTCCTAATCCTCTATTGCCCCCTGAAAGTGATGTTGAGCAGCCACTTGAATCACAACTGTTGGCACATTGAAGATCACAGTAATTGATTCAATAAAAGGTATCAAAGTTTCAAAAGAATTTTGACAATGAAAATAAAGATGTTAAACATTTTTTCTGTGTAACTCTACCTGCTTCAATGGTGTAATGGAGGGAAGATCATGTTGAG
Organism: Rhynchobatus australiae; assembly: GCA_034780895.1. Lineage (NCBI taxonomy): Eukaryota > Metazoa > Chordata > Chondrichthyes > Rhinopristiformes > Rhynchobatidae > Rhynchobatus > Rhynchobatus australiae. The sequence continues at coordinate 4,246,624 of JAUZTB010000127.1, read as the reverse complement.
GGGAAGGAGATTGTCAGCTTTGATGTGGAAAAGAGTGCTGATATTGCAAGATGAACAAAGAGAATTTCATCCAGCTGTAGTAAAAACGAACAGCTTTGTTGCGCTGGGAGCGAGTGTTCTGAGGGGAGAGTATCACTAAAAGCTGGTAAGATTATGGGGTAAAAAGACTATGTACCTGCCAATTTGCTGTATTGATTCTCCAAATGATGTCCGAAGGAATAAAATGATTGTAAACTGAGATTGCAGATTGACTGCTGAAGTAATTGTATGAGGAAAGTCATAGCCTGCTAAAAATCTAGATACTTTGTTTTTGCAATATAAAACTCTATTGATCATGAAATAGGTGTGTTACAGGATGAGTAGGGTGCCCTGGCTTCAGGTCCAATTGAAATTTTGCAATGGAACATGCCATGAAAAGCCACCATAATTAAGAACACATAGAATATACTCAAGGTGGGCGTGGAGTGGACAAGATCCACATAAAGCCATTGGCACAGATTGAGTTTTAACTAGAATAATCCCATTTTACGAACCAGCAACAAAAGAAACATACTGAGATGTGAAAAAGTGTTAAAAAGATCTACTTTATTAATAACTACTTATGATAATAAGAAAAATAAAAGTAAAAATGTTAGGATGTTAAAAGTAAAAATGTTAAACCTTGATCATTAACCCCAAAAACTACCTAAACTTGTCGTGTGTGTGTGTGTGGCAAATTCCCAAACTCCACGTCCAGGAATGGTTCTTAAAATCCAGTTCAGTAAGCCATAAGGTGAAATATGAGCAAAGGCTTCTTCAACAACCACCGTTGACTGAAGAGAAAACGTAGATGTAGAGAAAATAGAGAGTAATTACGAAATCCAAATGTTCCACGATGGAACCCAAACAACTCTTTAGTGTTTACTCAGCAGTGATGACTCCACTGCATCTTCCTCACTCCGACAGGCTCTTGAATGTTCCACTCTGGAACCCAAATGACACAGCAGTGTCTTCTCGGTAGTGACTTCCTCACCCCGAAAAATATCTGAAACGTGGCCGTCCACCCAAATACCTGTTTCCTTCTACAGGTCAACAACCAAGTGAACTCCACTTCTTCATTTCAACGTGTCTGCCACATCCTAGAGCTTCCGTACCATGGCCGTCCACCCCCCCATACCTGTTCTCCTCCACAGGTTACCAACAAAGTGAACTCCACCAGATTACACTCAACAATCCATACGTGGATTGCAGTGACAGTCTCAGTTATTGTTTCTCATCCATTGATAGAGAAAACAAGCAGGCTAGTGTCTTTCTCTCTCTCTCTCTCTCGTTCTTGTGTCTCTCTCTGTTCTTCAGACTGACTCCCACTGGTTGTTTCAACAACAACGACATGACGTTCTTTATCTTCTGTTGATGTAAGCACGCCACACACACACACTCTCTATCTAAAAGGGACACTCACTAATAGTCCTAGTCCGTAACACCAGTGAATGCAAAGTGATAATCTTTCCAAGAAATGTATTATTGAAATGTCCTTCATTCAAACTGTTGTTCAACTTGAGATTCCAGTTGAGATGAATAAATTCCAAGTACATTGGCATTTAATGTAGAAAATTGACAAAACATCAGGAGCATTATTTATGATCTGTTTCAGAGAAGGAAAAGTGCTATCCTTATTAGATCTAGTTTATATATGCAACTGTAATTGACTATTAATGGCATCCTCAGTTCCCATGAAGTTCCTTTGGTAGATTTTTTCCCTGTTACACGTGCCTTATAAATAGAGATTGTATCTTTTCTAAGTTTATTGATCACACATAGAGTAGATGCAGAGCATCTGGTGACTTTCAACAGGAGAGAATCAATATACGTTACCCATCTTTGATTGCTATCCATTGATCCTACTCAAAACTATACTTGTACCGTCATCAGGGTGATAATAAGATTGGTTCATTAGTTAAAGCAATGCTCTCTGGGGTCAAGTATAAATAATAAGCATTTGTAAGTGTCGAGAGTGAATGCTGGAGAGATGGCAGCAGCAGTGGAACCCAGTCAATGATTTTAGAAGAAGTTGGGGTGGGGAACTAGGAAAAACAAGCTAATGCATGGGCAGGTTTTTTCCTTCTTTTTACTTTTTAGATGTAACTGCAGAATACAAATCATGGAGATTTTAGGATATTATCCAAAAATAAATCTGTTTTTTTTTTATTTGCATAAATTCTCTCAATTTGCTGAAACTAATCTGCCACAGACTTCCAGAGCAATGTGATAATGATCAGAGTGTTTTAGCGTATTGGTTAAGGAACATATGAAGCCTAAGACAGTGCTGATAGCTTCCCTTTGTTCTTCAGTATAATGCCATGGGATCTTTTACATCCAAGATAGTAGATGTTACCTCAGTTTAATATTTTATCTGAAATAGTGCACCCCCACTGCTGCACTGGATTGTTAATCTAGAACTTTGTTTCTCTTATTTCAAAAATGAGCCTTCATTCATAAAATTTACAAATCTACAAAACAGTTCATTCATATGTCTCCGCTCTCATTGCACACTGCTTTCAGCCCTTCAATAAGTAATGACAGGAAGGCCTTAAACTATGGGCTTTCCCCATGGAGCTTTTATGGAGGCTGCACCAAGTTTCAGCACATCCCTCAGCATGTAGACAACTGAATATGACAGTCCACAACATTCTATCACGGACAGTCCTTTTACCGTGTGACCAACAAGTTGCAAGGTACACCTTGGGCATCTTTCACAAAGTTGGCAATCTTCAAACCACAGTTGGTGTACGTCTCTGGGAACAACCCACAAGTCCTGATTTCTTCAAGACTCATCCTTAAATTATATAACACAGGACACAAAGTCCTTTGTTACATAACTGTTCAAGATGAGCCGCAAAGATATCAGGATGTTTGTTCAATCTCTGCAGCAAGATTTGAATCATAATTTCTTAAACACATGAGTGTTATCAACTAATCCAAAGCACTCATTAAGATCTTGAAGGTATTAAAGAGCACAAAAGCTTTTCAAAGCACAAATTTAATTGATAAATGCATGCGTGTTTTTAGGAAAAAGTTTAAAACGAAATACAAAACCATTGATATTAAATAATGAGGTTAAAATGAAACTAAAGTTCACTGCCACCTTGTGGCATGAGAGATTAGTTTACAGGAAAGTGATAACATTTTAACATCAGAGTTACTATTGGAAATACTTTTAACAGAAAGTTCCAATCGAACACTGCCAGTAGGCAAGACTCAACGTGTGGAATGATATAAAATTAGCATTATTTAAAGGAAAGTAATTTAAACATGACCTGTTGAGTTTCTATCTGTAAAAGCCTGCAGGAGATTTTGTCAATAGACAACATAATGTGCCACTAGTTAATTTATAGTAATTTTGTATCTCGCTCTGTGCAATGGTCCGGGCATCTTTATCCATGCACAGCATGAAGTTTATTTGCACGTAATACACAAATTTCCCCCCCCCCCAACCCAAACTGTGTTTTATAATTTTATGCTCTCAGTAATTTAATGATGAATTATGCTGGTATTGATCCTAGATTTATCTAGAATGAAGGAAAAAAATGATATAACTGTTTAAGTACAGCTTAGTGTTTCATTGTGATTCAAATAGCATCATAAACCACGAGACTGAATCTTTGAGTTATTTATAACCGTTGTTTAGATGCTAAAATGAGACTACAGCCTAGAAAGGGCTCCAGCATTATCCTAGTGATTGTGAATCTGCAAGTGAATGCAAGAGATCAGTGGTATTCTATGTTCTTCCACCCAAAGAGCCACACCTGGACCTTCACCTTCAGTTTGGGGTGGGCCATGGGCTAAAACTTGCTGCCTGACAGGATGGTGGAGGCAGAACCCCACATTCTGCCTTGTATTTTAAAAGATATCTGGATCATCACCCTATGTGTCATAGTCTGCAGGAAAGTGAGAGGAGTTAGGGCGAGAGAGTACAATTTGTTCCATATTCCAAATCTGAGGAAGTCAAGGCAGGTTGGGTATGCTGTATGTAATTGGGTTGTTGCGATGTCAGTTAAGCAATCACCTCTGTCACACCCCATTTCCAATGGTGTCTCCACATTCTGGTACTCTTAACATTATCTCTCTGTTATCTGTTACTGGCAATCTAGCATTTCTTTTTGCACTACTTCAGATTGCACTACAATCTTTGCACCATTCTGCTACTTTGCAGTCATCATATTTGTATCTATTATAACCATGTATACTGTTTACTCTGCGAGCTTCATGTGGACAAGCAATTTCATTACACCCTGGTGTATATGACAATAAACTAAGAATAATGAAGGTATTAAAAATGATAATTAATTTTACATTATATTAATCCTATTACAGAGTTCATTATTGGAGGCCTGCATTCAACACTGAAATTGCAAAGCAATACCCCTAACAACCTACCTATTCTGAGCCATTGTATCAACTGTGAGAAAAGCACAAAAAGGTAAAATCTTGTAGCCTGTTGAGAGAAATACTGGAAAAGTTTAAAATGCTATGGAAGCAAATTGTAAACTACAGGAAATATACCTGCCATTTAGCAGCTAAATGATCTTCTGGATAGTGGAAAGGATGAGACAAGTGAGAATGAGGTTATTGGCAAACAAAATGAACACATACTCACGTTGTCTGATCACTCCAAGGAAAAAAGTGCATTTTTCATTTCATATTTAGCTTATTTCAGAGTAAAATTATTCTGTAAATTTTCAGTGGAAACTTAGCATTTTGGTAATTGAGAACCAAACAGCAAACTCAGGCCTTTGAGAGATCCATTAATACTGGCTGGAGACTAATCCAGACTTCATACCAGGGAGTGGTCTACACTGGCTGGAACCCAACCTTCCCTTCTGATTTCACAGAAAAGCTGCAAATCCTGGTTGGGTCAGCTGGAATACATTCTCAGTAATCTATACTGATTTCTGTTTCACGTACTCCTTCCCCAATGTTGAAGTCGATGGGTGGTTTAAAATTTGTTTTACATCAATAACTTAGTACAAGTATTTCTGTGGGCAAAAAAAAAGACATCTTTATTACTTTGGTATCAACTTGAATTACTGATTTCCACACAAGTTCAAATCTTACTCATTGAATTCAATCTACACTTTCTTGGGCAAGGGAAGGAGTAGTAATGCAGGCAAAATTGAATCGGGCAAGTACTATGTGATACTTCCCCTTCCCTATCCTTTTATGAATGCAAATTAATTTTACCCTGATGAGAGACAACATTCAAGCCTTTTAAGTAGGTTATTAATTCATATGTTCCATGTTCAGATCTTAAAACAAAATATACTTACAAAGCACACCCTGAGGCAAATCAAGTGTATGGCCTTTTAAATCCACATCAAAAAATCCAAACATCTGGCGAAGTGAAGTTGAAATGTTGGCCTATTAAATAGAAGAGGAAACTATTTATTGTATTTTAAGGAGGGCATATTGAAACCTATGCATTTTTGGAAGACTAGCCTTTCTTTCAGCCCAGTCTTCTCCTTGCTTATCCATGTCAGTCTAATATTGTTCTCTTTTTATACAATTGTATGCAGTTTCTTTTGGAGTTAATAGGCTGAAAGAGGGAAGTTATTTTTTCCCTTATACAGTTATTGTTATTATCTGCTACAATATGGAAAACCAGTGCCAGTAAAGAAGGACATCTGCTCACCTTCAGGCATGAAATGGAATCCTTCCAAAGCCCATTCTTGTTATAAATTGAATTACTGAAAGGAGATGAAATTAGAAATGAACAGAGTTTAAAGCAAGTAGCAGATGGGAGAATTGGAAGCCTGATTACTTTCCCAGGATTTGCTATGCTCAAGCCTCCATTCCTTGTGGTAACTTTACCCACTTGTGGCCCAGCCAAAGACTAGCAACAGCTATCAGGAATTCTTTAAGATGTTCAGTATGGAATTCCAGTAAGCTTCTGGTACACCCCCAGAAAGGTTGAGGAAGGCCTCCTCCACTTATAATATGTCTCAAGGTTTAATAATGACAAAGCATTTTGTTGTTTGTCATTGGTGGATAATTGGGTTTTTGTTATATTCATGTTGATCTGAAAGTCACCCAAAAGGGTGGTGGAGGTAGAAATGATTATTACATTTTAAAAATACCTGGATGACCACTTCATTTTCCATTGGCTACAGGGTTATAGAAGAGAGCCAGGAAACGAGCAAGTCCGACCAACTCTATTTTGGCTTTCCACCAGACCATCATGCATTAGATCACCCACGTCCCCAAGCCTGTCAGAGTTCTGTAACCTGCCACTATTCAGGTTAAATACTTCCTTTTTAATTTTCCAGTCAAAATAGACAATATTATATTTTCCCACATTATACTCCATGTGCCAGATTTTTGCCCACTTGCTTAACCTATCTATGTACCTTTGTAGTCAGTTTTGGGTTAATAAGCCCCATTCATCCTACTCATGACACTCAGCCAGTTTTCACATGGCTGCAAGGATAAAGTTAGGCCAGAATTATCTGCTAGAACTCATGCTGCCAACCTTAAAGAAGTTCAAAATTTACCTTTTGCCAACTTCCTCCAGATGCTGGCTTGATACTCAAAGACAAGGCATGGAGGCAAGGCCAGGCATGCGTAAATATTATCACATGGGGGCCCAGAGAAAGCTATATAAAATTTTATATACATTAAGGAATATTCAAAACCAGAATGCCAAAATGATGAATCCATATTTTAAATAACTGTGTATGTGGCTATCCTGTTATTGCTGACGGTAGTTTAATATGAAACATCTCTTCATTTGACCTTTTTAGATTTATTGAGACTGAGGTCAAAATCAGTCGTGTTTTGTTCTTAAATATTTTCAGCAAATTGTAAAAAAAAACTTCTATGTTATTAATTAAATGGGAAAGTGTTACAATTATTTTTAAAAGTTATCTTGTGAAATTATATCGGAAATTCCACAAGGTCATCAGCGTCATCATAGATATGCTCCTAGAAATAAAACAACTATATTTAAGATGTGAATTATAATTAAAGAAAACAGATCAGCATCATTTGGTGCTTGAAGGATCAAAAAGAACTCTCAAACTAAGGCACTATTATCCAAGGCCATTCAGAATGAGGCAGTGTCTTGAAAAGAGAATGAGGGGTGTCATCAACGCCTAGGCATGGAAACAGTCATTCCAGCAAAACCAGCATTGTTTGGAACCTAATCCTCACTTACAGAAAATAACTCAGCCCTGACAAATCTATGAGCAGCTTCAGGATTGAAGAAAAAGCCAGTTCTGCTTTTACTGCCGGATAACAGACCTTCTCAGACAATGGGGAAGTCAAAGACCACTAATATGGTAACAAACAGGAAATCCCATGACAAACGAAGGTCATCACAAATCTTAAATTACAAAACTTCTGCAAAGTAATTCAAAGCAGATGGAATCTATCAAGGTATTGCTAAGAACTGCATCTTACATAGAATGAAGAATATCCAGCTCATGAATGAAGAGTGTGAATATCCAAATGAAAATCTGAAAAAAATGAACAAAATAACCCAAAGGATGAAGTCCCAATATAATCAAAGTTAACTTTCAGAAGTCAAATGAATACAAAATTGAGAATTTCTGATACATCACACTACAAGTGATGAAATAGTAAGTGAATACATTATGACAAGGCTAAACATAAAAGTAAATGAAATTAAAATTAAATT
>JAUZTB010000127.1:3871118-3882657 GCA_034780895.1 Rhynchobatus australiae | reverse complement strand
TTCAAAGAGATACAGACATGCTGAGTGCATGGGCAAGAGCATGGCAGGAACAGTCTAATAGTGGAAAAATATGAAGTTATCCTCTTTGGACACAACTGAAAAGCAGAACTATTTTCAAATAGTGAGTTTGGGTAATGTTAATCTTCAAAGAGACCTCGGTGTCCTTGTACACGGGTCACTGAAATACAACATATAGGTGCAGCAAGTGATGAGGAAAGAAAATGAGATTCTGATCTTTATGAGAGAATAAAGGTATCTTACTGCAATTATATAGGGCTTTGGTGAGATTGTACTTGGAGTTGGATTGAATTTTGCTCTCCTTACATCAGAGGATATACTTGCCATAGAAGGAGTACAGACTTGCTGTTTTCAGAGAGGTCAGGTTGGCTAAAAGGGGAGAAATTGAATAGATTGTGCCTCTATTCTCTACAGTTAAGAACAAGAGGTAATCTTTAAAGTTTGCAAAATTCTTACAGGGCACAACAGGGTGGATGGAGTTGGATGTAGGGTGTAGAACCAGTGGTCATAGTCTCAGAGCAGGGAGTAGACCATTTAGGGATGAGAAATTTCTTCATTCAAAGGGTGATGAATCTTTAGAATCCTCTCTTCTGGAGGGTTTGGTCATTGAATGTATTCAATGTTAGAAATGGGAATAATGCAAGAAAATGTGAAGTTAGATCAGCCATGCTCCTGAATAGCAAATACCCTACTTCTCTTCCCATTTCTTATGTTCTTAAATTCTGATCATTTCCTCTTAAACTATTTTTTTTGCCTCAGATGCATGTTGGATATCACTTTAAGGACTGAAGTGAGGATATCAAGTTGTTGAATTTATTTTCCTCCATTTATACTTTGCTGAGACTAGTGTTGATGTTTGTTTATCTGATGAAGTTTGAAGTTGGTTAAATTAGATATTTGTGCTGCTTTCTCTATTTGCATTAAAATACCTCATCAATATTGATTGCTTCTTTTGAGAATAACCCTTCTATCAGCAGTGGAAAAATCTGTTTGCAATATTGATTGCTTCTTTTGAGAATAACCCTTCTATCAGCAGTGGAAAAATCTGTTTGCTGGAGGCAAAGAAGATCTCTATATTTTATGTGATAGGGCCAAATTGCAGTCTCCTCTACTTGAGGCAAAATGAGGTGCTCTTCAGAGAAAGATATTGTGATCCAGAGCAGTATGTGTACCATGTTTTATAGCCGTACAAGCAGTTTATAGTGCCTTTAATTTTATTTTGTCTCATCCCAAAGTAGTTCATGACTATTGAAGTACTCCTCAGGTGTTTTAACACACAAGTATTCCAAGTGTGCATCAAGATTATCTGCCCATTAAAGCTGTTCTTAACAAATCCTTTGTAACTTGAACAACTTTGATCATTCCCTTGTTGGGAAATTATGGAATAATCCAGTTCAAAATGCACAAAGAGAAATCTGGCATTTGCAAATCCATATTTAGGATGTGAACTGTTACTTTTGTTTTTTTTAGGAGGTGAGGTATTCAGAGTATCTGGATGTTCGGCCCTATATGTCGCAGTCAAATGGAGAGCCAGTAGTGTATGCTCTGTATGCAGTATTGGTACATTCGGGATTCAGCTGTCATGCTGGACATTACTACTGTTATATCAAGGTAATTGCTTAAAGTAGTCAAATTATTAAAGTATTTGCATCAAAAGTTCTCTGTAAATTTTGGGTTAATGTGGCAAGTTGCTTGCATTTCTTCGGAACGTGATTTTGTAATGGAACCTTCATGTGTTAACAACTATATTTGAAATTGAAAATATATTCCCAGGCCAGTAATGGACAGTGGTACCAGATGAACGATTCCCTTGTATCTACAAGTGACATCCGATCAGTGCTGAATCAGCAAGCTTATGTACTATTTTACATCAGGTACTTTAACAACATATTTGGAAATTGAAATTTCCATAAGCTCAGAACTTCACCCTTTTCCTAAAACAATCATGATTTTTCAGATCACATGACACAAAAAATGGGTCAAAGCATTCTAATCACATGGGCCAGTCATCTCCAAGGCCACCTGTCAACCAGCGATTGGCTACCAACCAAGCTCTTTCCGGTTTTATTGGACCACAACTCTCTCCACAAATGACCAAGGTAGGAACAATAACTGAAACTGTCGACTTGGGGACAATCAGCTAATATTTTTCTCTGCGATGAACTGATGGAGCCCATCATACGTGCTGAAGTTATGCCACATAAAATCTTGTCTTAGATTTTAATTACACCTTCTATCAAAAGCACTCTTACTTTGATTGAGATAGGACTATCTAATTTTTTTTTGTGTGTGTAATCAAGGCAATGGTTAAATTGCTTTTATTTTTGATTTTTAGTTTGCTTTCTCCGCATTGTTTAAAAAAATAAATATATCGCTTCAATATCCAAGCTAAAACAATGTTGTGAATGTAAGATCCATGACTAATGCATTTGGCTTCATTACCTTTTCATTGCATGTGGCACCAAGACTCAAAAGTTTATTTACAACAGCCATTCCTGTATAATTCTTTGTGGTTGTGTCTCTTACTAGTGGTTCTGTTGATTTGTTTTACTTTAGTCAGGGAATTGCACAGCAAGGAAATAAACCCTTTAGCCCACCGATTCTGCACTAACCATTCATTAATCCCATTTTTAAAATTCTCCTGCCACCCCCACCCTGTCCGGATTCTATCATTTACCTACGTACTCGGGGCAATTTACAGTGGCCAATTAATCTACTGACCCTGCACATCTTTGGGAGGTGGGAGGAATCCAAAACCCCCAGGGGAAACTTCCATGGTCACAGGGAGAACGTGCAACCTCCACATAGACAATATCTGAGGTCAGCCCTCTGGCACTGCAAGACAGTGGCTCTACTAACCTGATTTCATAAAATAATTAGAAAAGGAACAGGAAAGGAGAAGGAAAAAAGGCAGTAGCAAATAGAACGTCCTGATGAAGGGTCTCAACGCGAAACGTCAACTCCATTTTCCTCCATTGATGCTGCCTGACCTGCTGAGTTCCTCCAGCATTTTGTGTGTTGTTGCAGTAGCGAATACAATGTTGACCTTTATTGGTCAAAGGAAGTGCAGTATAAAAATAGGAAAGTTTTGCTACAACTGTACAGAATGTAGGTGAGACACACCATGAGTGCTGGGTACAGTTTTGTCCTTATTTAAGAAGAGATATAATTGCATTGAAAACAATTCATAGAGAAAGTTCACTATATTGATTCATGGGGTGAAGGAGTTATCTTGTGGGGAAAGGTTAAGCTGATTGGGCCAATATTTATTGGAATTTACAAGAATGGGAGGTGATCCTATTGAAACATAAGAATCTGAGGGGACTTGACAGGATCAATGCTCAGAGGGTGATTTCCCCCTGAGGAATATAGAAATAGGAGCAAAGCTCAGAATAAATAGTTGCCCATTTATATGGAGATGAGGAATCTTCAGAATTCTATATCGGATAGAGTGATGGACCCTGAGTCATTGAACATATTCAAGGCTGAACTATACGAGAGGCAAGGGTTAGGACCAACGGGCAGGAAAGTGGAGCTGAAGGCAAGACCAAATCGGCAGGCGCGAGGGCATATAGCCCAACTCCTGCTTCTGTTCCCTACATTACACTGTTATAATTTTATTCCAACTTATCATTTTGTAAAGCGGGCTCAATGGTTTGTTTCTGTGTGGGGTGGGGGAGTAGTGTTGAATTCACAGTGGAGCAGTCCTTTTTAATTCAATCATATTCTGTGCTTGAAGTATAAAGTTAATAATTTAAGCACGTTAAATAGAAATTCGGTGCCAAAAATTTGAATGATCAGATTTTCATTAAATTATTTTGGAAGGTTTGGGTTATTGTATCTGAACTTTGAATGGAGAGGCTTCATTGGCCAAGTGGCTCTCTCCCTGGGCCTTTGAAATAGTGATGATCAAGTTTAGGTTTTGTTTGGGCTTTTGAATTTTTAAGCAGCTCGATACTTATCTAAACAAGACAAGGGCAGTATATTCTTGGTTCTATGCAGAGTCTCTTGATGTCTGCCAGAAATATTTTGTATTGAACCAAATTCTGAGCATTTGGATCTAAAGTGAAGTAAGACCATAAGACACATGAATGATGGAGAAATGGGGGGCTATGTGGGAGGGAAGGGTTAGATAGATCTTAAAGGCAGGATAAAATGTTGGCACAACATTCTGAGCCAAAGGGCCTGTACTGTGCTATAATGTTCTGTGTTCTGATATAGGAGCAGAGTTGGGACATTCGGCCCATCAAGTCTGCTCTGTCATTCAGTCATGGATGATTTTTTTTCCAACCCCATTCTCCCACCTTCTCCCCATAACTCCTTAACCCCCTTGCCAATCAAGAACCTATCATTATTTGCCTTAAATACACCCAATGACTTGATCTCCACTGCTGTCTGTGGCAACAAATTCCACAGATTCACTACCCTCTGGCTGAAAAAATTCCTCCTCCTCCTCCTCCTCAGTTTTAAAGGGATGTCCCTTTTATTCTGGGGCTGTGCCCTCAGATCCTAGACTCCCCTCCTGATAAAAACATCCTCTCCACATCCCCTCTATCCAGGCCTTTCAGTATCCAGTAGGCTTCAATGAAAAATCCACCCCCACCCGCCATCCTTCTGAACTCCATCAACTACAGGCCCAGAGACATCAAATGCTTCTCATACGTTAAGCCTTTTCATTCCTAGATCATTCTTGTGAACCTCCTCGGGACCATGTCCAGGACCAGCCCATCTGTCCTTTGATATGGGGCCCAAAACTATTCACAATATTCCAATTGCAGTCTGGCCAATGCCTTATAAAGCCTCAGCAGTACGTCCTTACTTTTGTATTCTAGTCCTCTTGAAATGCTAATTTGTGCATGTTGAGCAGTAGTAATTTAATTTTAAATGCCTAGAATTAAATTCATGGTCTAAATTGTTTTGCTGTTCACAGATTGAAGAGCAAAGTATTTGACCATATTGATGATGGATGGTCTGTGCTGTTTTACCTTGCATTTAGACTGATGCTAATACTAAAGTTCCATACTCTGTTAGCATTAACTTAGAAATGTTTCATGCATTTAGTGTTGAGTGAATTATTTTCCTGCATTACAGAAATCAAATCACTTAACAAATGGAAATTGCTCCCTGAAAGATGTTCACAGCAATGCAACGCCCAGCACAAGTGGAACCAGGACGATTTCTACACCCCCTGGACCTTCTCAGAGTCGGTTACTGCCCAGACCAACCACCTTGCCTGAATCTTCCAAACGGCAAAAACTTTCCTTCAGTATACAGCCTTCTAAGCCAGGGACAAGACAAGCCCAGCCCCTGACCAAGCTCCACAGTAGTCCATTGGAGAACTTGTACAAAGCTCCATCCAGTGTCTCCCATACCAATGTTTCACCATCTACCTCGGGAACCTCAGTGGCAGGATCCCCACCCTCCATTCCAACTGCTACAACTGTCATAGCCACTCAACCCGTGGCATCCAACACATCCTCTTCTCACTTAATGGTGAATGGTCAGTCCAAGGGATCTTCCAATTCTTTAGTTCCATATAATGAGGAATCATCAGAGGAATCTGATGAAGAACCCAAGGGCTCGATTAAAGAAAATGGCTATGCAAAGCCTCTGAACAGAGTGATTAATGGAACCGGACCCAGTGCATATCTCAAAATGAATTCAGCATCTGCGGCCACTTGTGATGACTCCCATCTGGAAAAACTGTCTGAGATAGATGCAACAAAAACTGATGCACTTAGAGATGCAAGGGATCATGGCAGGCATCAGACATTGGAACCTATTGTTCCTCAGGTGCAGTCTGTGAATTGTCCTGCAAACGGTTTATCCCCAAAAGGATTACCTGCTGTTGAAGTGAGTAGTCTGCTGAATAGTTAGATTTAGTTGTTTGCTTTCAATCTTATTTTTCTTCCGTCCTCTGCTTACTGCAGTGATGCCTGGAATTCTTTGAATATTCAGTCAGTCAAGTTTATTGTCATATGCACAAGTACATGTGTGCACAGGTGCAATGAAAAACTTGCTTGCAGCAGCAGCATCACAGGTGCATAGTATCAGATAAGCAGCATTCACAAGAAAAACGTAAGTTAAACTATGCATAATTTTTACAAGAAAGATCATGATTAAAACAAAAAAAGTCCATTTTAATGCAAAGTGATTGAAGTGTTGATAAACTGTAGAGATTAGAGTTGTGCAGGTTAGTGCAAGAACCAAGTGGTTGAAGGGAAGTAGCTGTTCTTGAACCTGGTGGTGTGGGACTTAAGGCTTCTGTACCTCCTGCCCGATGGTAGCTGCAAAAAGATGGCACGGCCCAGATGGTGGAGATCTTTAAACTCTCCTTTACTGAGCTATCTGTTCTACAGTTTTAGATTTAAAATGTGCTGAGAAGTAAAAGATTTCTTCAATGTCAGGATCCTATAAATGATCTACGTTATATTAAATCCTTCTAAATAGTTTACTAGTTCCAGCAATGTTCCATGGCAAGAGGGTTTGTATGTGCACATCGCCATTTCAGATGTACTGATGCTGTGGAGGGGATATTTAATGAAATGATTTGACTGCTCAGAGTCTAGCCAGTAGATGGCATCAGGAGCAGGAATGTTTGAACAGTGAAGCTGTTGAAAATCAATCACGGTTGAAAATCTGCCAGAGCTAAGGTATTAAATATTAAAGAATAGCTGTGGCTAGAAGACTGGAAAATTGGAGAGTTTCAGAATTTACAATAATCCCAATGCAAATCGTGTTACTTCCAGCATAATTTTGCCTTTGACCTAGTTATTCACATCCAGATATTACTATTTGTGGCCCCCTGTTGCTTTTGAGTCAAAGCTTGTAAGTTCAGGTCTTGAACATCAAAATCTATGCAGATATTTCAGTACAGTGCTGAGGGAATGCTGCACTTTTGAAAATGTTGTTTTGCAGATGAGGCATTTAAACCAAAATCCCATCTTGTGTCTTTCGTGGGTATGAAAGATCCTATAGTCTCTGTCGATGAAGAGCAATGGAATCATTTCTGGTATCTTGGATTAATCTTTATCCTTCAATTAGTATCTCTGGTGCTGCCAATTCCTGGAAATAGCCCACATCTCCCTGCTGCTTGCCCAGACCACCCAATGTCAGCCCTCTGAGCCAGCCTCACCACATTGAGCTATGGGCAGTTTGTTGCTAGATTGGTCCCATCACAGCAGCAGAGAGGGCAGTGGTGAACTCCAGGTTCCCACCAGCAGAGGGGGCAGGGGTTTGCGCCAGGTTCTCAGAATACCTGCACTTGTCAGCATCACATCTTGATGCATAATGTTACCATGACCACTTTAACACTCCTCCCATTAGCATTGCCATTCCTGATGAAGCTTATGAATGCGTGTTTATGTAGCTGGGATCTGGAGAAGTAGGGAACAATACCAGAGCTGTGACCAGAGAAGTGGGAGTGGGCCCTGCACTCCTTAAGCCCACTTTGCCATCCAGTAAGCTCATGGCCGATCTGATCTTTGTCTCAGCTTCACTTCCTCTCTTCTCTCTCTCCTCATTGGTTCCCCTGATGTTGAAAAATCCATGTCAGCCTTGAGATAAATACTTCATAACTCGCCCTGTTTTGCTTTCTGGGGTAAAGATTTCCTCTGAGAGAAGTTCAAGATCCCACCAGAGGAAACATCTTCTCATCTACCCTGCCAAATATCCTAAAGAGCTTGTTAGCTTAAATAACGTTATTTCAGAGCATTTGACCCAATCTGCTTAATCTTTCATAAGAATTACTCTAGTTAACTGAGTAATTTGGATTGTCCTGGGATGTCATAATATTTCCACTTTGTATAGAATTTCACAACTGAGTCACTGTGCCCTTCAGGTATGAGTCTTGGGTTGATCTGCATTTAGATTTTTCTATATCCAAATACTCCATTGTGGGTTAGCCTAACCACGAGTGCCAATAGGGGATAGGGTAACACTCCAGATTACCTTTTTCTATTAATGCATTACCAACACTTTGCATCATCACTGCCACACAAATAGAAATGATTCGTAGTCTGGTATATTCATTGGTTCTGTGTTCTTGTGATAAATAGGTAACTATTTTGAATATTTCACCACTCCAGGACCATCCTTCTGCTCAGAATCCAAACATAGAAAGTGTAATGCAGAACTCAACAGGCAGAAAGAATGGATCTGAAGAAGCCAGGTACGATCAGTAGTCCTGAATAGTAGTATTTATGGAGGAACAACTTGAGTCACATTACGAAGCACATTCATAATCCAATCTGATCTAAAGTTAACATTTGATGCAATAACTCTGTAGCATCTCTTGACGTGCGTAATTTACTTTTTAAATACCCAGGTTCGTTTTTGTGCAAGATGCAATTGTGAGTGTTAGTAGCAGCATTCAAGGGAGAAATATTGAAAGACTCATTTTCTTCAAACTGAGTGGTGCGATTCACATGTACAGCATCTTGTACAAACGATTGTGTTCCTGACAATGCTGCAACATGGTGGCACAGAGGTCATCTGCTTAATCCTTGGGGTAGAAGTTAATCCTTACTTTTCTGACTCTGGTGGGTGTGTGTGTGTGCGCGGGCAAACAGATGCCCCAGTGATTGAAAATTAACGATCTCATCAAAACCTTGGTGTGCTGCACAAGCTCCTTGTCCCTTTGAGAATTTAGAGTAAATAATCCTCACTATGTTTGGACATGCCCCTGAATCAAGAACTGTGAGCCTCGTCTCCCTGATGCTATTGAATATAGATATCTGATCTGTATCACTCAGCTGTTACTTGCCATATAAACAGCTGAATAGAGGCCAATGAAAAAATATCAAGCTTAATATAAATTGATCTTTGCAAACAGCATTTCATCCCTATATCAAGGTGATCCATACTAGTAGATGTAATTAAACAACCTGATTGTTGAGAGGGATTGTGATGTATGAGGGTATGGTATAAAGGCAGCATAAGCACTTTTACAGCTGTTATGTTCATATATTTGAATTGCAGTTTAAGAAACTAAAATATTTCTTTTACAGAGGAAATGACCACCATTTGCTTATCCTGTCAAAGACCAGTTCTGCAATAAATCATAGTGGTGGTGCTGGTGATGCAGACACGGTCCAAAAATATATGACCGAGAAAGAAGCAAGTTTAAATTCTCCATTAAAAGCAGCCACTGATGGAATGTCCACATCATCATCCCCAGCTGATCCCTTGAAAGGCAATGGTGATTTTCAGAGAGACGTTGATGTCAGCAGCAGCCCCAGCGACCAGAGTCCTGTCCACAACGTACAACCAGCCCCAGAGAAAAATGATTTTGAGCGGCAATCCGAAGAAAGAGTCCGACCTAATCAGGGTAAAAAGGAGGTGTGGGTGAGAGATCACCCAATCAATGGCCACGGTTTTGAAAATAATAAACAATCTAGTCAAGATCCAGGCAGCAAATTGCTGGAAATGGAAAGTCACCGAATTAAACCTCAATCTGATTATGATCATAAGAGCATCTTGGAAAGTGGGGGCCAAACAAATAAGGAACACGCCATTAATAAAGCAAAAATTAGTCAAGAT
This sequence comes from Rhynchobatus australiae, assembly GCA_034780895.1. Classification (NCBI taxonomy): domain Eukaryota; kingdom Metazoa; phylum Chordata; class Chondrichthyes; order Rhinopristiformes; family Rhynchobatidae; genus Rhynchobatus; species Rhynchobatus australiae. The sequence continues at coordinate 3,873,099 of JAUZTB010000127.1, read as the reverse complement.
GAAACTTCTCCAGCAGGAAAATATGAACATTCAACTGGGAAGCATCCATCTGATAGGGAAACAGAAAATCAAAAGAAGAAATGGGTATTTGAGGAAAATAACCAACTTATCAACAAAGATAGGCTTCAAGAAGAGCTTGCCAAAAAGGATGTACACCAGAAGCCAGAGCAGGAACTGAGTGGTTTAGTCATCGCATCTGTTAAGGAAAGCTCTAATCAAAATAAGAACAGCAATTTGGAACTTGACAGCACTTACAAAGCATCAGTTCTTTCTCCAAGCAGGGTGATGGCTGGTCCAGAGGAAACCTGGATTCAGGAGAAAGAGAACACCGTTACAGCTCATGCAGAAGCTCGAAGCAGAGAACGGACTAGTGAAGAGAGGGGTAGAATATTACAAAAGGATAGTTATAGGAGTAACTCCAACTATAGGCACAGGTCTAGGGAACACAAAGAAAGAAGATTATCTCAAAATGAAAAGGATATTGAAAAACCAGCAAGTTGCAATTATAGTAATTGGTCTCACAAAATAGACTATCAAGATGGAAGAATTGATAAATATAAAAGAGATAATGAATGTCCAGCTGACAGGCAAAGTTACTGCAATTCAAAGCCACTTCCGTCTTCCCACCACACTTATCAGGATAAGTTTTACAGAGAGAAATACAGCTCGGGCTCTAATGGCAGGTCTTGGAGCAATCAGTTTGAGTACAATGGACTAGAGAGCAAATCCGAGCGTAAACGGAAACACTGCAGCAGCGAGACTGGCGATGGTGACACCGAAAGGAAATGGAAAAAGTTCTGTAGGGATCGGCCATCTGAGGAAAGGAGAATGAAAAGGCACAAGAAATCAAAGAAGAAAAAGGCATCAAAAGACAAACGCAGAGAGAGAAGTCATAGGTAAAATGGCTTTCGTATGGTTATAGCTGTGAGCGGCTCAAGCCTTTGTCTAAGAAGTGCAGTTTTACCTTTGCGAAGGATAAAACTGTTAAGTGAATTGAAAGCCTTTGCAGTTGAATTTCTTTACAGTTTGAAGCTTATTAATTTTTGCTTCCTCTGTCCTTTACACCTTTGACCGGTTTGCTTATGGAACCATAGAACAGTACAGCACAATACAGGCCTTTCGGCCCACCATGTTGTGCCGACCTTTAAACCACACCTAAGACTATCTAACCCCTTCCTCCCACATCCCCTATTTTAAATTCCTCCATATGCTTATCTAACAATCTCTTGAACTTGACCGACGTATCTGCCTCCACCACTGCCCCAGGCAGCGCATTCCATGCACCAACCACTCTCTGGGTAAAAAACCTTCCTCTAATATCTCCCCTGAACTTCCCACCCATTACTTTAAAGCCATGCCCTCTTCTATTGAGCATTTGTGCCCTGGGAAAGAGGTGCTGGCTCTCTACTCTACCTATTTCTCTTAATATTTTGTATACCTCTGTCATGTCTCCCCTCCTCCTCCTCTCCAAAGAGTAAAGCCCCTGCTCCTTTAGTCTGTGCTTATAATGCATACTCTCCAATCCAGGCAGCATCCTGGTAAATCTCCTCTGCACCCTTTCCAACGCTTCCGCATCCTTCTTATAATGAGATGACCAGAACTGGACACGGTACTCCAAGTGTGGTCTAACCGGAGTTTTGTAGAGCTGCATCATTACCTCACTGCTCTTAAACTCGTGCTTGTGTTCTGATGCTTCATTTTCTCAACAGGGCAGGGAACAGGCAGAGACTTCCCACAGCATAGAGTCTAAGCCGTGCCTTTGTTGCTTCTGCTTTCTTTAACTTGGCCAAGAATAGAGTGCCTTGGTCAGAACCGCAGCACTATATTTTTCTCATCTGAAGATAAGATGAGTGGGAACTCATAGATTTAACAGCAGTTTTGACTTTTTCATATGTTAGAACATTGAACATAGAAAAACTACAGCACAATTCAGGCCCTTCAGCCCACAAAGCTGTGCCGAACATGTCCCTACCCTAGAAAT
>JAUZTB010000127.1:3845803-3856675 GCA_034780895.1 Rhynchobatus australiae | reverse complement strand
TGGAACAGGTCACCAGGGGTAGTAGTGGAAGCAGGCAGTTTGGTGGAGTTTGAGGCTTTTAGATAGACACATGAATGTGAAGGGAATGGAGGGATATGGATGATACACAGGAGGAGGACATTTAGTACACCAAGATCGGCACAACATTGTGGGGCTGAATGGCCTGTCCAACGCTGCACTGTTCTATGTAACCCATGAGTGAGTGTTTAAAATCTGCTACAAGTGCAAGTCTTCTATTCTCCAGCCGTGACATTGCTCAGCAGCCTTAAACACAAAAAAAATTGCCTGAGAAATAATTTGAAACACAAAGTTTAGAAAATAATCTTCACCTCTGAGTTGAACTATTTAGTGTTTTATAAATCCACGCACTAGCAGTTTCCTGCAGCTGTGACTTGTGTACATGTTGTGTTTTATTTTTAAACAGACTGATGAGAAGAGATGTGAAGAGAAAGCTCAGTAGAAGCTCATGGAAGGGAAACTTTAATACAGGTCAGTGATCGATGGATGCACAGGAGCACGTGGGTTCTTAAAGACCCCCAATTCACACAACCTCTGTAAACCAGGACCTGCTCAAGATTAAGTCTGTAGAAGATCGATGCTTTCAAAGCTAGGATGCAAAGAGTGAACTGTTGGAAATTTAATGAAAGACCCAATAACCCAGTCCTACTTAACAGCAATCAGATACAAGGCACTTAAAAGGCCAAGGGAAAAATTTGTATTAAAAACAAGACCAAAGAGGAGGTTTAAATAGAAACCGAAACATTGTGAAATAGTGTGTGAGATTTATACAATTGCCATCTAGGGACTAACTAAAGAAAGAGAAAGGAAAAAGGTGCAGCAGCAGTAAGAGGGGAGGTGGAAGCTGGAGGGCTTTGAGGTGGTGTAATAGAAAATTGATCAAAGGGCTGGTGGTCATTATAAGGCAGACTGGGGAAAGCTAACTCCCGAGGGGATGGCAGCGTATTGAGTGGATTCTTCAACTTCCCCAAAGCAGTATTCCCTGCAGACAGATTCCAGGCAAGGTCAATGGGACCCAAGTGTTCCATAAGGTGGAGATTAGGAAAACAGTATGCAGAAAATAGAAAGAACCAAAGTTCATGGGCCAGGTGGGATATGTCCTGGAATCACCAAGGAGCTGAAGGAGGGAGTGATGTGTTGGTTACGCTTTCATAGCTCCATGAATACTGGAATCACACCTGTGGGTGGTGACTGTCGTCTCAGTCCCGAACCTGGTAATTACTGCCTCCTGAATCAAAGGCTCGTGGTGATTTTAAAAAACTGCATGAGGGTATTGTACAGGTAGCTGTAAACAAGTATCTGAGGTATGCAGGTGTGACAGGGAGGGGTCTGTGTGGTGCTGCCAAAGTGAAGCCTTGCTAACAGACTGGAATGTTATGGAAATAAGCCTGCGAATCTGTGATTCCTCTGCCGGCTGTCGTGTGTCAGAGGTTTACATTTTCCAAGTTATTTAAATGTTTTATAGTTATGATTTTCCCCTTTTTTTAATGCTTTAAAATGATGAAAGTAGAGGGGTCTTTTTGTTACTCATTTTTCAGGAGCTAGGCATCACTGTCAAGCCCAAAATTTAGTGCCCCTCCCTATTTGCCCTCGCTACACATGCACTCAGGTGTTGTGCGCACACAGCTGTGTTTCTAAGGGTGTTTGAGTCAACCACATTAGTGTTTCTGAAGTCACAAAGCTAGACTGGGTAAGCAGTAATGTCCTGAAGGATGTGGAATTTTAAACTCCTATTGGGAAGAATCCTGTTTTTTTTGGTATTTCCTTATAATCGCAGTCACCCACCACTCAGTTTCCTGGAGGGCATTAGTGAACCAGATGGGTTTCGTGGCAATCCAGCGGTTTAACAGTCATCGTTACTAATGATGGCTTTTGTAAGTTCCAGATCAGCAAGTAGATTTAAGTTCTGCAACTATCATGAGATTTGGAGTGGAGCTCTGGATTATTAGCCCAGTAACTTTAACCATCTTGTGCAAAGATGGTCTATTTCTTTTGCAATTTTGGTGATGATTTTAAATATTAAACCTTCATGGTTTCTCGCTTGCTAATCAATGTAGTTTTATTGTACATAGTTTGTCCAACATCTAATTCTGAGCATCTGTGATCCTTCTCTGGTCAAATGGGAGGAGTTATTTCTCTAGCATCTAACCGTAAGTGAAGCCACCAGTCTGGTTGTGGGTGGACTTCAGGGATGTAAACAAAATGCTTTGAAAACCAATTGATTAAAAACAGAAAGGCAAAACTTGTCAGTACTACTGTCGGTGTAAGTTGATCATGTTGAGTCTTTCAGAGAGACGAGACTGTGTGTGTTAGAGAGAAGTATGTTGATGGGAATGTGATGCAAAACTTTGAGGTGTGGTATGGGGAGGACGGGTCACACCAAGGAGATGTGGACAGGCTGGTAGAATGGATGGGGGTGGCAGATGGAACTTAATGCTCATAGTCATACAGCATGCAATCAGGCCAGTCGGCCAAACTCGTTCACACTGACCAACTCATTTTAACATTTTACCCAATGGTAAGAAGAATGAGAGAAGGCAGCAAGCTCAAGGGCATTCTTCCAAAGGAGAAATCAGAGGGCTGTGTGCACAGTTTGTTGGAAGTAGCAGTGCAAGTTCAGAATATAATTAAAGTATTTGTGATCCGGGGTTTTATACATATTGACTTGGAGTACCAGAGCAAGGAAGTTGTGAGAAACCTTCATAAAACTGGCCCAGCCTCAGCTGGACAGTTGTGTCCTGTTCTGGGTGCACACTGTAGGAACGATGGGAAAGAGGATGCTGAAGAGATTTACCCAAAAGCTTCAATGGCGAGGAGTGTTAGTTACTCAGATTGACTCGGGACCCTAAGATTGTACTTCTGGGACCAGAAGACTGGTTAAGATGTGGAATTTGCTACCAGGGTGGAAGCGGAGGCAGGTTGATGTCGCTTCCAAAAGGGAGCAGAAAGGAGTTGAGAAGGCAGTGGGGAGAGGATGGGGCGTGGGGCTAGCTGGATCACTTTTACATGGAGCTGGTATAGAATTAATAGCTACCTCCCCAGCTACGATCATTCCGGGAATGCGTCCATGCGTTGTGATGCAGGGACTCACGACTGTATAGTTTTGATCCCTGCTGCAGGCACGTTTCTTGGCTTGGTGCTTGGCCACTCCCGGTGCCTTGTTCTCTTTGAACTAACAAATGTTACCTTCGATCACTGTGTCTGAAACTCCTGTTTGATTTTTAGTGCTACTTAAAACCTCCCACCCTCTGGGATATTTCGCCTGGGTTTCCGAACACAAAAGAATAATTCCCTTGGAAGTTTAACATCCTGTAATCACTGCGACCTTGCAGTCGCCCCTCTACTTCCGTTTGTATTTTTTCACATCCTTTTATTAGTTTCTATGCGGCTGGTTTCTGTTAATGAATTAAGAATTTGCAACAATTTAGACGAGGAGCAGAACCTGGTGTGGACTGTCTGCCGTGTCTGAAGCTACAGAGCCCCTCACCAAGGAGGGAGCTCTATGGTTTTCCTACCGCAGTTGCTTCCTGCCTGTTCCCACGATAACACGGAGAAATCAGATCCAAATGTTGATGGCTGGGTTTACTGTGCTGCCTGGCCCAGTACGGCAGGTGTACCATAATCTGGAAACATTTATAACCTGCACCAGGAACTTTAAATCAGTTTTGCACTCGACTAACAGAACAGGGTTCTGGGCAGAGGGAAGTGTTGTCAATGTTGAGCCTAATCCTCCTCCTCTTCTGTCTTTGTCTAGATATCCACAAAATGTGACGAAACTTCACGAGCTCACACTTTGGGATCCTGCACGTGGTGCTTTATTCCTTAAAATACTGTACAGAACATTACTGACCGGGTGGAAACACTTTTAGTTTTCTTCTTGGGGAGTTTTTTTAATTTACGCGTTTAGTGAAAAATCCAAAAAGGATTGTTAGTTTCTGTTCCTTGATGAACACTGTACAAATACTGTATAAATAGCTGTAATATATAAATGGTCACCCTGGAATTTTTTTTTTAAAGACTCGAATGCTGCTCAGCCACAGACTCAGGTTTGATTACTACTTGTGTGTTATGTGTAATTTTTAGTGGTTAACTATAGGGTGCAAACTGGTGCAAAAAAAAATAAGGACCAGGAAATGGCTACTTGGAATGCAGGAATAGTGCAACAGACTGTGAAATCAGTGGTTTGTTTTAATGAACCAAGCACTAAATTTTATTTTACAAACCCAAAGTTTTTCCAAGAGCAAAAGCAGTCAAGAGTAGAAGCAGAATAGTTTAGACTTGAGAATCTCAACAGTGACTTATTTGTACTGGGATTCTGTCTGAAACTAGAAACTAATTTTTTTTAAATCCATGTTCAAAGTTATATGGTCTAGAATACCAAATTCTGAGCATTTATTCCAGTTCTTGAGATATTAATTTTAAACTATTTTAGTTTATTTACTTGTCTTTTAAGTTCACAAGTTATAATTTGTGTATAAAAGAAGGGCTTTAGAATGTAAATTCTTTTAAATGTTACTGTTCTAAATTGATGTACTGCCTTCCTCCTAGAATGTTCCTTGGGCAAAACTGTACTGATATGTACATAGACTATATTGTTTAAAAGAAAAAAAATGTAATTTAATCTGGACCATTTGAATTTCTTGCCCTGGTTTGATTGCAGAAATTCCCAATGTGCATTTACGCTGGGCTTGCAGCTGCGGCATTGCACGCAGACCCTTTCTTGTGCATGAGGTGCTTCCAGTCCCGTTACTGACTACAAGTCACTTTAAAAGTTTCTAGCTGCAGACAGAAATGGATCCTGCGAATAATATCAAAACTGAGACACACTCAAACTGTGATACCAGCTATTTCAACTTTGGTCCTGTATCAGGAAAACAATAACAAAAACGTAATCCGTGTGATTCTTACGGGAAAGTGTGTGTGGTTCGGAGCTGTACTGAAGTGTGTTTAACTTTAATTGGATTGGTCGAGAGGCGTATTGGATGGAGCAACCACCATCTGCCCATATTGTACTGTAGCATGTGAAATTTGTAGAATGTACAAACATGAAGTAAAACTGAAAGAAATGTATATAATGCAACGTGTTAACAGTTTTCCTTTCACAATGCACAGTCAACATTCTCATCCAAGTCCCAACAACAAAAGGAAACAACAGCCTCCACCCCCCCCTCACATCCTTGCTTAAGGTCTTTGTGCTTTTCTGATGTGGCTGGGATTTGTGGAAACACATTTAATCCTGACCATCAGAAACTCTTCCGACACTTCAGCTGTTATATTTTTCATCTGTCATTCAGTTTCTTTCTGCTCAGGTTGCTGCAGATGGACACCATTTACTTTTATTTACTTGACCCATCACACTATCAAGCCAGCACATTGCAGGCTTGGATGGTTACAGGAGCAACATGTTTGCCCAGACTATAAAATCAATCTTAACAACAGAATGGGGGGATTAAAGGCACTTCTCCAAAGATCAGATGTGTAAATTGATTTGCTGCATTGGAGGGTTAAAGGCCATCTGAGATTAGCGCCTCTACTTTGGAATAGTTCATTTTAAATGAATTATTCCAAACTTATTTGAAATGATTACAAATAGAAAATGGGGCTTCTTCCCTTATTGAGGTAAACTACCCAATGATGTTGCCTGTTCTTGCCCCCTGTCTCTTTCGTCATATGTTTTCCTTCTGGGCTGTATCATTTTATTTTCACAAGGATGGAGAGCAACCAGTGCTTGTATTATAATTTCCAGAAAGCATTTGATAAGGTGGGTGTTCTGATCTGGACCATTAGGGAAATCAAACAAGGGAGAAGTAGTCTAGAAATCACCATTCCTGTCACCTGCAAATGTTGAACAACCTTGTGGATGATTTTTTAATAAAGAGAAAGTGATTTCAAGTTGTAGATGTAGAACAAAATTTGCTAATTAATTCTTTAGAACAAGTTTTCTGAAGTGTGCTTTAACTGGAAACCAATTTAATGGATTAAGATTGAATATCTTTTGTCAGTTTTGGGATGGATGATGAGGGTGTGTGTGAAGGCCCCTGATGTTTGATTTTATGCTGAAAAATACTGTACAGAAATTAAGATTGTCCATTAGCATTTACTGTATGTACCACTTTTGAGGGAGCCAGTGTTACAAGTATTGTTGAATACACAACCTGATAATTTTGTACGGGCAGATGTATATAAATCACCATTCCAGTCAATTGAGTGATACTGTGCTTTGAAATTTATAACTGGGCTCACTTCAATAGAGTAATTCAAAGGGTCTACTTCAAATGTAATCGGTTGTAAAGTTTTGAAAAGAAAGGCCTTTCATGTGCAAATGAAAAGTGGTGACTATTTTTGCAAGCACTTAGAAATATTCAAGTACCAAACTGCATTTTCATTTCGTGATCCACATTGAAACAGTTGTTTTTTTTAAATCACCTTATTCACAAGTGATCTGTCCAGCATCTCGAGTTCAATAGCTCCAACCCACCCTGGTTTCTCTCCATCTTATTGAATCGACAGTGGTTTTTGCCCCAAGCTTGGATTCCATTGTAAAGGTTCCGCACGTACCATTACACAATGAAAAATGGATCAAAAGAAAAATCAATGTAGATTTACCAGGATGCTGCCCGGACTTGGGGGCCTGAGTTACAGGGAGAGGTTGTGTCGACTAGGACTTCATTCCCTGGAATGTAGGAGATTGAGGGGTGATCTTATGGAGGTATGTTAGATCATGAGGGGCATAAACAGGGTGAAAGCACAATCTTTTTTCCCCAGGGAGGGGGGGAGCTAAAAACAAGAGGCAGAGGTTTAAGATCGGAGGTGAGAGATTTAAAAGGTACATCAGGGGCAGCTTCTTCACACAAAGGGCGGTGCGTATTTGGAATGAGCTGCTGGAAACAGTGGTTGAGGTTGGCACATTAGCAACATTTAAAAGCCATCCAGATAAGTATGTGGAGGGGAGAGGTTTAGAGGGCTGTGGACAAAATGTGGACAGATGGGACCAGCTCACTGGTCGGCATGGATGAGTTGGGCTGAAAGGCCTGTTTCTGTGCTGTATGGCTCTATGAAAGTTCTTTATATATATAAAAAAATTAATGAAATTCAATTCGGTGCTGATGCTGAAATCTGAAATGAAAAAGTGCTGGAATCCCTCAGGTCGGGCAGTGCCTGTGAAAAGAGAAATGGAGTTCATGTTTCAGATTTTCAGTGCTTTGATTTATTTCCCATTAGAGCACTAATTTGGTTTCTACATGAAGTTTGTGTTTTGATATTAAAGCAAAATAATTAGCAATTTCAAAAGAAGTCCTATTTAACAGTTAGGTTGATGTCCTTTCAACAACTTGAAACATTAAATCTGTTTCTCTCTCTCTCTCCCTACAAACAGGGACTTGCCTGCTGAATTTTTCCAGTATTTCTGCTCAAGAAACAAAACTATTTAGTTTCCTAAGATAAAAAAACCAGCAAATATCTCATTGTAAAAGAGTGATTTAGGTGTTGTGCTGCGCTTCAGAGCAACTGTCTTAATATTCAGAAGGTGAAAATGCTATTTTAGAATGTTAATTCCTTGTGCTGAAGATTTGTAGGATTTCCACCAAGGGTGGAAATTACTTTGTGTGAAGTAATTTCTACATGTAAAACCAGTTTAATTAATAGCCTTATCTCCCTCAGAAATGAGCCAAAAACAGAGTGATATCAGCATCTCATCCCTCTTGCTGTTCTGAGAATCAAGAAGTTGATTATGGGATGTAGCTAATGCTGCCTGTGGTGCTTACTGGGCACTGACTACATCTCCTCTACACCCACTGAGGCATTAAACGAAGAGCAACTTGTGGCAACCCAGGGTTACCAACTAAATCATAATACTGCATAATACAAAAGTTGGGTGCATTAGGGAAAAATTGGGGTCCCTATAAGCAGCTGCACCAGTGGTGGGGTAATGAAGGTGAAAGAGACCAGCACTGGAGACAGAAACATGTTTAACTCATATTGGACAAAAAATTCAGGCAAATACACAAGGTGTGTCTTTTTGTTCCTAATTGTAATAGGTTTTATTTCTACAGGCCATTAACAATAGTTTTAACATGTATCATAGTGTTAGTATCAATAAAACAATCTGTACAATATTTACACATAATTTAAAAGGTTTAGATTTTTAAACAATTACAATACAAACATTTTTGCAATTGCACTAAGAAAATAAATATACAATTTTTACCATGTTGTAGTGCAGATTATATTAAATAAAGTTCTTGGCGAGAACTTTTGCTTCCACTTCCCCGTTGTGCCAAAAACAGCACTCATGGTTCTCTAGTTGTAAGAATGATTAGTGCTCTCTTGTCTATGCTTTTTACTCATTCTAACAAAGAACTTTATAAACGGTTGTACTAAGTTTCAGTCACATTCTTGGACTCCCAAATTAATACTTGATTATAGTTGTGACTATAGATAAACATAGATGGAAAGTAGTTCCTCCTAGTTGATGCAGCCCACTTTTTCAGACCAGCCATCCGTGCTCCTGCGCTCCAGCCTCAGACCAGCTGAGGTGGAGGTGCCCTGATATCATGACCCCCACAGAAAGTAGTTGGTGCAAGGGTTTTTTTTAGAAAAGTAGAATTTCACGCAGCTGCACGTTGCTTCTGGGTAAAAGGTTTTATGTTAAAAACACTTCTTTAAAGTGAGACTTCTCTATAAACCTAGGCAGAGGAATGTCCAACCACAAGGACCTGGATCAGGTAGCTTCCTTCATTTCTTTCACCATAAAGCTTCCAAAGACTGGTGTGTTTCAAGCAGATGAGCACCTGCAAGGCACAAATCAGTTTCCTTGCGTGGTTACTTCTTGTTGGCTATTCTTCTTTTTCTGGTGGCCAGCATGTCATAAAAGGGGTCCTTGCTGATACTGGCTCTGGAAACAAAAAATTAATGTCAGACCATGCAAACTCTTGGAACACATTCAAAGGTTGGGACATAGTAGTTTGTCCCAAAGATTGCTAATGATCTAACACCGCTGAGAACATTCAGCAGCATCTGTGGAAAGAGAAACTGTTAATAGAGTCATAGCGATACAGGTAACCATGGTACCCACCCATCTAGTCCCAACTTCCTGCATTCAGTCTCAGCCCCGCCCCTCCATGTACCTATCCAAGTGCTTCTTACATGACCCTGTTGTACCTGCCTCACCCACTTCCTCTGGCAGCTCGTTCCACACACTCACCACCCTCTGCATGGAAAAAGTTGCCCCTCAAATCTTTCCCCTCTTAACCTAAACCTATGCCCCCTAGTTTTGAACTCCCCTACCCTGGGGAAAAGACTGTTACCGCCTACCTTATCTATGCCTCATGATTTTATAAACCTCATTCTCCTACATTCCAAGGACTAAAGACCAAGCCTGGCCAACCTCTCCCTGTAACTTGGGCCCTCAAGTCCTGGCAACATCCTCATAAATCCTCTCTTCACTCTTCCCAGTTTAACCACATCTTCCCTATAACAGTGACCGAAACTGTACACGGTACTCCAAGTGTGGACTCACCAACGACTTAAACAACTGCCACATAATGTCCCAACTCCTACACTCAATGTCCTGACTGATGACTGTGCTAAAACACCATTTTCACCACCTTGTCTACCTGTGATGCAGCTTTCAACAAAAAATGTTAATGTCTTACTGTACTCACACTTACTCCTGTGGTCTTGCCCTACTGTGAGTATTCCCTTTTCTACCCCCCCTCCCCCAACCTCTGCAACTGAAGACTAACTTATTTTTCTCTTTCCCAGTTCTGACAAAGGTCCTCAACCTGAAATGTTAACTGTTTCTCTCCCCACAGATGCTACCTGACCTGCTGAGTGGTTCCAGCATTTTTTGTTTTTATTCCAGATTTCCAGCATCTTCAGTTTTTGATTTTCAATTACTAATAATCACCTCTAAGTTTACCGAGAAACCCATTAATGTTTTGGCTTGACAGAAGGATGCCACAAAGCTCTTGGCACACACAGTTTCCTCCAGCTGTAGGTTGGTGCTGTGTAGAGGTAGCTCTCACTGGTCAGGACCTGGTCTAACACCTTGCCACAGCAGGAGCTCGGTCTTGTGAAGCAGCACGCAGGTTAATTGGACAGAGAGCGATGGAGGGAACATGGACAACAGCTATCCACCGGACTGCATGTTATTCCATTAGGAAAGTGCCATGAATTGAAAACCACACATCTGCCCCTAGGAATTCCCAACTAATGGATATTTCAACATGATTTTGGAACTACTGCAGGCCTTCAGAGAGAAGTGAAGGCCCAGTGTCTATTCTGAAGTCAGAGACTTTGTACACATTAACCGTGCACTCTTGCGTTCTGGTTGAGGATTCGTACCTTCCTTGCCAGGAACTAGCAATCAAAATTTACAGCCTCAGTAGGGTCTGGACAAGCAAACAATGGAGGGAGAGGGAGCCAACAGCCACCCAACCTTCAGAGGATGACCCAGAATGTGCTGCACCCCTAGCGAGCCAGGACACACAGCAGCCTCTTGCAGAACAGCAAAGGGGAAGGCCACCAGCCCAGCCTGTGAGTGTTGCAACCTGTGTGGGGTACAACAGGACACCTGCCTGATCTACGCACGGGCAATGAGGGGAGGCTGGGACAAGCTGGCAAGGACCTGATGTGCTGAACGCCACCCCAGCCAAGGAGCAGCAAGGAGCCCAATGCATCCCGACCCGGCGAGGCAGCGGTTACTCTGCAGCCTGGCTCCAGGAAACTAGAGAACTCTGGTCAGACCCCACTTGGAGCACTGTGTTCAGTTCTGGTCGCCTCACTATAGGAAGGATATGGAAGCTTTAGAGAGGGTGCAGAGGAGATTTACCAGGATGCTGCCTGGATTGGAGA
>JAUZTB010000127.1:3609950-3621289 GCA_034780895.1 Rhynchobatus australiae | reverse complement strand
ACAGGTGTTATTCGTCACTTATTGGGTCATGCCCAGATGTTGTTGCACACAGGCATTTTGTAACCATAATATATCCCCATCTGACTGTGATATAATGAAACAACAGAAGAGGAACTCCTGCTATTTGCTCCAAGGTTCAAATACAACCATCTTCCCACGTCCGAGGTATGACTCCAACCACTGGTATTTTCTCTCAATGCCTATGAAACCAGTTCTAGCAGATCTGACGGAGTCCAGGACCAGGGAAAGCCACTTAAGATCAAGATGAGGTTTCTTCTGAGCGGGGTGAAGATGTGGGATGCAGAACGGAGCTTTTCCCAGAGCCCCTGATGCCACAACTGCCCACCTTATCAAATGCAGTCATGTCTGAACTAAGGGCTGGAGTCAATTGAAACCTAAGCTGGCCAGTGAGTGGGATATTGGAAAGCAAGTGCCACTTACTGGCACTGTTGACACCTTCCATCGCTTTGAGTGAGAACAGACATATTGGGCAGTAAATGGCTGTCTAGAATTTATCCTGCTTTTACTCTGAACAGGAAGCGTTGGGGCAAGTTTTCTACGTTATGACTGTGCTGGAAAGGTACTTTATAGAGGAGCTTCAGTGCTCCAGGAGATACTTCTACCATGGTTTGAGATTTACCTTCATGCAGCTATTGTAGAAGGAGATAAAAATGGTGAACAGATCCAAGTATCGAGTGACAAAGACCAAAGCAAACAGAATCTGACTCTTCCCAGAGATTCCTACGAAACAAGAAACACAGCAACTTTAAACAGGACAGACACTCCAAAAATATTCAAATGGCATACGAGTTTTACTGTAAAAACTTAATACACACAAGTTACTTAATGTTCACAATAGTTCGTAAAGCGTATAAATGGTGATTCTTAATGACAAGTTTGTCGGCTAATCTACTGCTTATACTGCAGACCAGGACCATGGTAATTGTTAGATGAACAAAGACCAAGGTCTATTTAATTCATCTAACAACATCGTCATAAAAATACAAAAATGCAGCTGCTGACCAATCACAGCAAGCAACTAAGCCACAGCAGAGCCAGACATGAAACACTGAAACCCCTAGTGGGAGCTTTAGGAACAACAGGTCCAAGATCACCTGATATTCCCCAAGCTACACAGGTCATAGATTCATCACCAACTATTTAAGTGAATGAAATAGTACTGCTTTATTGTTTTCACTGCAAGTATACTATCTACTCACAGAAATACTGCTTCTGCACCCTAGATTTTATTTTGCATTTGAGAATAAGCCAAGTTTTGATTTGAAAAAAGTGGATTAGTTCTTCACAAGCCACATCACCGAGATTAAGAATCCTATGATCATATTCCATTACAACCTTCACTCTTCAGTGAGAATACATTTAAGAACTCCTTATAATCTAATCTTTCTATAGAAAATAGGCCAGCGACACCATTCACTATGTTGTCTGATCATCTGCATTCAGTAACTTCTCCAGCTGTCTCTCCATATCCCCCGATCTCTCTCGCCCCCAGAAAAATATTCAAAAGGGAGTTGATATATTTAATGATGTGGCTTCAGATATTTTGTGTTGTCAAGAAACTCCACAGGCTTGACTATAAAAAGAAATCTCATCTTGGTCTTAAATGGCTCCCCTCTGGCCCTGGATGCCCCAGCCATCAAGAACATTCTCCCCTCCATCTAGTAGGCAAAACACTTGGAAGAAACCCACATGGAGGGAGGGAGAGAATGTGCAAATTCCACACCGTCAGCACTGAATCTGGGTCACTGGAACTGAGGGAACAGCTCTGTTAGCTGCACCAATGTGCCACCCAAGCCCTTCAATCTATTTGGCTCTATATAGACCTTATGACTGATTGTGAAAACAAGATATTAGTGCAAAAAAGTCTCTCTCTTCACTGGTATATGGTCAGTGTATTGTCTGAACCTACATACATGTGATGCTGCTGCAAGTTTTTTTTTATTGTACCTGTACCTCACAATAACAATAAAATCAGCTCTACTCCAACACCTGGCTTCCACTCCCAAGAACTCTAGTAATTCCAGCAAATTTCTTATTGCATCCAAACCCTCCCGTTTCCATTTCTACAATGGATTGCCAATGTGAATAACCCTGCTCCAAAGTTGCTGCAATGCAGAGCACGTTGCGGTTCCTTATACTGAACTTTTTTGGCCAATCTGTGGAAATATTCAGCAAATGCAGAGGAAAAGGAATCGACAAACTAATCTGAAATAAACTCAAAATGCTGGAAATCACAAAGTAATGAAACCATGTTTCCAGCTTCACAGCTGAGTGTTACCACCAAGTTGTGTTTATTTCAGGTTCCCAGAATCTTCATATTGTTTTGCTTTCAAATTAATCCAAAAGCAGGGTTGACATTCTTTTCCCCTGAAAGAGAACGTAACAGCAATGGTAATCCATTTTTATGAGGTTACCACACTAAAATAACAAGTGGACTATCATACAATCCTGCTTCATAAGTTAAAGGTTGAAATACCACTCAGCTGAACTGCCAACTTAAGATCAGCAGGAGACCCAGTCTTTGTACAACCAGCTGAGAGATTGTGGTCTCCTTTCAATTAGAAGTGGATTGGTGCCAGCACAGCTGAAACACGTGCACGCACAGAATTCTGCCAGCTGCACACGGTTCCAAGAGCATTGGTTTGACATGTTTGCATTAAGGCAGGGACAGATTACAGGTTTTGGCATACTCATGTAAACCTAAAGCATTCTGCAGTTCAGAGTACAAGAGATTGAGATAAAATGAAATGCCACAAATTAGTGAGTTTCAACACAATGCATAATGGAAAAACTCCCAGGATAACCAAAGTTATTTTGAAAGAAGTTCTGCTTCCAGCGCATTTGCTCACAACTCACTACCAAAGTTTATTCTTCAAGTAGGGGGTATTTATAACCCTTTATATACCAAAAGATAAAGGTTCTAACACGGCTACTTGAGGAAACTGATGCTTGAATAACTGGGAACTCAGCAAGCGTTTGCATTGAACCCCAAGACTAAACCATTAGTGGATTGCAAATCGAGCTAAAAGGCAGCATTAGGGATTATTGGCATTGGGTTGCTAAGCAATCCAACACAGCCAACAAGTTCAGTTCACCATTTTAGAGTCTCAAGTTCAGTTGGTAGGTAAAAAGTGATATTGGAAGCTGGAATGTGTGTAGAAAATCAGTGTAAAATACCAATATGCCATCCACTCTCCCTACCCCCCAAAAAATACTAAATTAGAGCACATACCTAGAGCGTGTATAAAAACACAACAGAAATAAGACAACACATCATTTTCTGTAAGCAGGACATCATCGCTAGCAGGTCAATAACACCAGTTTAAAATGCTCCAAGAATATGCTTCTGACCAGGAAAGTTATGTTACTGGAATAGGTGTACAGGACCATAAGGGCTGGAGGAGGGGGGTGAGGAGTTAAGTGGAGGCAAGGGCAGCCCTCCTTCAATAATCGTTGTACAAGGAGAATGTGCGCGCTTAAACGCACCTCCAAAAGCAGTCAGCTTTAAATTCTTCCGCACACCCCAGTTGCCAAAGGGCCACTTTTGCCTCCCCCTCCCTCTGAAGGATACTGCCCTCTTCTGACCCAGTTCCAGGTAAAGTGCTTTTGCATATCTTGCCAAGAAAACCCCATGCTCAGTCTCTGGAAGGTAAACAAAAGCAGGGCAAAGTAACCAAGACAAATCACAAATGCGTTAGTGATAAACAAGCTTTAAAAAATGACGCAAGCTTAAACTGAATTCAAAATTAATAGAACTTCAGCAGGTGAAGCGATTGCTCAGCTTGTCTGAGAACCAGTTCAGCAGCACCCATTAAATACCCAAAAATTTTAATGGCTATCTTGTAAACACTCAGGATCCAAAACTCAAGAAACTTGTACTTTGCACAAAAGCTGGCTAATTTCAGGAGCTATGGGTGGAACAATGCAACTGCAAGATATTTGTCAGTCAGTCATTAGATACCACTGGAGAGCTGTTAACTCTAGATAGATAGTGTACTGCAACAGGTGTTATGGCCATTTTGATACCTGCTTGACTAACTTACATGGGCTTCCTTCATGCCCCTGCAGCTGGACAAAAATGCTTAATACTGCAGTCCCATACATATGGAACCAGACAAATTCTCAAATGTACTTTAGTGTTTAATCTCTAATGGATGAAGGGATACAAGAGTTTAGCTTTGAAAAGTGAAGATCAAATTTGTAATAAAGTTACATTTACAGTCTAACTTTAGCACAAGGTTTACAGCGCGACTTGGAGCCAGGTCTTGGCTTAACCCAAGTATGGGTGTTAGGTACCAAAAAATATTACAAGTTCTTGGGCTTGAGCCAGGTCTATAAATAAATGCATTAAGATTCAGTACTGTGGGATGTGATAGAATTATTGATGTGGTAACCTGTATGTGGAGGCAGGAAGTCTGGGCAACGTTGATGTTAGTAAGGCAAATTGAGTGTAAGCCATTGATGGGGTAAACAGAGGGAAAGGTATTTATCATCCTTGAACATCACAAGGCCCGGATGAAATATACATCAGACTGTTAAATTTCAGAAGCTCTGATGACAATTTTTAAAGCCTCTCTGGTCTAGTGCTAGAAGACAGGAGGACTACTAATATTGCATTGCTTAAAAAGGGATGCAGGGATACAAAACAACTTTGGCGGTGGAGAAATTATTCAAATTCAGTCTAAGATACAGTGTAGACTTTCATTAGACAGTCAATGCAGTAAGCTGCTTATTCGACTGAAGCAGCATGCAATTGTTAAGGGAAGGACATGTCTGGCAAACATGACTGAATTTTTTGAGGGGGTCAACAGGAGGGTTGATGAGGATAGTGCATTTGACGGACTTTTGACAAGGTCCCACTTGGCAGGCTAGTCCAAAAAGTAAAGACCCACGGGATCAAAGGAAGAGTGGCAAATTGGATCTAACATTAGCTTAGTGGCAAGGCCATTACCGATGGGTGTTTGTGTGCCTGGAAAGCTGCTACCGGTGGGGATGGAGGGGGCTTGGTGCACAGTACTTTATATTCCTTCCCCCCCCCCCCACCCCACGCCCAATGTATAATTATTGAGTTAGACCTTAATGCAGGGGTCATGATAAAGTTTGCAGATGAATCAAAAAAATGGCCATGTGGTTGACAGTCAGAAGCTTTAGACTGCAGGAAGATATTGATAGTTTGGTCAATTGGCCAGAGAAGTGAAAAATAGAACTTAATTCTGATACAATACATTTGGAGAAGTGAAAGCAGGCAAGGGAATGTGAAATGAATAGGGAGAGATCAAATGGCATGGAGGAACAGAGGGACTTTGACATATTCACAAATCAAGGCAGGTCGATAAAGTGTTATAAAAGCATAAGGGATACCATCTTTTATTTACCACACAATACAAAAGGAAGGTTCACCTGGAACGATGTACGTACAATTAGTTAGGCTGCAGATTGAGTACTGTCACCTCATTGTAGAAAAGATGCAATCACATGAGACTGTAAAGGAGATCCATGAAGATGCCGCTGGGATTGGAAAATTGTAGCTTCACAAGGAAAGATTAGAGAGGCTGGGGTCTCATTCTTCAGAACAAACGACGTTGCTGAGAGATTTAAATGAGGTGCGTAAAATTACAGTGAGCCCAGAAAGTAAATAAGAACAACTCATTTCCCTTTGTCTGGACTATTTCCTGATGAAGGGTCTCGGCCTAAAATGTCGACTGTCCATTTCCCTCCATAGATGCTGCCTGACCTACTGAGTTCCTCCAGATTCCAGCATCTGCAGTTCTTGTGCCTTCATTTCCCTTAGAAGTTGGGTCAAAAACCAAGTGGTATAAAGTAATTGGTAGATTATAGGGAGATGAGGAAAAACACTTTCACCTGGAGGGTGGTAAGGACTGGCAATCATTGAAAGGTGTAGAGGAGGTAACATTCAAACCGCCCCAGATGTGTACTTGAAGAGCCATGACCTGCAGGACTAGGGATCCAGTGCTTGAAGGTGAAATTTGACTGAAGGGCTCTTTCAACTGACGTGGACACAACCAAATGGTTCAGTGTTGTAGAATCAGAAACTTCACTGCAAACCAGGCCAGTGCAGGGAGCACAGGAATAGCTTCCTACTTCTCGATATATTGGCTTCACTATAAAACATGGCAGTCAGGGCCCAACCATGTGTGACATGCTCAGGTAAGAAAGAAAAGTCATAAGTACAGGTGGATTCAGATTGGCCACAGTTGGATCAGAATTATATACCCCAGCAGATCTCCAAGGTGGCTACCATAAACAGCTCCAAGGCATTTCACCCACCTCCCAAAAATTCCAACCTAAATCCCCACAAGTCTAAATATCTGTAAACTAATTGGGGTTTGCAAAACCTGCTATTCTGCAATTTCACTCTGCAAGGCATGTTAAAAGATTTAAACGCTTAAAAGTGGAACTACATTTAATGTACGAGTTTCATGGCTTTCCAAAGTATGGCTAGACTAATGTGCACAACTTCCAGCCTATGGGAAGTTCTCATTCAGCCACTCTGCAGCAACTGATTGGCTGGTTCCTTGTGAAGCACGAGGCCCCCTCACTGTAAATGGCAGGACCCACCCTTAGAAATGCTGTGACAGCTGATCCTGTCACACAGCCAGGTTACCAGCTGTCAAAACATTACAGATTTTAGACGTCTGTATCCCTGACATTCCAACAGAAAAGCATTCAAAATTAGAGCTTTTAAAATTTTGTCTAAAATTAAAACATTAGAAAACACTGAAATGCATTATTTTATCTATTAAAAAGAGATGAATGTAATTTACCTAGAACTTGCTTATCCTCCTGTTCACTAACAGATTTAGCAGAGCATTTACCAGTGCAACAGGAGTTACAGAAAGTTGGCACACTGCCACTGGACTCCATAAAGACCTCAGCAGAGCAGTCACAATAAACACGGCAAAGATCGCCCCGGAAGTTCGAGACTTTGACATTGGCAAGAGTTGCTTTCAGAAGTGCTTTGGATAATAAATCTGAACCTCTTCTGCAAAAGTTGTGCCCCAGAGACAACAAAGGGCTGAACAGATTTGACCACAGCAGGCAATGAGGCACAGGGAGACAGATACACCAACAGAAATGCATCAACTGCTCCCAACCAGACTGAAGGCCTAGCTGCATGCAGTTTCCCTTGTACTTCAGGGGGTCATTCAATTAGTTCTTCAGCCATGGGTGTTAGTGAGATTAGGAAAGGGAGACCTAATGCAAGGTGACAAGTTAACAACAGTTTACCCTCAAAACGAGCTAAATTCAGAATATATTTTGTCAACACATCACCTCAGGAAACCACTAACTGCAGGAAAGTGCAAATGCCCAAATACCAGAGAATCATTAACCACCATGCACATTTTAACCGGTGAAGTCAAACTCTCCCATTAAACAACTGTCATATTTACCAACCTCAAAGAAAATGTGAGAATTTATATAGTAGATTTCACTACCCAATGTTACAAAGTGCTTCAGAATCAGAGGTGCTTCGTTACTACTGCAATGTAGGAAAACTGCAGCAGCTAACTAATCAGCGCCTACAAGAGAAATTAGGTGACAATGGGGCGATCTGTTGCATTGAAGGTGTTGACTAGAACATGAAGAATTCTTCACACTTTGCAATAACCATGGGACTAGCTCATTCCAACAATGCCAGTTTCAGCTTAACTAGCAGCCTGGATAATAAGCACTGGTCTATGGAGTGAGGTAGCTCATCTTGGATATTACTATTAAACTATAGTTGCCACAGTGAAATCCAATGACCAATATGAGCACCAGGCAAGACAGTGAATCCGAACCACTGGATCACTACAATCCTATTGAAAGCCAGGACAATACTGAGGGGACACATAGCCAACTCCTACTTTTGGTTCTTACAGTGGCACATGACAAATCACATCACTGATACCATGCTTCAATAATGCACATCTATCAACCAGCCCAAAATTAAAATCTTCTGCTCTAATTTTTCAAGTAACATAACCAATTGGGGATTCATTTTCCTATTCCCTAGACCTGTTGACCTTTACTATTTGAAACACCTACCACAGAAATTCACCTTCCCACACCAGTCTAATTTGGACCTGAAACATGGGACTGTGTAAGGAGAGTAGTAACAAGGGAAGCAGTTCCAACAGGTGGGCTGGTCTACAGCAACACTAAGAGCTCAATACATTGTGCACCACACCTTGTAGAACTGGGTGGAATCATTTATACTTCCTTGCTGAGGGCCTCGTCGTCAAAATTTAGGTATACGTAGCAGGAAGTTGCTCCACCTGCTTTCACAAGGTCCAACGTGGAGTCTAATAAGGAACATTGAGTGTCGTTTAACTCTGGTTGCATTACACCAGATGATTTGGGGAACATTTGATACACAGTGATAATTCTCATAAGAGGCAACAGATGCTCTGATTTTGGGAAAATGTAAAATTTTTAATATAGTTGACGAATACAGACAACAATAATTAAAACAATTAACATGTGGGAAACAACTGAGCCTCTGCATTATAGCTTTCTAAGCAAAACATCAAACGTTGATTGCTCAAGCAGTTTATGGTGCTGAAAATATACCTTGTTCACATTTCCCAACTGGAAGCCAAATGATTAACTAATTGTGCATGGGGGTAATAGTATAACACTGACAGGAAGCAGAGAGACAAGCCGGTGAGGTCCCCGAGGGACAAACACAAGATCCAGGTGGGAAAATCACATCAAATGACAATTTCAAGGAACTCTTGAAGGATTCAGTAATTTAGGCCGGTGACAATCCCCAGCAATACAGTTCCAAGGCTGGGAATCTCCACTGGAAGATTATTAACAAGGCAGCATCCATTCCTTTCATTATTTGCCAAAAAAAATGTAGCACTTGCAGCCAACTGATAAATGTATTAATATACATTTAGCAATGGAGGGTTAGGGTCAACTCTTGAGTATCGATCCCAATCATGAATCTAAACTACAATAGTTATGTTTAAGAAATGGCAGTTACTCTAACTCAGTCTCAAATTCAGGAGAGATTCATTGGACAAGAAATTCTTCCCATGCAGATGAGTTGTTCAAAGAACTCAGCAGGAAGAAATTAATTAGCATTTAATCCCCTGGGCCAGTTATACTTTGCATATTGTTGGTTAAAGCGGTCAGGTGCGTAGATAGTGCTTTCCGAGTTAACAGGTTGTCACTGAAGCAAAACAGCTGCAAAGCACTAAACTGATGTGTACAAGGTGTATGTGCATCTTGAAGGGCAGCATAGGTAGATGTGAAATGTCATACTAGTGCCAAAAGTTTTAAAGTCCACTACAAAATCAAAAATGACTGAACATTTGATATGCTTTATACTACAACGTGAATCATGAAGAATTGCTTTCAGACATTCATCCTTTTGACACTTTACTATACAGTCAAAACATTGAACATTATCCAGGATATGTACTTCACCTTCAAGTCCCATGCAAGGAGGAACAGGAAACCACTAATTCTGCTTAAAAAGGCAGCTGGTTCAACTGCTACAATATCATTCTTAATTAAATGTAAATGTCACTGGTAAGGTGCTGGTAGTATCTTCAAATCACACTACAACTGTTCACTCACATAACCAATCTGTGCATCAGTACCTAGTGTGGAGAGGAAACTTTGGGGATAAACATCTGTTTGCCCAAGTGCATTATACAAAAGCATGGCAAAAGGAGCTGGTATAAAAGAGAAAGTAACAATGCTTCAGATCAATGACCTTTTCTCAGAACTGTTCCCCTCCACATATGCTGCCTGATTGGCTGAGTATTTCAGCATTTTTTTTATTTTAGATTTTACTTTGCTTTTGAACAAGGCAGATACACCGCACTTAACTTGGGCATACAAGTTGAAGATTGGTTAGCCTTTATAAATCCTACAAAAGGTTCTTTCAAATACATGCAGCATTAAAATCAGTGGTGAAAACAATGAAACTAAGGGCAGCATGACATTGAAGTGTTTGAGGCAAACAATATCTGTATAAAAATCAGAGTTGAAATGTACAAGCCATTTCCAAGCCTTTAGAACTCAATCACTGCAACCTCTTTCACTGCCACTTTTGATTTGAATCTGGTGGGCCATCCTGTGACTTTTGAGAATGAAACAGATTAGTTCTGTCATGTCACTGAAATCCTAATCGGTTAGTATCACAG
Organism: Rhynchobatus australiae; assembly: GCA_034780895.1. NCBI lineage: Eukaryota > Metazoa > Chordata > Chondrichthyes > Rhinopristiformes > Rhynchobatidae > Rhynchobatus > Rhynchobatus australiae. Next base: position 3,611,105 of record JAUZTB010000127.1, on the reverse strand, counting down.
CTTGAACTGGTTAAACCAATTAAGATGCTTATTTAAATTATACGGTTAAAGTCAAAGGTTTGGATATCTAATGCACTGCCATCAGAAGACTAGACATGTATAGAGGCCAAGCTACACAACCATGTCATGTTTGACAAACATAACCTGTTGTAAACGTCCAAGAGCAAATGCACGAGATAGCAGTCAGGAAAGAAAGGTCAAGTAAATAATGTAAGCAGAGTTAATTCAGGGAAAAGTGACGTGCTTATCAATGAGTGAATGTATTAGAAACAATATTCTGCAGTTCCCTCTGTAATCAAAACTGAACATGGCATAGCGCATGGGAGTCCAATGGAATGTCACTGGTGATCAGGCATTAGGTCAATTTACCAAGTCCTCCCCTCCATTACTGAGGTCTGGGACTCGATCCCCTTAGCTGAAAATAACCTCACAAACCATTATGCCAATAGACCAGGCTGCTTCAGTCGAATAAGCAGCTTACTGCATTGACAGTTGCAGTTTTAATCAAACTTCAATAGTCTGCATTTGGAGAGCACCAACCAAGCTCTTCACCAGGGGAAGTGAACCCACTCAAGGGCAAGCACACACATAAAGTACCTGTATAGAAGTTTCTGAATATCTTGATTTGGGGACTACAACGGTTTCAGTTTATACAATACATCGTCAATTTACCAGATACCAATCAGAAATTCTAGTTGGATTATTTCCCATTTTAAATTAGACACACGAAAGTAATGTTGAAAAACTGCAATGATCAGAAAGGTTTGGCATCGCCAAGAATTTGAGTGGTCCAAAAGAAAGAATGTTCAAACACTTAAAATTTACGCATCTTTTATATTTCAGTAATGCGAATTTTAGCGAGTGTTTGCAATTCACACGCATGCGTTCGCGAGATGATAGAGAAACAAAGGGCAGATTTGCAAACAAAGCAACGTTGTTACATTTTCCTCACAATGTCCAAACTAACACTGACTTGGGCCAAATGCTAAACAGCACACCCAAAGCTAACAGTTCTCATTCGAAGTCCCTTCATCTTTTGCAGAGACGAAGACAACTCCCTCACCATACCTACAAGCGTCTGCCACGTCAGAGCACGACCGTCAAACTGACGGCCCTACAATGGCTGGGGGGGGGGGGGGGGGGGGCGGGCGGGCA
>JAUZTB010000127.1:3214737-3225382 GCA_034780895.1 Rhynchobatus australiae | reverse complement strand
TGGAATGTCAAGTTTCTGATTTGTTCTTGGACTTTTCTTAAAGTCCAGACGACATCCATCACCAAGGACCCTCACCATCTGGGACATGCCCTCTTCTTGTTGCTACCATCGGAGAGGAGGTACAGGAGCCTGGAGACCCACACCCAATAATTTAGGAACAGCTTCTTCCCCTCCGCCATCAGATTTCTAAACTCATGAACACTACTTTGTTATTCCTTTTTTCTTGCACTATTTACTTATTTTTGTAATTTTATGTCCTTGCACTGTACTGCTGTTGCAAAACAACAAATTTCATGTCATCCACGTCAGTAATAATAAATCTGGTTCTGATTCTTTATGGGATGTGGATACTGCTGGCAACCTTGCCCTTTAATTTCAAGATCTCTCATAGACCATGACCAAAGTGGAGGGGGTGGGGTTCCTGGAGCATTGACAGAGGTTTGCACCTGGACTGACAGTGAGTCTGGAGTCACTGGGTAGGGACATCGGATTTTCTTCCCAGTAAAAGAATTATAACAATCTGGTGTTTTCATGGTCACCCTTACTGTCAATGGCCTTTTACTTGGAAATGCTGCATTTTTATAAATTACTTGAATTAAAGTTGACCAGTTGCTATGGCAGGATTGGAAAGAGTGTCTCAAGCCTGGGTCTATGCCTCTGATTACTAGTCCAGTGAGTTAACCACCACTGGCCAGTCAGTAGAATGTCTGGACAACATCTCCTGGGCGTTAATAGTCAGGAGACTGCTGATGGAAATGCATGTCAATCAGAGAGATGGGGAAGACCCTGTGGCATTAAGTGGGGGTCTGTCCCACACTGTGATCAGTGAAGGTAATTCCCAAACTCCTTCATGGATGCTGGTGAATGGGGAGTTTCCTCCAGAAATGGATGGGGTTTGTGCCTATGTCACTGTATGGCCACTAGGGGGTGGGTTGTGCACATGCAAACGATAATACATAGTGATAATGTGTAGTGGGGGTCCCAGTGAACCGGGAGCGTGACCAACAGTGCCTACTGGATGGCACACCAGGAATGGGGGCAACGCCAAGGTCGAAAAGAGCAATGCAGGGAATTCAGTGCACAATCACACTGGGCACAGCATCATGCACGTACATATCACCAGTGCAGGTAGTTCTGCTATAATGTGCGTTTCTATAACACGAATTGGTTATAAAGTCATTGATGGGTTAGGGAACACTGCTTGCATTATGCAGGTCACAGTGGTTAGAGCACAATTGGGAAAACCTGTTTAAAACTGTGCTTTGAAGGCAACTATAGCCTGTTTCGCTGTAACACGACTTTATATAATGCACAGTTTCTTAGGAACGTAACCATCACATTACAGCAGGACTGCCTGTGTTGAAAGTCCATGCCAACCCTTAGCCCATCTACACTAATCCCCATTTGCCTGCATTATCCTTCAGTGCCTTGCCTACTTAGGTGTCCAGCTAAATGCCTTTTAAACGTAGCGATTGCATCTGATTATCTGATTCCACCATCTCCTCTGGTAGCACACTTCAGATATCAACCACTCTCCATGTAAAAACGTACCCCTCAGATCTCCTTTGAAACTCCTTCCTCTAACCTAAACCTACGCTCTCGTTTTTGATACTCTTACGATTCCAAAAAAATTGTGACCATCTACTCCATCTATGCCTCTTATAATCTTATAAATACGTATAATGTATTAATTTAAGTTTATGTAGTTTGTCATGTTTGCAATGTACTGTGCTGCGGCAAAAAGCTAATTTGCATGGCACGTGCCCAGGGTATGTAAACCTATGACAATAAGCTTGAACATGAATCTGATATACTTATATCTGGTCGCCCTCAGCCTCCTTTGCTCCAGGGTAAACAACCCTATCCCATAACTGAAGTCCTCCAATCCAGGTAACATCCCCGTGAATCTCCTCTGCACTCTCTGTGGCACAGTCACATCCTTCCTATAGTAAGGTGGCCACAACTGCACACAATACTCTGTTCTCCAAACGTCATAAAAATTCGACAGAATCTCCTTCCAAACTCGACACAATGCAGGTCCAGTCTACTCAATCTCTTCTCATACAGCAAACCTACCATCCCTGACATCAGACTAGTGAATCATTACTACACTCCCTCTATGGCAAGTGCATCTTTATTCAGGGAAGGACACCAAAACTGTACACAATACTCCAGGTGCAGTTTCACTGAGATAATATGATATGAAGATGTAGCACTGTGTGTGTTATCAATACAGATGTTCAGCATTGAGTGCACATTATAATTAGCTAAATGCCCTTGGAGCATCGCAGGTGCAATGCTGAAGACTTGCACTCAGAACTAGGTGTGCCTGCAGTCAAACTGTTCCAGTAGAGTCACACCTGACAATGTGGATAACTGCCAGTAGAGAAAATGATCCTGTTCACAAAGAGCAGGACAAGTCCAATCCAATCAGCAGCAACCCCTCAGCCTACCCTCAATCACCAGGGAAGTGAGGGAAGATGTCCACAACAGTCTTTGGTCACCAGCAACCCTTTCACTGACAGCCAGGATCACTCAGCTCCAGATCTGATCACAGCCTTTCTCTACACATGGACTGAAGAGCTGAATCCCAAAAGGGAGGTGAGAGTGACTGGTCTTGACATCAAGGCAGCACTTGACTGAGTGTGGCATCAAGATGCCCTTGTAAAACTGAAGTCCAAGGGCATCAGGGAAAATGGGCTTGGAACGGCAACCGCTCTGCCTGAGTCTGCAAGAAACTGCAGAGAGTTGTGGACACAGCTCAGCACATCACAGACACCAGCCTCCCCTCCATGGACTCTGTCTACACTTCTCATTGCCTCTGTAAAGCAGCCAGCATAATCAAAGACCCCCACCCACTCCCATCGGGCAGGATACAAAAGCCTAAAAATACATAACTACCAGGCTCAAGGACAGCTTCTATCCCACTGTTATAAGACTACTGAATGGTCTCCTGGTACAATAAGATGGACTCTTGACCTCACAATCTACCTCTTATGACCTTGCACTTCATTGTCTGCCTGCACTGCACTCTCTCTGCAACTGGAACACTATTCTGCATTGTTTTCTTTTTATCTCGTACTGCCTCAATGCACTGATGTGTTGAATTGATCTGTATGAACGGTATGCAAGTTTTTCCACTATCTCGATACATGTGACAATAATAAAACAATTCCATCGTTGCTGCTTGACCTGCTGAGTACCCTTAGTGGTTTCTCTTTTTTCCCCACTTACATCCTCACTGTCCCATTACTGTAGAAACCACTGATAATGCTAGGGCTGTACTCAGATTCTCCAAGGCAGCTGCATGCACACTACAGATGACACAAGTTTCAGTAGCTTTCACATCCCGTCAGTGAATCCCCCTGCCTGGGATCTGCCGAACAAGCTGTTTGTACCCTACCAAAGCCACAGGAGACCACCTTCTTTGCTCCTCACAGCTATTCTGCTGCCTTACCACCACTGACAAAAAGACTGCCCTACTTACAATGTGCACTCAGTATGTTGCAGGAAGTTTGTTGGCTTTGTTGTGACTCGACATCAAAGGGATTCACAAGTTCTGGTACTGCAAATAAGGAATTTAAGATTCCACAACCTTGGGGAGAAAATACATTTACTGGAAAGTGGACAATAGCCACAGGAACATAACTACTTTTAGAACCATCAACCTCTGACGTTGCACAGAGACTGGAAGCTTGAAAACTAGAAAAACAAGTGACGGGGAAATTCAAAAAATGCATGTTACACCTCTCAGCACACAACAAAAAACTAATCAAAAAGAAATTGCAATGCTAAAAAATCTGAAATAAAAGCAGAAAATGATGGAAACATTTGCATCTGTGGAGAAAGAAACAGTTAACATTTCAGAACTTGGAAAAGTTAAAATCAAACATGTTTTAAACTGCAAAGACGAGGGTGGGTGGGAGAGAGAAAAGGGGATGTTTGTGACTACAAGAGACAATGACACAAATTGTGGTAATTCCAGCTCAGAGAGAGCACAGTAAAGGCTTGTTAATGGCAGCTGATCAGTCTGAGGTGCCGTGATCTTTAGATAAATGAAAATAGAGAGACAGAATGTGTTGAAACTGAGTCACAAAATACTGCACATGCTGGAAAGCTGAAATAAATGAAAATGGTAGGAATACACGGCGGGTTCCAACAGCATAGGTAGGGAGAAAATTAGAATTAACTTTGCAGTTTGATGACCTCACATTAGCGCTGGTCAGTTTAGATACACACAGGAAGAGACTATCTGAAAACATTGAACTTAATATTGAGTTCGGAGGACTGTAGCCAGCCTAGTCAGAAGATGAAGTGCTGTTCCTCAAACTTGCACCAGGCTTGGTTAAAAGCATAGGAGGCCAAAAGACAGATGCCACAGAAAATGGTTACTGCATAAACGTGCATGGTTGGAGTAATATATTGGCATGGAGAGAGGAGTGGCTAACAACAGAAATCAGAATTGTAATAGATGAGTCATTGTCAGCTTGGCCATCAGCAAAAAGTGGCGAGCCACAGGGATCAGTGCTGGGTGTGCAACTACTCAATCTATATTAGTGTCTTGGATGACAGGACCTAGTGCACTACAGCTAAATTTAGCAGTACAAAGAAATTGGGTTATCAAGTTGTGAGGAGTACACAAAGGTCTGCAAGGTGATAGATATACGGCTGAGTAGACAAGAAGTTGTCAGGGGGAGTATAATGTGGGAAAATGAGGTTATCTGCTTTGGAAGGGTAAAATAGCATATCAGTGGAGGGAAACTACAAAATGAAGTACAATGGATCTGAGGTTCTAAAATGAAGTACAAAAAGAATGTAGAAACAGCAGGTAATTAGGAATGTTAACTGAATGTTGGCCTTTATTGCAAGGAATATGGACTCTAAAAGTAGGGATGTTCTGATGCAACATTACAGGGCACCAGTGAGACTACACCTGGAGAAATGCATATAGCTTTGGCCTCCACATTTAAAGATGTGCTTGCATTGGAGGCAGTGCAGAGAAGATTTAATAAGTAGATTCCTGGGATGAAGGAGTTGACATCCAGAAAATGGTTGAGCCTGTACTCATTGGTGTTAGTCTGTAATGAGCAGAGTGCTGTAAATTCAGAGGGGACAGTTTAAGGGTAGTGGAAAAAATGGGTAGTAGATCTTTCAGGTGCTGATAGAACTGGCTGCTCTTCCCCTCATACATGAATGAGAGGTGAACATTGAAACAAACAAGTCTTTTTAAGAGGGATTGACAGGGGGGATGCTGAAAGGGTCCTTCTCCAGTGCAGATATCTAGAGCAAGGGGGATAGTTTCAAAATATAGGGTCACCCATTTTAGATGGAGATTAAGAGGAATTTCTTCTCATGCAGTCTTGCATGTTTGGAATTCTCTACTCCTGTAGGGGCAGAATATATTCATTGAATATATTCACAATGCAGATTAACATATTAAAGGCACAGGTGAATTAAGGTTACGGGGAGAGAGAAGGAAACTGGTGTTGGGACCAAGACTGCATTGGGAAAGACCTCAATGAATGGTAGGACAGGCTTTGGGAGAGGGAGATAGTGACTGACCTATTCCCGAGTCTTATGTTCAAGGGAAGTGCCAAAGATGAACCATGTAAAAGTGAAAGAAGTCAGCCCTGCATGGTTGGAGGAACACGAGGGTGGAGTCTGTAGATTGAAGATCTCCAGAGGGAAATGACTGTGATTCCATGACAGACAATGGCCTGATGTTCAGTGGTAAGAACACGGTCCAGAGAGAGATACAAGGTGTCAGAGAGCTGGTGTTCAACCTCTGCAAGGTAGAGGTCAGTTTGCCAAACCACAGCAGCACTGCCTTGTCAGCATGTTTGATGACGATTTTGGGGTTGATGTGTTGTGAGCAGAGTGCTGCACATTCAGAGGGTACAGTTTTAGGGTAGTGGGAAAATGGGCACTGGTTTTCTTTTGGGTGCTGATAAAATTGGCTGCTCTTACCCTACTTAATACTACATTTTAATATTTCCCAGTTATTAAACAGTCAATAACTTGAAACGTTAACTCAAGTTTCTTTCCCCCAGATGCTGCCTAATGTGCCAAGCACTTTCCACACTTTTCTGCTTATTTCCAATTTCCAGCATCTGCTCTACTTTGTCTTTGAATAATAAAAGCATTTTTTGTTCTTGTCCAGTGTTGGATCTGCTTGATCCTGTTAACTATTCCACACCTCTCACCCTGCCCCCTCCCCCACACACACAGACAGGAAGTGGAGGCCAGAGCACGCATCGAGACAAAGCACCTATTTAGACCAAAGTTAGTTCCAAAGACTGCAATGGGAAAGCACAGCCAAGTTAGGCTGAAGGAATCATTGTTACTAAACCCAGAACAACCCACGTAAATTCTTTTGGGATTTTACAATGAAAATCTTCAAATCCAAATGAAATATGGCATGAGTGGTGCAGGTGCTGGAAATCTGAAATTTAAAAAGTACTGCAAATACTGAGGAGATCTGCCTGGATATGCAGAGACAGAGCGCTTACACTTCAGGTCAATGACTTGTAAACGGATGAAACAATAATTCAGATTCTCTTTCCACAGGAGCTGCCTGATACTTGCGGCATTTTCTGTTTCACAGAATTATGGTCAAGTGTTGCCAGCTGCTTCTGCTGTTGAAGCTAATCCAACAATCTCCAATTTACAGAGACACAAGAGACTGCAGATGCCAGAATGTAGAGCAAAAGAAAACAAACTGCTGGAGGAACTCAGTGAGTCAGGCAGCATCCATGGAGGCAGAGGGATAGTCAATATTTGGGATGTGACCCTGCATCAGGACTGAGTGTAGTGGGGACATAACTAGTTTCAAGAGATGAGAGGGAGTGGTGAGCCAGTGGCTGGCAGGCGATCAGCTGCCAAGGTGATGCCAAGGGCAGTCTACAACTCAATAGTGTTAACAATGAATTTTCCAAGTGACCCATACTCCATGTGTTCCTCTCTTTCCTTCTGGTGTGACCGCCCCCCCACCCCGTCACTCAGCTTCATTCCCCTCCCCCAAATGGCTCCATCTACCAATCCCTCCCTTATCTGGTTCCACTTATCACCTTCCTTATGTATCAGATTCTGCACCTGTAGTTTCTTGTTTTCACTTATCACCTTCCAGCCTCAGTGTCCACCTCCACTCTACTCACCTTGCTCCTTCTGCCCCTTTTTTCTTCTTTACCAGTACCTTATTTATCACCCACCAGCCTGTCTCCTGACTCCATCTGCGTACCCCCCTTCTGACGTAGTTCCACCTATCACCCCCCCCCCCTATACTGGCCATCTCTATAGCCCTGAAGGGTCTCAACCCAAATCAGTGATTATCCCTGTGCCTCCACTGAGGTCCCCCAGCAGATTGTATTTTAATCCCCAATTTACACTAATGTTCACTGTAAACTATTTCAGCAGCATTAAGGTTGTGACAGAGACAGTTAACTAGTGCAAGGCGAGGCAGCAGCTAAAAGTCTGGGCAAAAGATGGAATGCCACAGCTACAAAACAAAGGTTTTGACCCAAAGGTTTGACTCAAGCAGGCAGCCAAAGAGCATCTGAGCCAATGGACCAGTTAGTGCTGGTGAGCGACAAGCGACTTCATTTCACTTACACTCATCTGCTAGACACGTCAGCTCACTCAGGCAGTCTCCTGCTGTCAGACAGGACAAAGAGTCAGAGCTTTTGAAGGGTGAAGAGGAGCAGCAGCTTGGGGTGGGGAAATCACGTTCTGCTGCAGGTGCTATCACTGAAGGCTGAAGTGAGAAAGAGCACTGCATTTATATGGTACTTGTCAATAACCACAGGGAGTCATCAGTACAATTAAATCATAAAATGAATGGGTGGGGAAACAGGTTCTGAAAGTGCTTAGATAAAATTCAAATTGGCTGAAGTCTGACTGGGGTGGGGTGGCAGTCTTGCTCTTAGCTTTCATTTTAAAACCTAATGACAGTCCCCACATCCCAGCAGAATTCCAGCGCACCTGGAACGGGCACACACACCCTCAGTATCATATCACAGGGCAGCAAGGTCTTGTGACAGTGACACAAAGCTCCTTTTCATCTACCAGGGCTCCCAGCCAGATACCTTCTGTCATATCGTGTTCTTTTGTGGAACTTGAACTGAAGCAGCAAGGGCTTGAATGTGGAAATAAACAAGAGCACAACACAAAACCCCGAGTTTCAGTGACAGGCTAGCTGGCAAAATTGTGGAAAGGGGAGGTGCCAAATTTCAAAGAAACAGGATCACCACCAATGTACCTTGCCTCTCCCAATCAGCCTCAACCACACCACCCTCAAAATATACTCAGTCTAAGATCAACAACAACCATATTATGCAACACCTTTAATGTAACAAAAACACCAAGGCCCTTCAGAGGAGTTTTGTTTGATACCAAAAAAAGTCTGATGCTTACCCAAATAAGGGAGTATTAAAGCAGACAGCAACATCTACCAAAGATCCCCACCACCCAGGCCGTGCCATCTTCTCGCAGCTCCCATCGGGCAAGGGGTACAGAAGCCTAAAGTCCCACACCACTAGGTTCAGGAACAACTACTTCCCTTCAACCCTTCAGTTCTTGAGCCAACCGGCACTACCCTAATCACTATAGCAACATTATGACCACTTTGCACCAAAATTAATTTTGTGGGTTTTTTTGTTCTAATTGGGTGATTTCTTGTAAAAATTGTGTGATTTGTGTTTATGTTCTGTGTACTCTGCATTTATATGGTACTTCTCATAACCACAGAGTGTCACAAGGAGTCATCAGTACAATCAAACCATAAAATGAATGGGTGGGGAAAACAGGTTCTGAAAAATGTGTTCAGATAAAATTCAAATAGGTTGAAGTCAGTGACTGGGGTGGGGTGGCTACATGTATTCTGTGCATACATGTATTTGAGCACATGACAATAAACTCAACTTTGACATTGAAAAGCTTGGTCAAAGGGGTACATTTTAAGGGACACCTTAGCATTTCAACAAAGGAAGAGGTGAAGGAGCTCTGGAAGAGAATTCCAGAGCTCAGGGCCCTGGCAACCCAAGGCACAACCATCAATTTTGAGCAATCAAATCCCAATGTGCATGGAGTGCTGAGCTCTGGGAAGTTTGTTATTGGGGAGCAGATTGCAGAGATAGGGAGAGATAAAACCATGCCTGCATTTGAAAATGGTGAGAGCTTAAAAAATAGCTTAAGCAACAGACAGTGGTGGTGATAGGTGCAAGTTAAAACAGGAGGTAGAATGAGGAACAGCAGCTGAGTGCATTGAAAGAGTCATGTCCGACGGTAACAAAGGCATGGTCAGCAGCAAGTAGGATCTATTGAGAGATGACTAAGCACACCCATTCTTCAAAGCTTTGGATAAGGCAGCATTAGATCCGTTACATAGCTATCCTGTCCTGATGCAGGGTTTCAATCCGGAACATTGACAATTCAACCCCCACCCCCACAAATTGATGCTGCTCGACCATCCAGAGCATGTCATCTTCTCACAGCTAGCATCGGCAGGAGGTACAGAAATCTCACACCACCAGGTTCAAGTACAGCTACTTCAACCATTTGGTTCTTGAACCAACCGGTACATGATCACTAGAGTTTACCAACACAATGACCACTTTGCACTAAAATGGACTGTTTTTTTTATTGGTTCTAATTGGTGTTCTTGTAAAAACTGTTTATGTTTTTCTTGCGAATGCTGCTTACATGATTACAGGGTTACGATGCCTCTGCAAGTAAGTTTTTCATTTCACCTGTGTATACATGTACTTATGCAGTTGACAGTAAACTCAACTTTGACCCGCTGAGCTCCTCCAGCAGATTGTTCGTTACTCCAGATCCCAGCATCTGCAGTCTCTGCATTCTGCTCCTGGATGGGTGCTCCAGGCCTCTCATACCACAGTACCACCAGCCTTCCTTTGTTCTGTGTACATGCAGAACATGCAACACTTCTCTCCTTTTGATCTGCACAATAACCCTTTCAGCTGTGGTACAAATTCAAAATAAAATGTTGTCCATAAATTTCTCCACCCCATCAACTAGAAGGTGGGAATGGATTTATACTCGCAACTGAGTTTCATCAGCTGAACTGTGGACTGAAGAGAGAGAGGATGTGTCAGATTAAATACAGAGGAAGTTAATGGAATCACTAGAAGTGAAAAGCAGGAAACTGGGGTACAAAGCTTTACGTAGCACGTTGGGGGAGATGGATTACTTCCTCACAGGATAGCAGCTCTTCATTGCCCGGGAACAGGTTCTTTGCCCTTGGACCCTTTTTTCCCCATGTAGGGGACGTAGATGGTGCTGGCAAGCACAGCATTTATTATCCATCTCTACCTATCTGTGAGGTGGAGGTGATGAATTGCCTTCTTGGTAAAGGCAACCCCACAGTGTTGCTGGGGAGGGAGCTTTAAGACTTAGACTTGGCAATGATGGAAGTGGCAATAAATGGAATACAACTTGTAGGTGGTGAAATTCCCATAGCTTCTGATGGCTGGCCTCAGTGGGAGAGATCCTGGGTTTGGAAGGCATGTCAAAGTTTTAGGCGAGTAACCAGGACCCAGATGGTCTCCTCTACTTCAGAGGAACCAAGCGCAGAGTGGGTGACCGCTCCTTTTAGGCCAAGAAAGGCTTCAAACTGTCTGAGACATTAATT
>JAUZTB010000127.1:2678263-2691224 GCA_034780895.1 Rhynchobatus australiae | reverse complement strand
ATGGGTAAGCCTAGTAATATCTAAGGTAGGGACATGTTCGGCACAGCTTTGTGGGCCAAAGGGCCTGAATTGTGCTGCAAGATTTCTATGTTTCTAAAAAGCGCTGGAGGATCTCAACGGGACGGGCCCTGTCTCAACACAAAACGTCAACTGTCCATTTCCCTCCGTACATGCTGCCTGACCCACTGAGTTCCTCCAGCGTTTCGTGTGTTGCTCCAGATTCCAGCATCTGCAGTCTCTGGTGTCTCCTGAAAGATTTAAACCTGAAGGATTGGTAAATGGAGGGACAAATCTAGGAAATTTGGTAAAAGAACCAGGAGAGAGTTAAAAAGATTTTTGGAACCAGCAATGTTTTGATCTGAACGAGGTTTGGAAGCACATGTGATAGGAGCTTTCAGAAGGAGCTCATTTGTAAGTTTATGATAAAACATCAAAGAACATGGTGGGACAAATGGTCACTGCTCTACAATGAATTTCTATTGACTGTTTGAGCACACGGCACACCAAAACTGGACACCATGTCTTTCCCTGTGTTGCTTTCAACAAAAACTTGCATTTATAAAGCACTTTTAATGTAGCAGACATCACAAATGGCTTTATAGAAAGTTGGTTGATCTCAGCCAGTGAACGATGGGATTGAGCAGAGGGGCCCGTTCCTGATTGTTGTCTGGCCAAGTACGTGAGAAACGCTGGTGAGGGTGGATAGGCTCCGTGTAAGGTGATAATCACCCATCTGACATACTGTCCAGGCTGACACAGCTGGACTGGCCCCGTGTGTGGTTGAAGCAGCCTGCTGGTTAGTGAGATGGCAGATGTCAATGCTTTGGAAAGGGTGGGGAAGGAGTGTTTGAAGATATTCCAGTCAGCTGATTAATTGTTGCATATCTTTTCTTTCCCCTCAGTACCTCGCAGCAGCCTGGTGCCATGGCAACAACGAATGAGTGGCCATGTACCCGATGCACTTTCTTGAATCCCAGTGTGCTGAGGCAGTGTTCCATCTGTGAGGCGCCGCGAGAGAGACCGGACTTCAGTGACATCCTCCGGCTTAGCACAGAGGAGCAGCAGTGGGCTTGCTCCCGCTGCACCTTCAGGAATTCTATCAACAAGAGTCAGTGTGATGTCTGTGGGTCCTCGCAGACCCACACTCCCCTCACGCCTCCCGTGGCCATGGCCAATGGGCTCTCCAAGAATCTACCCGCTGCGGTGGAACACAGAGGCTCTGGGCCGCAGGAGGCTGGGAGACTGGCCAACGGTGACGTCAATGGCAACTGCTGTGAGAACACCACGCCGGACGCCTCCAAAGCTTGGGCTTGCCAACGTTGCACCCTCCACAACACGCCTTCGGCTAACTCGTGCTCAGCGTGCGGAGGGCCTCGCAAGCTTTCTCTGCCCAAGATCCCGCCTGAAGCCCTGGTGGTGCCAGAGGTGGTGACCCCGGTCGGTTTCCAGTTGCCGTCAGGACCGCCATCAGCGACACCCCAGCTCAGCGACGCGGTGGAGTGTGATGTGTCCCCCATTCGCAACACAGGCACCGATGCTGAGAGCCCAAGGTCTCCGGTAGTCAGTCCGCTGTCTCCGATGATCCAGAACAATCCGGTGCCACGAAGCCGCAGGGAGGTGCCACCAGCTGCCAAATTCCAGCCTCCCCCTGCAGACCCCACTGTCGTACCCGGCAGCTCGCCTACCTCCAGCTCCTCAGTCCCTGTGGCCAGAGGTGCTCCCCAGGGACAAGTGAAACCTGCTGCAAAACTACAGGAACTTTTTTGTACCAAGAGGCTGAGTGTTTTAGATGAGGAAATGGAGGCAGCGCCCAGTCAGTGGAAGTGTGCGTCCTGTTCCCACACTAATTCCACAGGCGTGTCAAAATGTGAAGCTTGCAGAACCGTGAAAGGTGGAGACATCATCGACCTAACTGGAGACTCGGTGCGGTTCACTCCCTTCAGTCCCTCCAGCCCAGACTTCACCGTCTGGACTTGTTCGAAGTGCACTCTGAAAAATCCCACTGCTGTCCAAAAATGCACTGCCTGCTGTACCTCCAAACTGCATGGTTTTCAAGACCACAGCCACACAGAACGAGGGCCAAGGTGCCCAGACTGTAACGTGGAGAGGGGCTTGAATGGGACTGCATGCACCTCTTGTGGGGGCAGGCCCTTGGCCGCACGGAAACCCATCAAACTTTTCCCTGTCCAGCCACCTTCCTCTCGGGAGAAGTCCAACGAGTGGTCCTGCCCTGCCTGTACTCTCCTAAATGACTTGAAGGCGAAACATTGCGCAGCTTGCCACACTCCACAACAGTACTTAACACTGAGGAAAGGCTCAAAGCCACTGAAGAGGAGGGAAAGCATACTCGTGGAAGCACGGAGAAAGACGGACGAAGGCGAGGCCAAAGAGTTGTGGGAGAACATAGTGAAGTTTTGTCAGGAGGTAAGTCTGGTTTCTACAGTGGGTGTGTGGTGTTGTAGCTGTACTCTCCTAATATGTTACCACTTGTAAACTTGTCAAACTGGTATCTACTCATTAGACTTGTAAATGAGCTGATTTGCACAATATAGCACATACTCATGGTGCACTGAATGGATGTATAAACAGGAGGAAGCCATTCAGTTAAATTTAGCTGGTCTGTACCTTTTCCATAATCCTTAATGCCTAGTGAAAAAAATCTATCACTCACAATAGTGATATTTTCAATTGACCTCACAAAGCTCATTGGGAGTGTTCCAGACTTCTGTCACCCTTTCTGTGGAAAAATATTTCCTGATATCACTCCTGTATGGTCTGGCGAAGATTTCAAAGTTACTGCTCTTTGTTCTGGGCTTGTTCACCGAAGGAGATGATTTTTGTTCATTTTCCTCAGCAACTCCTTTAATCAGTTTAAGCACCCAACAAGATCACATTTTAATCTTCTGTGTTCAAGGGAATATCTCATTTTATCCCCGATTACGGTGCAGAGTCCACTCAGTAAATAGCGACCTATTGATACTAAGATGACGAAGTATATTGTGTTCCAGAGATCAAAGTATATCAGTACCTTCAGCTTAGTTTCTAGATGGGGAAAGTGTGAGTGAATTACAATGGCCCTGTTTTTTTTAATATATATACCTGGCACCACTGCTGGTCAATCATTTATTTGTACAGTAACTATAATTTGAAATCTTTGACATTGTTAGTCACTGTCTTACTGTGTCCTATCCCAACTTACATTATGTATAATATTCCAAGAATAATAAAGACATGGATTACACAGTAGTACCGTACCTGAGAACGTCAGGAGATGTCATGTAGTGAATATCGAGCAGTTCAGAGCTGCTCACTAAATTCAGATTTGTAAAACTGCTTCGCAATGATTGACATAGGGATTTAAGGATTTAATTGTGAAAATATTACCAGGCGATAGTGTGGTGTCGGTAATGTTTGAAAAGCTAATGCTGGAAGGTCCAATGAATAAATCACCCCTCTGATTCTATCCTTTTCCCAAGGAGAGATTTGTAGAGTTTGCTTTTATGTTGCAGTTCTTATATCCGAGCTCCACTGATCCCAGTGTAAAAGTGACTTAACACAGTTAAGTGACTGCCTCGGATATACAGAGACAGCAGATGCTGGAATCTGGATCAAAAACGGAGTTGGGTCTCAACCTGAAAGGTCGACCATCCCTTTGCCTCATCAGATGCTGCCTGACCTGCTGAATTCTTCCAGCAGTTTTTGTTCTGCTTCTGATGTTTAAGCACGTGAGGGAGAAGGGAGTAGTGGGGATTTATTAACAGGCTTAGATGAATTTTGTTAATAGGACTTGATGAAGGTAGAAGGAGGCTTGTGTAGAGTATAGATACCAGCATAGATTGTTGGGCCAAAGAGTCTGTTTCTGCATTGGGTAAATACTGCGTAATGTTTTTCAGTTTCGTACAGTGAATAGCTGAGTCTAGCGGTTCACTCCCATGCACAATGCCCGGTGTTTCTTGATAGACAACCAAGTGATGTTATCACCCAACATCTCTTTTCTGATGATGCAGGTTCTTGCTGAGTTGTAGTCCCCAGCATGTCAGCCACTTTCCTATTTTGTGTCCAAGAATTTACTTTGGGTTTTAAAATTATAAATGTTAATCACTACAGCACACTTCTGAATACACCCTGAAATCAGGTAATTGCTCAGGGCCCCTATGAGTAAATGTCATCTTGCAGGTTTTAAAGAAATACACAAGGGAGGATTAAAAAAAGTCATGTTTGTGAATTTTCCAATTAAAATTCAAATGCAGTCCCAAGATTATCTTTTGCTTTCTCCACAGGAAATTACAAAGTCATGCCTGCGTCTTCTGTGAGCTGGAACTTGCTCACTTGTATGTCTTCTGAATGATTGTGGTATACCTGAAGGGTAATAACTACCCTTTAGTTATATTCCTCACTGTAGGATGCACTGACTTGCCACAATGTATTCCCTTTGAAATACCACAATTTCAAAATAAAACTAGTAATCAGATTTACTTACACAACTTTGGCTAATCCAGAGCTAAAGTCTGCAAACTACTTTCAAAAATAACAAACTGTCCATAAATCTAATTATCTTAATCTAAGACAATTTCTTAGACTTAAGTATTCTGAGTGTTAGTCATTTGTGGGCCTTTGTACATCAGTGAGGTGATATTCTTGTCCACAGGACAGAACTTGTGTGACCTTACTAGAAACAAAATAGATTTTAAAACAGAACTTTAAACTTACATGCAGTAATAAGCTTTACAGGAAAAGTTGATGTATTTATCCTGCACAAATTGGCCTTTGAATAACCCAAGTTTGGCAAGCATAACAAAAATTTAGGGGTGGACCTAACTTGATATGGCACCACTGATCCAGCCTTTTGTGTTTACACTGTTAAATTTGGCATTCATGTCCTGACACAACACATGAGATCAGGCGCTGAGGTAAGAAAGGAATTTGGAGTGTGTTGGAGCAGGGAATCGGTCAGAAGGTGGATCCTGGCCAGGTTGCAAGCACTGCCTTCTGTGAATCAGACTCAAAAGTAGCATCAGTATAACAGTAGCCATATACACAGGAACATGACAATTACTGCCATATCCAAGCTTACTGATGTTCATTCAACTCCAGCTATACCTGAGGTTCAATATTTCTTCCAGCTGTTTTTAATCTGCTTTGCCCTCATTCTGTTTTAGTTTCACATGTAGTCAGATGGATTAGATGAGGATGTGAAGCTTCTGCAGGTAATCAGCAAGTGACAGGATGGAAATACCAGGATGGTTGGAAGCACAGCTGGGGCAGATTGGCCTGTGTTGAGTAGAGGATCAGAACTGAACATGTTCTGGCTGGAATTTTCTTAGCAAGGGGAAAAGAGTTAATCCAACACTGCAAGAAATATGTGTAGGCACAACTTCTATTTCCATTGATAGTAGATAAGATCTCTTTATTAGTCACATGTACATCAAAACACACAGCGAAATGCATCGTTTGCGCAGAGTGTTTAGGGGGCAGCCTGCAAGTGCCACCATGCTAATGATGCCCTTGTCAGTTACTGGTTCGGGAAAAATTTATGGTGCCTTTTCTCTTGAAATAATATGTATCTGAAAAAGCAATTACAGGATGTTTGTGTATGAATGTTAAACCTTAAAAATGAACACTTTACAATGCGGTCTGGAAATGGTCACCGTGTGACTGCACATATTGAAAGGAGTGTGTGATGCCATGTTTAGTACAGAGATGAGAATGAACTGTAAGGCAGTAACCTGTCATCTGAACTCTGAAAGTCCTTGTGTCCTTGATGCTTGGTTTAGCTAGTGTTATCTTTCATTCTGCGATTCATTTAATGGAGGCCTGAGTATCGTTAGAACATAGAACAGTACAGCACAGCTGCAGGCCCTTCGGCCCACAATGTTGTACCAAAGGTTCTCCTGTTATTTTGGCATGTTATTGCATTTCCCAGGCACAGTATCATCTGGGCAATGAGCTGGGTTGTCAATTGTAATGGTGTTTTACTGTGTGGACCATCTGGCAGTGAGATCTGAATTTTATTTAGTTCCAGTGTCTAAGGACATATGCATTCTCTGTATGACTGCGCCCAGGTGAGTGGCAATTTAGGAATGACAGTCTTCGAACTGAGCGGATTCCCATATATGAAGAATCATGGGAGTGGGATACAGATCATAATGTAGCCAGTAATCCAGCTAATATTTATTCCTTAACCAATGTAACTTTTCAGAAATGATTATCTGATCATTTTCACTTTTTTTTGTGGGAACTTGCTTTGTGCACTCTGGGATATGCTGAGGTTGTAAAAAGTTCTGCAGGTATGCAGGTCATGTCAGATTATTTCCACTTTCAGTCCTCTTTTCATTTTATTTCTGCTTTCTGTGTTAATTGGCTCTTCTGCACATCCAAAGGCGTAAGTCACCATTGTCATTGTTTATTGGACAAAATGTCCAGGAGCATAGGCCATGGTCCACACACTGTAGGAGGGAAATGAAAAGCAGCTGCAGTTATGCCACATGGAGATAATAACTTCAAATAGTGTCGATAGAAGCCCGACACCAGGCTTGCTCTCCTAACAAAATAATTTTGGTGACTGTCAGAAGTTCTCTCTCAGACAAATGCCAGGAGTACCTCCCTCTGGGCAGCTGTCAAGTGTTACTAGCAATGTGGGCTACTCTGTCCAGCACCCTATCACCTTGCCAGGAGACACTCCAACCTCCCCTGCCCTCACGGACTGATCAGGTTGACATGGTTAATTTGGTGTCACTTGTGGTTGCAGTTACCCGGGAGCAACAAGAGACAGGTCACTTT
This sequence comes from Rhynchobatus australiae, assembly GCA_034780895.1. Classification (NCBI taxonomy): domain Eukaryota; kingdom Metazoa; phylum Chordata; class Chondrichthyes; order Rhinopristiformes; family Rhynchobatidae; genus Rhynchobatus; species Rhynchobatus australiae. The sequence continues at coordinate 2,684,444 of JAUZTB010000127.1, read as the reverse complement.
GAGAAAGGGTTTGTCTTCTCTTCAGAGGAAAGTGACAGCACTTTGATTTCAGCTTCCATGCCTGTAGTTTATCAAGCTTGGATAATTTGTATTTGTTAACTGTGCATCAGCATTCTGGCAGGTTTGTTGCAAATGTATCAGGCTGCATTGTACTCTGTAAAAAGCACTGTTAGAATTGATATAATATCCTGTCAAATTAACTGAAAAGACAATTTGTCACAGTGTGTAATCCAAACTATTCCTCACCCCCTGAACAAGCAGTTCATCCCAAGTAGCTGGTCCTCAACGTAAGAGATGAGGCATTAATTAATCACTGAAGCTGACAGTTTGCGATAATGATGGTGGATATATCAGTACTGGAGCTCACTCTGTGGAAGCCCTATGTACATTGGAAAATGCTGAGCTATATTTTTTTTATTTAGCCAACAGTATCAATTTTGAAGTTCTGCTTTACATTATTCCTTGCACCAATGTTTCCCCATTGTGTCAACTGCCTATTCATGACCTTAAAACAAACTCTACCCCCTCCTTTGTAATTATAACTATTAATTTTAATTAATAGACACATTCCATAGTTTAGTTCTAACTCAGAAGAAAACTGTAAAACTTATTAACTAATTAATTACCCACCTCTCTGTATTGGTCCTTTCAATTTTTTTTCTCCTCCATTGATGAAAGATCATTGACCTGAGACACTAACTCTGTTTTTCAATTTGTGGATCTGTCTGACCTGCTGATGCTTCCAGGATTTTCCATTATATTTCAGATTTACAGCATCTGCATTAGTAACAATACTAAGGAATGACCAAGTTTACAGGGTAAGCAACAGAGGCCATGAAACAGTAGAGCAGAAAATGCCCTTCCTTTTCCTTCTTCAACTTCCCACTGAATGGACACTGAATGTAAATATTAAAGAAAGTTGAATTCTCTCCATTATTTTATCATTCTAAAGTTCATAATAAAAAAAATTACATCTTTTCTAGACCTTTATTAAATTAAGCCATGGTTATACTTGCTTCACGTACTTAATCCTTTAATATCATAAGGAAGCTATTGAAGAGCAAAATAGTAACAAATTATCCAGCCAGGTCTATAAGTGCTGTGCCAGTGCTGTCAGAGAGGATAGAAAGCCCAAAAGTGCACTCTCAGTGACAGAGCTTCATGCCTGTTGAGTGCACACTGAAGCAGGGAATGGTTTGAACTGAGTACACACTCATACCCTATAATCAAACATTGTCAGGAAATTGTAGACCAGGGAGGGAGCTACAAGAATGCTTTCTGTAAAGTAACACATCAGCGATATTCTGAGCCTCATTACAAACACTAAATGAAGGCAATGAAAGGTAAGGTTTTATTTTGTGCAATGATAAGCAGTAACCTTTTAGGATTTTGGCTGATATGGGAATGAAGTGGGTTCACTTTACCAGGTGAGTACCCCTTTCTAATTATTTAACACTGCTGCACTCTCTCATCGAGGAGGTGGTACAACTTCTAGCAGTTTAGGATATCCTTTTATGAAAGTAGCAGCAACCATCATTGTAGTATTGATATGCATTGATTATAAACATGTAACATTTTAGACTATTGCTGTAGTCACAATCTGACATAGTCAGAACCTTTTGCACTTAAGGATGCTTCCAGTGCCTAACTGTCTAATAAACAGGCCCTTGTCATTGAAACTAGATGTTCATGACTTCTTTAAGCCCCAATTTTTCAAACCTGGACCAAAATATTTACATGTGACCACAAATGCAACAATATAAGTTGTTTCTTTTCACAGGGAGCAAATATGCATGTAGGACAGTAGTTACCACAGGATTCACTTGATTCAGTTACTACAGTACAAGAAATAAACACGTGATACTCCATCACATAAGCTGGTACCTTGCTTCACCTAAACCAACTAACTTCTACCTAATCTCTTGCATTCTGACTTGCTCATGGTCTTTTTGAGACCAAATATTCTGAATCCATCCCTACACCTCTCTTCGTTCCCTGCTGACCTTCCCACCGCACCCCCCACCCACTCCCCACCAGCTCACTCTCCCCATGATCATGAGCAGAGGAGGAGGCTTGTGCCAGATAACAACCACCTGTCATGCCAGTTCCCACTGTACATCTTTTAAACTAATTAGGATAATAATTCTACTGGGTCTCTATAGGTGACAGCGGGACCACACAATATTTCAGCACTGGATCAAGAAATGTAATACCGCTCAAGAGCCCAGTGATAATTTAAATCTCATTGGAATGGACTAAGGCATTTTTCCCACCTGAACTTAAGGTCACTACTCTGCAGCAGTGAAACAAGATGATGTCTGAGCGTGGGACTCATTGAAAGCTGCTCTCGACAGATCTACTCCTTACCCTCACTATAATCGTTCTACACTTTTAAACTTAAATTCTATGTGTTATTGTTTTTACCTGTACTACCTCAATGCACTCTGTACTAACTCAGTATAACTGTACTATGTAATGAGTTGATCTGTACGATCGGTATGCAAGACAAGTTTTTCACTGTACCTCGGTACAAGTGACAATAATAAACCAATACCAATAAAGGGACGTCCCTTTAAAACTGAGATGAGGAGGAATTTCTTCAGCCAGAAGGTGGTGAATCTGTGGAATTCATTGCCATAGAGGGCTGTGGAGGTCAAGTCATTGGGTGTATTAATAGGTTCTTGATTGCTGGTGGGGGGGGGTGTGGGGTTAAGGGTTATTGGGAGAAGGCAGGAGAGGTTCTGCCATAATTGAATGGTGGAGCAGACTCAATGGGCCGAATAGCCTAATTTTGCTCTTATATCCTATGGTCCTCACTGGTTGAGTTAGGAATAGTGCTCCTTGCAAATCCTTAAGGTCTTTTGTTCTGTGCTGTGGTCTTGTCTTACCTTGCTTGTCTTTGCTTCACCAGAGGAAGCCCTCCCAGGCCACACATACCAGGCAAATAATCTTTACAGCAAAATGTACTGCAGAGCGCTGCCTGACGGATATTCAAACTTCAACCAACTGCAGCCAACACCCAGAAAAAAATGGCAGCTGCATCAGAAGAAGCAATCCAAAAACTGAGCTGTAAATGCCCCACAAGCTCCTTAAGTGATGGTGACTGGGATTTAATGTTATGTGAATCAAAGTGAGTTGATGCACTTTGGATCCATGGGACCAAAGTTCTACGGCATGAGGAATGATGTAACTTGTGTGCTTCTGATGTGAAGAACGTCTCATCCACACCTCATTACATACACCCTGTCAGTGCCCCTGCACTGAACAAGGGTTGGAGCCCTGTCATGACAGTAAGGATTTAGGATCAGCTATGATCTATTGATAATGTATCAGCTGAAGTGGGATGTTGGAAACTGGCAGAGGTGGCTTCAGAGAATCCTTGTTACCTGACATGCATCAAAATCTTGATCATCGGCTGCGTCTGTGTGAATCCCTTTACCACGCAGGTGTGCAGTTTATTTTTCATAGGAAGTGTCAGCAGGCATCAAGGTCTGTATCACGAGTTGCAGTTGACTGTATAATGCATCCTGTCTACCTTTCCTTCCTAGCCAGGGGCATGAGTTAAAGGCCACCTGAGTTTAAAAAGAAAATCTTGGATCTAGAAGTGTGATTTGGTCCAATTACTTACGACCGAACATTGAAGAGGAATCATAAATAAAACACAGTGCTACTCAGACAGTAGAGGTCCTCCCAACACTGAAAATGATTTGACTAAACCAAAGCAATTCTCTTGTCAAATATACGTTATACATTATATATTACTACTGATGGTTTCTTTAATGAACTTATTCACTATTAATGAAAATACTATTGCTTAGAATTTCCTCAACAGCTCGAGGCTTTGTGCTCTATGAACTGACCTTGCACCAGTGCAGAACACACAAAAGCTATCAGGTGTAGGTACGAACCAGAGCTGGGGGTAAGTCCAGGCCTGGATCTGTACGTGACCTGGGAATGGAAGTGAGATTGTGTTGGTAATTGATTAGAGGGGGTTTTAGAGAGGCTCATTTACTGAAGAGGGCCAGCTATCAGAGTTGAGGTGGAGGGTCTGTGATCTTTGTCTAGGTGTGGGGGTGGTTGGAGGGGTGCTGCTGTGTTGTTGGGGCTGTGACCTGCAGTCAGCAGTAAATCTAAGGTGGGGGACGGATGGTGGGTTGGTGATTGGTTCTTGAAGAAGGGAGGTGTGGGTTGATTGATCATTACCTGGAGAGGCATGGGTTTGTGGAGGGTCATGTGATACGTGGGAGAGGTTTCAGGTGATTGTGTGTGTGGTTTCAAGACAGCATTGAGTGAGTGAGAGAGTGAATTAATAAATTTTAAAGGCTTAATGTTCTACCATGTACTGCTATGGTTTTGTGCTCTGTGCCACTGAATTTTTATTAAAAATGCTTACCTACTGTGAGGGTCAAATAGAAGAGCTCATCACCTAAGATCTTATTGACCCAGGGTTTACGGAAGTACATGTTCATCTCTAGATTTCTGAGAGCCACGTCTGTACAGGCTGTAATTATGTACGGCTTGCTCCAGCTGGATAGCACACAAAGCAAAAGCTTTTCACTGTATCTTGATACATGTAACAATACAAACCAATACAGATAATAAACCAGTACTAATACCAATACCAACACTCTTCTACAAAACGGCCCTCACTCAGTGCTCACAGACAAGGTCAGGGTCACCATCACTGTCAGCTTCTTGGCCATGGGACCATTCCAGGCTGCAGCAGTTGATCTGCGCCCCGTCTCAGTTTGCTGCTCACCTCTTTGTAGTCAATTGCCTGAGGAGGAAGCTTCCTCTAGGCCTAGCATTGTTGGGTCTTCTGGTCTAATGATGCACTCTTCCTAATTCAGCCTGCACCAAGTTATACATCTGCTTAAACATCACAGAGCTCTGGTCTCAGAAGCTGCGCAGAGAATGCAAGCAAAACTGTTCCAACAGCGGGAGAGAGCTTCTTCCCCAAGGTCAGCAGTTGCAGTGATGATTCTCCAGGCCAGTGGAAAATGTTATCCACAGGAGAATGCCCTTTGTGCTTATAATCCTAATAATGCTTTTTTAAACAGCTTTAATACGGTATCTAAATTAAGAATACAATTTCCAGGCCTCATTATTTCAATATCACATTTTGAGCTCTTTATGCATTTGAGCTCAAGATGGGTGGATCTTGTAACAAAAAAGTAGCTTCTTGTAAAAGTCAGCATCAAAATTATACCACAATAATTCCTTAAAAATTAAAGCTAAAAACAAACCAATTCATGAATAAAGAACATGTCTGCGAAAGTCCTATGAGTTTTTTCGAGCTTTTATTCTAATTTCTTAAGAGGCTTTAATGGTATTACTTCCATCTTTGGCTGTCTCCCTGAATGCCAAGCATTATTTAAGAGTTAGTTTTCTTTAAAATGAAATAATGATACAGCATGCATTTCTCAAGAGGGCTCTAAATCCCCAGAGTATCCAAATCCATCTAGTCCGACCAGGCTGGCAAACGGCCACTGAGCTGAATCAGAAAACAAGATGCATGAAAAGTTTTGCTTATTCAGCCATTCATTCACTTTCTAAATCTAGAACTATTTCAAGAAATAGTGGATGCCAATATCAATTGCTGCAAAATAACTGAAAAATGGAACATTATTAGTCCCAGTATTTGCAGGGATGGGATGTCCAAGCGAAAGGTATGAGTTGTCGGGGGTTGGCCTTCTTCAGTCACTCTGGAGTTTTCACTTCAAAGGCTGTACCATTTTTTTAACCAGTACTCCTATCCAGTCGGTAGCTTGACCAGCAGGGTTAGCCCCCTTTCAATTAGGAAATGTAGCTCAGGAGGGATGTGTTTACTCTCGCTCAGCTTTGGGGTGGCCATAGTATGTTTAGGGAAGGTTGATGGGAGGGGAAGAGAGTTGGGTGGTGATCATTGAGGTGTAAGGCAGATCAGATCGTAGGGAAGACAGCACGGGGGAAGGGGTTGCAGGTCGTGGAACCCAAGTACGTGGGCATCAAGTGCCACTACGTACCGAAGTTCTACCTGTCCCGACTGTTGTGAAGGATGGGTCTGGCCCCATGGCCACACAACGCCCCAGTCAGCTGGACGTTGCCGCACTACCTGTCCTTCATGGAGAAGTTCTTCCAGACCAACCCCTTTGACCACAAGTCCATCAGGCAGTGGTCAGCGCGGAACATCCTGCAGACA
>JAUZTB010000127.1:2569283-2581395 GCA_034780895.1 Rhynchobatus australiae | reverse complement strand
TCTCCCCCCTCCCCTCTCCCATCAAGGAGTTTTCAGCTGTGCGAGTTTACGGATAATTCAGCTCCAAAACGGAGGACTGTCATCAGATCAGTGCTGCACTGCGGCAAACGTCACATCTGTGTCCTCTGCCTCTCCTGCAGCCGGTGGTCACGTCTGCACAACAGCCGGTGGTCACGTCTGCACAACAGCCGGTGGTCACGTCTGCACAACAGCCTTACCTGATGGCTTCTGGTATCACCCATCTTGCAACTGAAAAGGCACCTGTAGTTCCTGGGAAAACACACCTTGTGGAACGGAATTTGCATCACTGGGGAGTTTTCAAAGCTTGTTCCCGATGGGACTTTACTAAAGCGGGTAAATAATCCAACTTGGCCTCAGGAGAGTAAATTATACGATTGGTAAGTTCCAACTTGTAGGAACTCAGGCAGACAGTCACTCTCTCAGTTCCTGTGATTTATTTCTTCCACCTGTGCTAGGCACAGGAACTGCAATTTTACCCCAGTTATATAGATATGGATTTGAGCACAAGACCAAGTACAAGTTCAGTTTTTTTACACAATTCCTTTCTCCTCGGACTACTTCGGTGGGAAAAGATGGATTTGTTCCTGCTCAACTTCTAAATCACCAATAATTAGGGATCTGGGGAAAGGATGAGTGGGATCCATGAAATCGTTCTCACCAGGAACTGGGCAGCTCGTTCCACACTGTAGAATTCTACCCCATTCCACAATATAACTTTTGGGCTAGAAGTTCTCTCAGAGTGATCTGTATGGGTCAGGAGATTGAACCAATAGCCTCTGTAGTTCCCCTGAGCTATGTCCCAAGCTTGCTCATGTGTGAAGAAAATAATGACTTGCATTTAAGTAGCACCTTTCACACCCTCAAGACATTCCAAAGCACTTCACGAGCAACAACATACTTGTGGTGTGTTAATTGTGAAGACACTGACATTGGTTGAGAGGGAAGTATTGTCCAAGGGAGCAGCAAAGGGCTCCAACACTTACTGTGTGGTACTTATCTGCCTGAATGCTGTTCTTGGGTTATACACTGCTGACTGTCTCGGAGAGTTCACAACCCCCAACCCATAATTTCCAGCTGCTTGGAATGGGCAGAAGTCGGGCATTCCTTCTCTCTGTTTCCTTGTGTTACTCCCTGTTTCAGGCTGACTGGAGATGTGGAAGATCAGTGCACTGAGCTGTCTGACTAATGAATGCTCATATTGAAGCAGCTCCTGCAGACACAGCCAGTCTCCTCGCCAGTCAGCTAACACCTCACCTCCCACCAGGCAATGGAAACTTCAGTAAACAAACCCAAGCAACTCAAAAGGGCCATGATTTAAAGGGACAGAGGCAGCCATAGAGTTATACAGCATGGAAACAGGCCTTTCGGCCCAACTCCTCCATACCGATCAAGATGTCTACCTGAGCTGGTCCCATTGGCCTGCATTTGGCCCGTATCCCTCTAATCCTTGTCTACCTGTCCACATAGCCCTTGTCAGATTGTTCTTAGTGGAGACTGAGGATTATCATCTTCTCTCTGGTCTTTGTAACTCCCACTGCTTCCTCACCCTTAACCAAAGAGCAGTCCACAGCTGAGCCCAAAGTGAGCAGGTGTGCCTCCTCCTCACACCAGAGATGTTCAGCACTCTCCCACCCTCCCCAGTATCTCCAAACTTCCTCCAAATGTTCCTGCCAAACAGTCCCCGGCACAAAGAAATGCGACAGTGCAAGAGGCGCTCAGTCCGTCACGTCCGAGTTTGTTCTTTGGTTAGTTGCAGTGGAGACACAAGAGGGTACCAGGAAGGGCACGGTCCCTCTTCTTATACACACCATTTTAAAATGCAACAATAAAGGCAAAGTACATTTTTCCCTGAATTTGCTAATCAATTTTATTTTACATCAGATGGTGCAACAAATTTGAAATCTGATTACGAAAGGAATTTTTTGACAGACCCAGGACAGTGTGAAGTAGTACCCAGTGGCAACACTATCAACTTCAAGTCCCATTTCAGAACCATCTCCACACTATCCAGGATCACACTCCAAGCACAGTGCTGAGAACTGCTGTACTTCAGAGCTGAGATAGTGTCTGTGGCACAGAGCTGGGGTCATGGGAGATACTGAATAGTGACTCACAGACTCAGTGCATAGCCCCCAACAAAATTCCTTCCCCTTCCATCTCTGCCTTTGCTCCTCCCTTTCCCATGGGGCACACAACAGGAAGAGTCCATGTTCCACATGGCAGCCAATTCAACAAGATGCCCCTTGTCCTGGATATGCCCATCAGAAAAAGCACTTCTTTCCAACTACTGGCTTGTGGCACTTTGGACTGAGACTGGGTACAACTTTCAGTAGAAAACCTTCTCACTATCAATTACCCAACAGTTTCAACACAAACCCAAATCTCAGCACAAGCCAGGGTCACTAGTTCAAGATCACTGGTTCAAACCAAGATAACTGACAACAGCAGCCTGAGCCAAGATCAGCAGCAGATTACTAGTTCTAGCTATGATCACTGGCAGATAACCAGCTTGAGCCATGATCAATGACTCAAGCCAAGGTGGGTGGCACTGAGGCACAGCAAACAGATCAGCTATCTCAGGGCTCCAGTGACCGGGTTTGACCCTGATCTCAGCTGCAGTCTGTGTGGGGTTTGCATGTTTATGTGGGATTCCCCCCGGCGGCTCTGGTTTTCTCCCACATCCCAAGGTAGTGGCCTTGAGCTGAACTGGGTTAGGGTTCGGGTTGTCCCCATTGTAAGGGGCTGGTGGGAGGAGGGGGCTGTCAGTGCCCATGGCTGAGAGAATAGGTTACAGAGAAATGAGACTGATGGGACTACTCAGAGAGTTGGCATAGACTCAATAGGTGGGGCCTGTACTCGATGGAGTTCAGAAGGATGAGGGAGGATCTCATTGAAACTTCCCAGATACTGAACGGCCTGGATAGAGGGGACGTGGAGAGGATGTTCCCATCAGTGGGAGAGTCTAGGGCCACAGGGCACAGCCTCAGAATAAAGGGACGTCCTTTTAAATCTGAGATGAGGAGGAATTTCTTCCACCACAGGGAGGTGGTTCTGTGGAAATTGTTGCCACAGAGGGCAGGAGAACAAATCATTGGGTGGATTTAAGGCAGAGATTGATAGGTTCTTGATTGGTAAGGGGGTGAAGGGTCACAGGGAAAAGTGGGAGATTGTAAAAAAAAAGCTATGATCGAATGTGGAGCAGACTTGATGGGCCGAATGGTCTAATTCTGTTCCTACATCTTAGGGTCTGATATTGGGCCAGATGGACTCTCTACGCAAGGAAATATGAGAAATCACCAGCTTGAGCCACGGTCACCGATAGGTTCCCACAGGAGCTCTGTTCACCAGCAGATCACCAGATCAAGCCACAGATACTGACAGGCCACCGGCTTCAGTTATGGTGCTGACTTGTGCCGAGATCACCACCTTGCCCAAGGTGGGATTGTGGTCACCAGACTCAGTACCTGGTGGGACCTCCAGTGATGAGCGAGGCTGAGCTGGGAACCTTCCCCACTGTGGACGGCCGACATCACCTGGCAAGGCTCACAGTGACAACGGCCTCTGTGCTCAGGTGAAGTGTGGGCGGCCGGTGGAGCCCTGCGAGAGTCGTGGGGCGGTGGGCAGGGGAGGGGCGGAGTATTTAGTGCAGACTTTCCCTTGCTGCCAACCTCTGAATCCAGCGACCCCCAAGGTGGGCACAGTGGGTATTGCCAGGTCACACTGGGTACGTTAAGGTCACCAGTTGCCACAATTGGTGAAAACAAAATGAGTGGAAGGTTCCAGAATGCAGCGTGATCCTGATGCAAACCGTAGCATGTGCTGCACGACTGGTCTGCAGGCGCAGTGGGCAGCTCCACCCTGGCCAACAAACTGAGGCGTGAACTGCCTCTGCTCTGACGCACACCCTGCCTCGCCCTTCCAGCGACATGCCCCAGCAACCTTCAAAGTCCCTTTCAAGATGTTGGATTCGGTACAAGACCAGAGGAGGGAGTGTAGGAACAAACACTTTTACACAAAGGGAATTTTTCCCGAAGATTTGAGGAGATCACATTGTAAACATTAGAGGAGAAACAAACGATTGATTTTTCTTTTGACCTTGGGGGAGAAATGTTGCTTGTTTTGTCTGTTCCTCACTCAGGGTCTTCATGGAGGGGCCTTTGAAAATGGTGGGGGGTAGGGTGGGTGTGGTGTTAGGGTCCAATGATCCCATTTTTTCCTTGTAATCTCACAATTGTCAACCTAAATCCTGGGAACTCAACCCCTGGATCATTGCCTGATCCCAAGCTTTTGAAAAATGGGTTCCAATGTCCCTGTGAAGTGTGTGCCAGGGAATTAACAGTCGAGGAAATGAGATCCTTAGATCTGGCAGCTTTGGAAAGACTCTCCAAATCACACACCCACCCATTAGTACAAGGACACTCACAATCAAACACACACACACACACACAGAATCAGAGTTATACAGCAGAGAAGCAAGGCCTTCAGCCCACCATGACCCTGCCAACCATCAAGTAACCATCCCATTAACCAGCTCTCACCTCTTTACACCATCTCCCCTCTACACTCTCAGTGCTGATACAGGGTCTCGACCTGAAACATCAACCATCCCTCTGCCTCCACAGATGCTGAGTTCTTCGCTCTCATTTCCCAGCACTTGGTCTGTAGCCTTCTCTGCAATCCAAGTGCTCTTCTAAATACTTCTTCAATGTTGTTGGAGTCTCCTCCTCACCACCCTCTCAGGCAGTGCGTTCCAGATGCCAAACACCCTCTGGGTGAAGAAATTCTTCCTCAGATCCTCTCTAAACCTCTTGCTCTTCATCTGAAACCTGTGTGTTCTGGTTTTAGTCTCCACGGTGGGGTAATAACTGTGTACACCTCCATCGCGTCCCCCTCAGCCTCCTCCACTCCGAGGAAAACAAACCAGCCTCTCCAGGTAACGGAATCATTCCATCCCAGGCAACATCCAGGTGAATTGCCTCTATACTCTTTCCAGGGCAATCACATCCTTCCTATAGCAACGGTGACCAGAGCTGTGGTCTGACCTGTACCATGATCTCCATGCTCTTTTGTTCTATGGCCCAGCTCATGAAAGCCAACATCCCATATCTCTTCGTCACCTTAACTACCCGTGCTGCATCTTTAGGGATCCTTGGACTTGAACACCAAGGTCCCTCTATCCCTCAACTCTCCCTAGAGCCCAACCATTCAACGAACATCTCTTACCCTTATCACACCTCTCAAAGGGCATCAGCTCACACTTACGGGGATTAACTTCCATCTGCCATTGCTCCACATCATTTACCAGCTGACCAATATTGTTCTGTAACCTGAGTCTACCCTCCTCACTATTGAAACCACTACCAATTTTTGTAACGTCTGCAAACTTACTAATCATTAATGTACAGGCTGTACTTGGGTTACAAACACCTGACTTATGGACACCCCTACATAAGAACAAGCTCCCATAATTAGATCGATAGCCTAGCATACGTACAAGTGTTTGTTTCCCCTCTCTCTCTGCTTTTTGTAAGTGTTCCTTCTCATCAGTCTTGTGCCTTTGATGCTATTCATTCCAATACCACGGAGGTGTGGTCACCATAGAGCGATTTTTGTGTATTTTCAAACTTGTGGACAAAATAGACATTAGGACATCTGTAAAAACAGAACCTGTTCATTATGTGGGCAAGGCCTGTATAGGAGAGGCAGTGAGAGAGTCCCAGCACTGATTGCTGTGGTACACCACTGGGCAGGAGCAAGGCTCCCATTACCAAGCCAACTTTCGATCTAATTTGCCAACTTGCTTTGGATCCCATGGACTCTTAATCTTTGGGACCAGATCTCCCCACGGACCTCGTCAAAGGCCTTACTGAAGTCCACACAGACTGCCTCAACCGCACTGCCCTCAATACATTTTGTTACTTCTTTAAAAAACTCAATCAAATTAACCAGGCAGGATGCAAACAAAGCCATGCTGACCATCCCTGATCAGCCTCTCCTTTCCAGGTGTCATTAATCCTGTCCCTCAGAATTTTCCAATCACTTCCCAAACACTCAAATTAGACTCAGTGGCCTGTATTTACCTGACTTATCCCTGGGCCCATTGAATGAAGGCACCACACTCGTCCTCCGGTCGTCTGGCACCTCAGCCATGACAAGTGAAGATTTAAAGATCTGTGTTCAGGCCCCAGGAATCCCCTCCTGTAGCAGCCACGATAGGTCTCTTCAGGCCCTGGGGATGTAGGCTCCTTTATGCCTGCTAACACTTCCTCCTTTCTCCCGTTAATCTGCTCTAGGATATCACCACCCCCTCCTACCCATCCAACTACAATGTCTTCTGTGGATACAGAGTGTTCATTTCATACCTCACCCTCCTCCTCTGGGCTCCACCCACAAATCGAGGGCCTGCTTGGCACACGCTTCCCCAGGTTATGGTCTCAGCCTTAATATAACATTCCTTGGGAGTTTCCCTAATCTTGTCTGCCAGTGATATTTCTGGCTTCTCTTTGCCCTCCTAATTTCATTCTCAAGTATCCCATCCCCTTCCCCCGTGTACACACACACACACACACACACACTCTGTAACTCGTGAAGGGCCTCAGTCCTCTAAACCTACATGCTTCCTTTTTTTAAAAATCAAATCTGGACATCCGTGGTTCCTTGGACGAGCTGTCCTTACCTTTCACCCTCTGAGGACCATGGCCCTGAACTCTCACCATTTCACTTTTATAAAGACTCCCACCTGCTGGATGTTGACTTACCCACAAGAAACTGCTCTCAGTCTGCTTCTGCCAGACCGTCTTATGGTAATGAAATTGGCCTTCCCTAAATTCAGGGCCTTAATTTCTGTGCAACCTTTATCCCTTTTCATAAGTACCTTGAAACATTATGGTCACTGTCACCGAAACTCTCTCTCACTGATACCTCACCCACCAGCCCAGCTTCATTCCCTCCGATCACTGCCCCTTTTCTAGTCGGGCTACACACAGACTCAAAAAGTTCTCCTGGACGTACCTTAAAACCTCTGCCCCCTCCACGGCTTTCACGCTAGGGAGACGCCAGTTAAGGACCTCTAACTACCCACTGCTGTAACCCTATCACTCTTGCCCCTTTCTGAGATTTGCCTACATGTCTGCTCCTCTCCCTCCCACTGAGTGTTGGGAGGCCTGTGGCATTATCAGCAAAGCTCATTTCTAAGTTCATTTGAAGAGCCTTGCATGACATCCTGGCTCACTACTGCAGTGACGGTCTCTTTAATTGAGATTGCAGTGCCCCCTCCTCTTACACTTCCTCCTTTATCACGCCTGATGCTTCTACACTCTGGAACATTGAGCTGACGGTCCCGACTTCTGTCAGCCACATCTCTGCATTTGCAACAATATCATGTCCTCGTGTGACGATCCTCTGCATCCTCCTCAGTGCAATCACTTCCTTCCTATAGTGTGGTGACCAGATTTGTACACACCACCTCAGCTTCGGCCTAACCAATGTTTTATAACACACACGATCACAGAGTCATACAGCACACAAACAGGCCCTTCGGCCCAACTCATCCATGCTGGCCAAGGTGTCTACCCGAGTTAGTCCCTTCTGCCTGCATTTAACTGATATCCCTCTAAACCTTTCCTATCCATGAACCTGTCCAAATGTTTTTTAAACCTCTACCGCTTCCTCTGGCAGCTCCTTCCATACACCCACCACTGTGTGGAAAAACTTGCTCTTCAGTCCCCTTTAAATCCCTCCCCTCTCACCTTAAACCTGTGCCCTCTAGTTTTAGGCTTTCCCACCCTGGGAAGAAGACTGTGACCTCCCACCTGATCTACACCCCTCATGATTTTATAAACCACTATAAGGCACCCCTCAGCCTCCTTCACCCCAGGGGCAACAGTCCCAGTTTGTCCAGTCTCTCCTCATAACGCAAGCCCTCCAGTCCTGGCAACATGCCTGTGAATCTGTTCTGCACCCCCTCCAGTTTAATCACATCCTTCCTATAGTGTGGTGACCAGAACTGCACACTGTACTACAGGTGCGGTCTCACCAGCATCTTGTACATCTATGACGTCCCCGCTCTGGTACTCAGTGCCCTGCCCAATGAAGGCCAGTGTGCCAAAGGCCACCTTCACCACCCTGTCTACCTGTGTCACCACTTTCAGGGAACCACATACCTGTATCCCTCGGTCTGTGCTCTACAACACTCCCCGTGGCCCCGTCATTTATTGTGCACGTCCTGTCCTGGGTTAACTTCCCAAAACGCATCACGTTGCACCTGTCTGAGTTAAATTCCATCTGCCATCCCTTTGGCTCACTTTCCCAGTCGATCGGGATCCTCTTGTAGCTGTAGACTCTCCACCACACCATCAATGTTGGCGCCATCTGCAAACTAACCAACCATGCCACCTACATTCTCAGCCAAAATGTTAATATAACAACAGTGGACCCAGTGTTAATAACAACAGTGTCATTAACATTGTTAGTAATACAATAGTGGACCCAGCACTGACCCCTGCAGCACACCACTGGTCAGAGGCCTCCAATCTGGACAAGAACCCTCCTCCACCACCTTTGCTTCCTTCCACCCAGCCGGCTTTGTATCCAATTGGTTTGCTCACCCTGGATCCCAGGTGATCCAACCTTCTGGCCCAGACTACCATGCAGGACCTTGTCACAAGCCTTGTTAATGTCACTGTAGACAATGCCTACCACCCTACCTTCATCAATCCTCTGGGTCACCTCGTCAAAAAACAAATCAACTTCATGAGACACGACTTCCCCACACACAGCGCCATGCTGACTGTCTCAAAATCAGTCCCTGCCTTTCCAAATGCAGGTAGATCCCATCCCTCAGAATCCCCTCCAAGAACTTTCCCACCACTGACGTCAGGCTCACTGGCCTGGAGTTCCCCACCCTTTCCTCGCAGTCCTTCTTAAATACAGGAGCAACAGCAGCCACCTTCCGGCACCTCCCCTGTGGCTAAGGAAGAAAGAAAAATCTCTGCCAGGGCCCTCTCTTGCAATTTCTTCCCTGGCTTCCCACAAAATCCTAGGGTACACTTGGTCAGGCCCTGGGGACCACCTTCATGCACCTCAACATCACAGCTCCTCCTCTTTTGTAAAGTTGATGTTTCAGGACATCACTGTTCCTGTCCTGAATTCCGCAGCTTCCAAGACCTTCTCCACAGTAAATACATGAGAAATATTCATTTAAGACCCCTCCCCACTCTCTCCTGTGATTCCACACAGATGGCTACACTGATTCTTAAGGGGACCTATTCTCTCCATTGTCACCTGTTTGCTCTTAATAAGCCGACAGAATACTCTTGGGGTTCCTCTTTACTTTATCCGCCAAGGTATCTCATGTCCCCGTTTTGCTCCCCTGATTTCTGCATGTACACTTCTACCTCCCTTATACCCCTCAAAGGATTTGCTCAATCTCAGCTACCTACACCCAATCATATGCCTCCTCCTTTTTCCTGGCTGAGCCTCAATATCCCTCATCAGCCAGGGTTCCCTAATCCTGACAGGCTTGTCCTTCACTCTAACACAGCCATATGTGTGGAAGAACACACACACACACACACAAAATTACAACCCAAAGCCAAGGCACTCTGCCTGAGGGACTATAGGACCTCCATCCCCAGGGAGCAGTGTCTGACCTGCTCAGTGCCAGCTCACTAAATCACCTCGATATTAGAATGATGCAGGAATTGCTCAGGGAGAGCTGGGGTGATAAGTTTCACCGGGAGGCCGGAGTACAGACCGAGCCATTTGCTGTACACACTGACAAAGAACTGGAGGTGTTGTTTTGTGACTGGACACTCAGAGGTTTCCCTGGTTGAATAGACACCTCCCATCCACCCTCAGCTGCCCGAGCTCCCTGGTCACACTGGGCTTACTGGTCTAAACTCAAACTCCAGCTTTCATGACCTTTCACCCGACTGGGCTGTCCAGAGGACACTGCCAGAAATACCTGAAGAAGCATTTACCACCACTGCACCCAGGTCACTGGGGCTTCCATGCCTGGCTTAGAACTGGTTACCCTGGCAATTCTACGGACCATTCAGAGCTGAATGGCAAGGAAACAACGGACAGATGAACAGCAGCTTTTGCCAGCTGCCCACATTCATACAACAGCGGACAGCAAATCCACTCAAAGATGGTCCGTTTCTCTGCTTCTGATTTCACATCTGTGCAAGTCTCCAAAGGAACCTCAAAGCTGAGAGAGAGGAGGCAAGGGAGGAGTGGACGAGAGAGTGCAAGAGGGAGGAGGGACTAGAGGGAGAAAGGTGAGAGAACAGGAGGAGGAGAGGGGGGGTGAGGGAGAGCAGGTAATGGAGGGTTGAGGGCATGAGGCTGAAAAAGAGGGACAAGAAGGATTTCTAATTCTCAGGACAACTCTGTGGAGAGACTCCTGTAATACCTGCAGGTGGGGCATTGTCCACACAGAGGGCTGGGGTTGTTGCATTCACTCTCCCATGCTCAGGTTAAAGCAAATATTTTGACCTCCAGCATAGTTATCCATTGTCAATATTCTCCTCTCTAGGGGACGTCAGTGGGTGGAGGGAGCCTCAGCCCTGAGGAGGTACAAGTTACACGTCATTCCTCAACCAGAGAAAGCTTCCCATCCTGTTCTGGTCCCACCCATTGCTCATTCCCAGCTGAGGAAGAGGGTGGAGCCATCACATGGCAATCAGGAGCAGGGAGTCAGGGCTGCCTCAGAACTCTGGGCAGGAACCAGTCAAACTCAGGGTGGACAGGGCAGGAACCAGATGTTAGGACCTCAAGTCGATGTTTCCAGAGCCCTTGTCACAAACCGAGTTTGAGGCAACTTCCAGTTTCATTCAGTGCAAAAGCAGAGTAACCTGTACCAGCTCGTCTGAACCGCCCCACAACGACCTCAGCTTCACCTCTAACATGGTTAAAGTGGTCCTTGTATCGACTCATCTGATCCCTTGTACAATTTCCTACCCTACATCTGGTCTATCACGAAGACTTCCTAGTTCTACCCTTACAACAGCACCCAACCTATTGTCAGCTGAACTCCCCATTCATGCAACAAACCCCCAGAACCGAATGTTCCAACAATCTGAGTACTATCTTCAATTAGTTTTCACCCAAAATTCTTCACACCAAGTCCCATTAACCCAAAACTCAATGTGTCCAACCCACAACAGCTGGTAGTCCAATAATGCCCTGAATTTAAACCTTTAACAACAACACACAAAATGCTGGAGGAACTCAGTAGGTCAGGCAGCATCTATGGAGGGAAATAAACAGTCAATGTTTCGGGTCAAGACCCTTCAGTCCGGCGGACTGACCTTTACCATGCTGAGGCCAGACATCAACTCTCGGACACCTCCTCTTACTTATCCCTCAACCAGGAACCCCCCCAGCCAAGGAGCATCTGACCGTTATCTCCCACACTATCACTGACCTCATCACCTCTGGAGATCTTTCTACAACCTCCAACCTCAGAGCTCCCCTATCCCACACTGCCCGTTTCTACCTCCTACCCAAGATCCACAACCCAACTGCCCTGGTGGGCCCATTGTTTCTGCCAGCTCCTGTCCCACTGAACTCGTGTCCTCATATCTTGACCCTTTTTTATTCCCCTTGGTCCAGTCCCTTCCCACCCACATCCGTGACACTTTACGTGCCCTCCATCACTTCAACAACTTTCAGTTCCCCGGCCCCGACCACTTTATTTTCACTATGGATGTTGTTGTTTTAGACAAACCCTTGCTGCCATTTAAACCTTCAAGTCTTGTTTAAAATCATTCCACATCCATTCATTCCTTAAGCCTCCTCCAACTCTATCCGCCTCGAGGTCTTGGATCACCTCCCAATCCTGGCCTCTGCCAATGCAGTATATGTAAATACACTCGGTATCATTTATCATTGTGCACGTCGGTGGAAAGAGCAACATCTTTGAATGAACTAAACTCACTTTGTCTGAGCTCCTATGCACACTCAACACTGGACTTTATTAGAAGTTCAGAAACGACTGAGTACAAATAAGCCACACTGGAGATGGGGATGAGATGGCAAAGGATCACAGGGGACAAAGGACATCGAGTGATTACACGTCAGCACTGGC
>JAUZTB010000127.1:2389365-2399936 GCA_034780895.1 Rhynchobatus australiae | reverse complement strand
ATTATCATAAGTAGTTATTAATAAAGTAGTTTTTAACACTTATACATGTCTCGGTGTGTTTCTTTTGTTGCTGGTTCATAACAGCATCCACAATTCTTTTTTGATTTCCATTTGCTAATGAGTCTGGATCTTCTCACCATGAGCCAAGCAAGACTTGGTGCTTGTTTAGAAGTTCTGCAAAATAGCTTTGATAGTCTCCAACAGAATCCAAGTTCCCAGGGGCTTCAAGGATATGCCATCCAGACTACTGCTACATTGACCTGTGATCAAAGACATCCTGAACAGGTGGCACAGCAATTGAATAGAACATTCCATCACAACATTTGCAACAACAGCTGCAAATGGAATCTTAGCAAATAGTGACACTTGGAATTTAGATACCCAGACTATGCACAGCTTGATGCAGCCCAACACAAAAAAAAAGCTCTCAAGATAAGGGCCACATTCAGTACAGTTTTCTGCCTTTCTCTGGAGATTTGTACATCGCAGATATGATCCATTTCTGAACTCAAGACAATATAGGAAATGGCTCAGGTGACTGCTGCAGCACAGGAACAGACTATAGGTCTCAATTATGGCAGCATCAAGAGCACCTCACATATGCTGACCAGGTCCTTTTCCAAGGGGGAGCGACATGCCCACAATCCCAGTTTCTGCTACTTTGTTATATGCTCCTTCCAGTTCTTGACATATGCCCCAGTTCCTCTGACCCATTTTCACGGCAGCTCAGCTAATTGGATCTGACAATGAAAAGGATGAAAGACCAATTGAACCAACTGAGATACAAAATGGCCTCATTTTTGCTGCAATTGACTCTGACTGGAGAGGCCAGTTTGACCTGGCTGCAGATACCCAATCGATAGACTGAGAATGGAGGCACGCAGAAGAACACATCATCATCAAATGCCCATCCTCCTTGCTGAAGCCTTTGAGGTAATTAGTATCCTATCAAAACTCCAAGCTGCAGTCGCCTGACTTACCCAAATGGAATTTGCTGCTTCCTTTTTAAGTACTTTCTACTCAAAAAGAGCACTAGGCATGAACTCATGCTAGCAGTGACCTAAGAAGACAATTCTATTGTGGCAAATCTGGAATAAAAACTACAGACTGGGTAAATGCATAAGGTGGCTACGTGCTGTACGACACTGCGCTACATAATACCATTCTGTGCAAATAAGTAGCCCTAAAATTTTGGAGATGCATTACCTGTCTGTTTACCTGTTCCATTTCTGGAGACTCAAACAATCTTTTCAGGTGAAGCAGCAATTCACTTCAAATCTGGCAATAGATGGGCAGGCACAGTAGCGTAGCGGTTAGCGTAACGCTATTACAGTGCCAGCAACCCGGGTTCAATTCAGGCCACTATCTGTAAGGAGATTGTACCTTCTCCCCATGTGTGTGGGTTTCCTCCAGGTGCTCCGGTTTCCTCCCACATTCCAAAGATGTACAGGTTAGGAAGCTGTGGGCATGCTATGTTGGCGCTGGAAGCATGGCGACACTTGCAGGCTGCCCCCAGAACACTATCTGCAAAAGATGTATTTCAGTGTCTGTTTCGGTATACACGTGACTAATAACGCTATCCAATCAAATCAAATTTTTCTGGCATGGGCTGTTTGGGTCCTTGTGGTTTTCCCATGGCTAGATGTGGTTATGAAATAGAAATGAAACATGAACTTTGACTTTCATAGCATTGTGTATGATTGCTGGAGTTTGGAAGGATTTACCCCAAAAATTGTAAATACACTGACCATTAACTTTCACTATAATAGAACAGACATGAAGTAATATTTACTTTTTTCAAATCAAGTAATTCCTTTCAGTTCAAAATTGTGTTGTAGACAAAACTATTATTGCCATCAATTCCCATTGTATACCTTCCTTTGCATGTGTGACCTTCAGAGGGATAGACCAGTAAGTTCTTGGGATCTGCATTTATAATAAATCGATTGTGTACATATATGGTATAGCATCAACATTAATTTCAAAATTAGCTATCATTTTAATATACTAGTGGAAACTAGATTCATTTTCAATCGAGTTCTTGTGCTCAGTTTCACCCACTGGTAATTGATAATTAGCTACCTTTTTGAGAGAGACCACATTTATAAGTGTTTAAAAAAATTACTCAACTGTAAAAACAAAATGCAAGACTAAGGATGTAGGACTATTGGGGGTAGTCAGCATGGCTTTGTTCATCCAAATCGTATCTCAGGAATTTAAGTTTTTGAAGAGGTGACAGAGGATGAATGAGACCAGGCAGTAGACATTGTCTACGTGAACTTCAGCAGGGCCTTTGACAAGGTCCTACAAGATAGGCTGGTCCAGAAGGTAGAAATTTGGGATCCAGGGTGAACTAATTGAATATAAAATTAGCTTGGTGATACAAGGCAGAGAGTTGTGATGCAGAGTTTTTCCAGATTGGAGGCCTGTGACTAGTGGTGTGCTGCATGAATTGGTGCTGGGTCCTTTTTTTGTCATAAATCATTTGGATGAGAATCTGGTGGCATGGCTAGCAAGTTTTCAGGTGACACCAAAATTGGTGGTTATAGTAGACAGTGAAGAATGTTGTCTGATGTTACAATGGGATATAGATCAACTGGGAAAGTGGACAAGGGAATGACAAATGGAATTTAACTTGGACAAGTGCAAAGTGATGCATTTTGGGAAGTTAAACAAGGGCAGAACATTGTGAATGACAACCATGTAGACTGTTGTTGAACAGACACACCTTTTGTTATCTATATTAACAATTTGGATGGCAACGCAATTGGCATGGTTGTTAAGTTTGGAGATACAAAATTGATGGATATATTAGACAGTAAAGAAGGTTATCTAAGATTACAATGGGATCCAGATCAACTGGGGAAGTGGGCCAAAGAAATGCAGATGGAATTTAACTTTGACAAGTGTGAGGTCTTGCTCTTTGGGAAGTTAAGCCATGGCAGAAATTACACAGTAAATGGCAGTGCCCTGGAGAGTGTTGTAGAACAGAGACCTAGGGGTTACAGGTACTTAGTTCTCTGAAAGTGGTGACACAGATAGTAAAAGGAGTTTAGCATGCATGCCTTTGATCAGGGCACTGAGTACAAGAGTTGAGATGTCATGTTACAACCATACAAGATGTTGGTGAGACTGCATTTGGAGTATTGTCTGCACTTTGGTCACCTAGCTATAGGAAGGATGCCATTGAACTGGGAAAGGTGCAGAAAATATTCACAAGGATGATGTTGGGACTGGAGAGCTTCAGTTAGAGGCTGGATAGACTGGGACTTTTTTCCCTGGAGCATAGAAGGCTGAGGGGTGACCCTGGAGGTTTATAAAATCATGAGGGCATAGAGAAGGTGAATGGTAACATGTCTTTTTCCCAGGGTAGGGGAGTCTAAAACTAGAGGGCATGGGTTTAATATAAAAAGGAAAAGATTTAAAGTGGACATGAGGCAACTTTTTCATACAGATGGTGGTGGGTATATAGAACAAACTGCCAAAGGAAGCTATAGAGGTGGGTCCAATTACAATGTTTAAAAATACTTGAACAGCTACATGGATAGGAAAAGTTTATAGGAATATGGATCAAATGCAGGCAAATAGGACTAAAACAGACAACTTGGTTGGCGTGGACGAGTTGGGTTGTAGGACCTGTTTTCGTGATGTCTAACTATGACGGTGAGAATTTCCTGCCTGTGGGTGGATTTACTGTGATACATGGTGAATTCTCCAGTTCTGTCAGTATGAATTTGTCTACTGCTTGCCATTTATATCAACAGCATCCAAGTTCATGAGCTTGTACCATGGATCTCATTTATGAAGTAGTACAGTTCAATGAAAAAAATCGCTTTATTTTTCATACTGTTTGAATATTATTTCATTGTAAAGGGTTCTATTGCCCAATTTGGTATAAGAGTTGAAAGTTGTTTCTTTACAAGTAAGCTTGGAGAGCTGCTGGATTTTAGATGAGAAGATTTCTTTAGTCTAGCATTGGGATCAATGCATTTGCCTTGTTTTCATCTTGCGTGTAGTATTTTTGTTCTTCATTGTCATTGAGCACCCCTTAGAGTTGTATGATATTTATTTTCTGAATGTTTTGATGGTGTAATTAAAATCTTTGCAGAATGCTATTAGTTTGGTCTTACTGACTTGTGCTGACTGCATAAAAACTTTGCTCTGGGAACAAAGGCCTGAATTGTTTCCTGAGAATTTTTTCGAGCTTTTATATGGTGGTTACATTGTTTACAAGTTTTGCTGTTGGTATGGTATGTGTAGGCTCATGTAGGTAGCAGAATTATTTATCTCTGAATTGTGATTCTACATCAGTGATTTCTAGTCATTCATACTGATCATTCTCCATTTATTATTGATTTACATCCTATAACTAGTCCTAAGCTCAGCAGTCACTCACTCTATCATTAGGATCCTGTCCTCAGAATCCCTATCATGTCCACCTTATCAGTCTACTTGAACCAAAAGAACATGTTCAACATTCTTTTACTTCCTTTCATTGTTACCTTTTATATTATTTAGAAATGCACTTCAATCACATTTGTGCATTTAACGAAAGACATATTCATGGTGTAACAGATGGGCAAGGTCAATATTTGGCACTTGTATTGACTCTAAGGCTGAATAGATGTATAGGTGGTGAATTTGCAATTTAAAAGCTGTGACCTTTTCAAGGAGGTTAAATTTCTTTTTGTGCAATTTGCTGTACTTTCTGTATATGTGACATGCTGACTAATTTTAGAAGATTAATGCCATCAGCAACTTATTCTGTGGAGTCTGGAATATTGGTATTGACTGCTGTTGTAAGAAAATTGTTGTGCTAGGAAAGCAGTTGAAGAGTTTGAGGTAGTTTTGAATGCTCTGCACATTGTAGAACACAACATAAGAAATAAAAGCAGGAGTAGGCCACATGGCCTTTCAAGCTAGTTCTGCCATTTAGTATATCACAGCTGATGTGATCTTGGCCTCAACTAAACTTTTCCTGTCTATTCCCATAACCTTACTGTCCAAAAATCTGTCTGCCTCAGCCTTGAATATGTTTAATGACTGCCTCCATGGCTCTATAAGGTAGAGAATTCCAGAAGTTCAAGACCCTCAGAAGAAATTTGGACTTGTAAGTGATTAGGCCTGGTCAGAAGACCCATGTGGAGAGGAAATAAAAGGGGGGAGGGGGGAGATAAAGAAAATAGACACGCTTGACTGAAACTGAGCACCCCCTGAATTGACTGTGTCCTGCATGAGTGGTTGTACATTGCAATTAAGAATTTAAGTATATTTTTCACCATTTGTCAGTGGAGTGTCACTAATGTAAGTGTGAATTTGGTGCAACAGTATGCTTAACGCTTCTAGTGATTTGTTTTAAGTACCCCCCTCCTTTTGCCTTTTGATTTTCTGTTTTTATTTCTTCTCTATTGGGAGGATGAATGAAAAATATTTATTTAAAGTTTCTGCCACTTTATTTCCCCATTATTCTGCCATCTTAAGTTCTAAGGGGCCAAAGTATACCTTTGCTGCCATGCCTTTTTACATTGTTGTAAAAGGTCTTGCAATCTTTCTGTAGTTCTTGCTACTTGTTGCTTTAGTTTTTCCATTTACCATTTTTTAGTGAGCTCTTGCTGGATTCTTAAAATCCTCTCAATCTTTTGACATTTGTTTTGTAATTAAGTTTTTCTTTCAATCTAATACTATCCCTACCCTCTTTAGTTAGCCATGGATGAATGCCTTTCTCTTTTGAGTATTTCTCTGTATATAGTTCCTCTAATAATTATGAAATATTTTAATGTCTGCAACTGCTAGCTTATCAACATGCTCTTTAATCTGGTTTCCTAATCCACTTTACCCAACACTGCTCTAACCATATAACTGTTGATACTTGAATTCAAATCCAAGGTTTTAAAACAAGAAAATTAATAAAATACTTAGTGGGGACACAAAGACTGCAGATGCTGGAAATCTGGAGTAACACAATGCCAGAGGAACTCGGCAGGTCAGGCAGCATCTGGAGGGAAATGAACAGTTGATGTTTCCAGCTGAGACCCTTTTTCAGGACGGGAAAGGGGATAGAAGCCAGAATAAATGGGTGGGCGGAGGGGGAGGATCAAGAGCTGGCAGGTAATAGGTGAATCCAGGTGAGGGGGGAGTGGGAATAATGTGAGAAGCTAGGATGTGATAGGTGGGAGAGGCAAAGGGCTGAAGAAGATGGAATCCAAGGAGGGCAGTGGACCATGGAATAAAGGGAAGGAGGTGGGGAACCAGTGGGAGGAAAGTGTGGGTGATGGGCAAGTCATGAGGGGAAGGGGAAGAGAAGGGGTAATGGGGCCAGAAGGAGTGGGTCAGGCAGTATCTGTGAAGATTTTTTATTTTCAAACTGAATGTTAAGTTCTATTATGTTCTAGTTGTTCTTTCCCAGAGGATCTATTTAGTAGGAGATCAGTAATTACTGCTAAAATAACAGACCCCATATTGGGTCTGCAATCTATTGTTCTAGCAGTGTTATAATCAGTTTGAGGTTTAAAATTGCAGAATAGGTTAAATTCTACAATAAATTAAATAGGTTAAAACCTCAGTTACTGAAGGTGCACTCCCATAATTAATAGCTTTAACTTAACATTGAATAGAATGACTAAGCAATAATCTACTTGAATGTCTCTTCCATGAATAGCATGTAGGATTTAGTAACTACATTTTTGCTGGGAAGTTGTTAAAAGGCTGTGTTGTACGTGGCAGAAGTTTTCTGCATTATTTGTGACTAGGATAAATTTTTAAAAATTAAGGCTAGTATCCTTTTTTACAATATTCTGCTAACTTCCTTTATCTAGTGGAACAGCACTTCATATTCCACCTGGGTAGTTTACAAGATGATGGCATGAACATTGAATTCTCCAATTTCAGTCCCATTTCTGTCCTCCCTGATCTACCCAGTTTCTCCTACATCCACCCCAGTCCCCTAACACTTTCTTTCCCCTCATCCACTCACCCCATCTGCCCATCACCCACACGCACCTTCCTCTGGGAGCTATTTCCCCAATGTTCCCATCTGCCCACCCCACCTTCCTTATTTGATTCCACGTTCCACCTTCCTTTCAGATTCTATCATCTGCAGCCCTTTGTCACTTCTGCCTGTCACTGCCCAGCCTCTGTCACTATTCCCACTCTTCCTTCCTCCATCTGCCTATCACCCCTCCTCACCTGGATCCACCTATCACTTGCTAGCTCTTACTACAACCCTTGCCTTCACCTCTTTGTGCTGGTTATCTCCCCTCTGCCTTTCAGTCCAGATGAAATATCTCTACGCAGAATGTTGACTGTTCACTGCCCTCCACAGATGTGTCTGATCTGCTGAGTTCATCCACATCTTGTTTGTTACTCCAGATTCCAGCATCCGCAGTCTCTTATGTCTTCCCTTGTCTAATGTTGTCGATATCCATTCACGTAAATAGTAGTTTGAGTAAGGATTCAAGTCTTGTATAATGTGCTTGATCTTAGTGGCAGTCTAGCAACTTGTCTCTCACTGCATCCATTGGTCAGATTATACACCAAAACTAGCTGAATTCATGACATTCAGCCAATACAAGAGATTATGTGCTTGCTTGGACTTCTGTGTAGTGTACTTCTTGACACCATGCAAAGTGAAACAGCTTATCAAAATATTTGGGCAAGCAATATTTTTTAATGTAGTTTTCCCATGTTTCTATGTAAGCATTAACTGCAGAATGCACTTGCATATTTATAAAATTGGAAGATTAACAATTTTGTGCAAGTGCTACGTTGTTAAAATATTTAATAACAGGAGAATTGGTCTCTATAAATTTGAGTGAAAACCATCTATTCTCTTTGTAATATCTGGTATGTGGCAGTTTTTGGGAATACATTTGTGGGTGTGATGTTAATATGGTTCATAGAATAATGAGATTGCAGATGCTGGAAACTGGAGCAATGCAGGAGGGACTCAGCAGGTCAGGACCATCAATCACCTCCCAACATCTCTTATTCCCCCCTTCCCCCCTGAAAGGTATTGGCCTGAAATGTCAGCTGTTCATTTCCCTCCATAAATAGTGCCTGACCTGCTGAGTTCCTCTTGCATTTAGTATGAGTTGTTAATGAGATGGTTAGATTGGTATTAATCACTTGTATCATAGATCTATGGCAAAGTGTTTTGCAGTGGTTAGTTTACAGGTTTTTACTTTACAGAAGTTGCTCTATTATTCAATAGTAATTCATAATGCTATAGATTGCCAGATATTAGTGTCAGTTATAAAGTTGTACAGCATGGAAAAAGGCCCTCAGTCCAGCATTTGGACCATATCGCTTTAAACTCATCTGGCAGCTGGTTCCATGTACCTACTGCCTGCTGTGTTTAGAAAGAAAAAGCTCAGTCTTCTATGCTCCAAGGAATAAAGGTCCAGCCTGTCTGATGTCTCCCTATAACTCAGTCCCTCAAGTCCTTACAACATCCTTGTAAATCTTTTCTGTACTCTTTCCAGTTTAATCGCATCTTTCTTAGAACAGGGTGACCAAAACTGAACACGATACTCCAAGTGTGGCCTCACCAACATCTCGTACAATTACAACATAACCTCCCAATTTCTATATTCAGTGCCTTGACTGATGAAGGCCAAGATGCCAAAAACCACCTTCTCCACTCTATCTACCTGTGACTCCACTTTGAGTATTCCAAGGTCCTTATGTTCTACAATAATACCCAGGGACCCTTCTGTTCAATGTAAAAGTCCCTACTTTGATTTATCCTTGTAAAATATAACACCCTGCACTTAGCAGTATTAAATTCCATTTGCCATTCCTCAGCCCACCTAGTCAGCTGATCAAGATTCCACTGTAATTCTTGATACTCCTCTTCACTGTGTACACCATATGATATCGTCATTTTCTAACTTCCTTTATTTAACAGCATAATGCTGATCATTGTTGAACCAATGGCAAAGATGTAAAAGAATGACATCAGTCTTTCTATTTGGATTGGTGGTGTTTGAGTTAAAAGTATAACACTGTTTTACTGTGATCTACAAAAGCTAATAGTTTTGTTTTGGTCTATTCATTGTACCCACGCTCCAGTGTACTCTGTATACCCCAATATGATTTATAGCCCTATTTTTCAACACTGATAACTGATTGGAAGGACATTAGAATGAACAATTGAATGGTCTCGGCAGCTTTATGTGCCACATGAGTGAAGCATTAGCTTTTTCATGTCAAAGATGGGCCTGTAGTCAGTCATGTTGTTGATGGCTGGCATGGACATGGTGGGCCAAAGGATTTGTTTCCATGCTAATCATGTACCTAATCCCATTTACCAGCTGTTGGTCTGTAGTGTTTCAAGCATTCACCAAATAATACCTAAGTGTTGTTAGAGTACCTGCCTCCTTCAGCCCCACAGGCAAGTGCGTTCCAGATCCCAACCACATTTTGGGCAAAGGAAAATTCTTCCTCAAATCCCCTCCAAAACTCCTACACCTTGCCTTTAAACCTCAAGAGGGAAAGTTTCTTGCTGTCTACTCAGTCATGTCCCTCAATTTTGTATAATTCAATCCAGTTCCCCCTTGACTTTGGAGGATAACACTCAGCCTCGTACAATTAATTCTCACCGTAGAAGCACTCCATCCCATGCAACATCCTGGTGAATCTCTTCTATGCCCTCTCAAGTGCAATCATTTCTTCCTTAGTGTGGTGACATAACCTTTCTACTCTTGTATCCCAAGCTGCAGTTAATGAAGCCAAGTATCCTTCATTTCTTAACCACCTTATCTACATGTACTGCTGCTTTCATGGATCTATGGATGTGAACACCAAGATCCGAATCTTGTTTATTATCACTGACGTATGTCATAAAATTTGTTGTTTTGCAGCAACAGTACACATACCTACTTGGTCAGCACAGATGAGCTGGGCCAAAGGGCTTGCTTCTGTGCTATGTAACACTATGACTCTATTATAGAGTCATAAAGTTGTACAGGCTAGAAACAGGCCTTTTAGCCCACTTCATTTATACGAACCATCATGCCTATCTGTACTAATCCCATTTGCCTGTATTGATTTCACATCTATGCCCTGTTCATTAAAGTACCTGTCCTGATGTCTCTTAAATGTTGCTGTTCCTACCTCCTCCACGACCTCTGGAAGTTCATTCCAGATACTAACTACCTTTAAAGGATCCCCTTTAAACCTGCTCTCTTTCACGTTAATCCTATGCCCTTTACTTTTAGACTCCACTACTGTGAGGAAACAGATTATAAGACCATAAGATATAGGAATGGAATTAGGCCATTCAGCCCATCGAGTCTGCTCCACCAGTCAATCATGGTTTGTTTTTTCAATCCCATTCCCCTACCTTCTCCCTGTAACCCTTAACCCCTTTACCAATCAAGAACCCATCAATCTCTGTCTTAAATATACCCAATGACTTGACCTCCACAGCCCTCTGTGGCAACAAATTCCACAGATTTACTATCCTCTAGCTGAAGAAATTCCTCTTCATCTCAGTTCTAAAGGGATGTCCCCTTGTTCTGAGACTGTGCCCTCTGATCCTAGACTCTCCTACTAATGGAAATATCTCTCCA
>JAUZTB010000127.1:1219467-1230872 GCA_034780895.1 Rhynchobatus australiae | reverse complement strand
GCCGGAGGGGATCAGCAGCCCCGGGATAACGCTGCAGCCCCCCGGGCCCGAGGGAGACGAGAGCCCCGGGATAACGCTGCAGCCCCCCGGGCCGGAGGAGGATGAGAGCCCCGGGATAACGCTGCAGCCCCCCGGGCCGGAGGGGATCAGCAGCCCCGGGATAACGCTGCAGCCCCCCGGGCCGGAGGGGGACGAGAGCCCCGGGATAACGCTGCAGCCCCCCGGGCCGGAGGGGGACGACAGCCCGGGAGAGTGCGAGAGGCTGCGGGTGGTGTTCGACATGTTTGACCTGGCCGGGGAAGGACTAATCCGGCTGGAGGATTTCTGCCAGATCGCCAGCAGCTACGGAGCGGAGCAGGTAGGAGCCCGGCCTGCTCGGGATGTGCGGAGCTGGGGGAGATTGCGGATCTTGTGTCAGGGAAGGATTCACCTTCAGCGTGGGACGGGGTAAATGGAAAAACATCCGCGCACCCGCATCGAATGTAACGGGGTTTGAAGGGCAACCGTGCACCGGTTCTGGTGGCGAGCTGAGATAAGCGACACGTTCATACTGAGCTGTGCAAGGTGTTTGATTCGTTTCTGTTTATCTTCCAGCGAGTTATTTAGGTCATTGTTGCATAATCTCGGTAAACAAAATCACCTAATTTTGGATGGGAGGTCGTGAATCTCCGATTCTTTAATGCAATATTAGGATAGAACCTTTGATGTCAAGATGTTTTCTAGAAAAACGCTGTCTTTTTATTTTTGGGTCTGGATTCTGGCTGGTCACGCGAGACATCTACCAGGACGCTTGTCCCTCCTTCCCCATCCCTGGGTCTCAGTCTGGTGTTCAGCGCCAGAAGCTTTGTAAAAGAATGATACATCTTAGATGAAACTTTGAATCAACCAAAGATGTCTTCCTGCTTGAAACTCAAGCTTAATGGTAGGGATTCTATTCCCTGAGGCAGGAGATACAATGGCAAAGCTTGCTGTTGAATCTGCTGACCACATTCCTTGAGGCCACAGTCTCATTGTTACGGGTGCCTGGTTAATTTAATATGGTGCATCAGAGTGTAAGCATTGCTGTGGGTGGAATTGAACTGGAAGCTTCACACTTTCTAAAAATGGAAATTGGTTGTTATGTGTTGAGAAAGTATGATTAACTGTTCTACCTACTCCTTGACGTCAATTTTTTTTAAAGTAGCTTTTAGATTATTATCAAAGGAGTGCTTTTGTTTGCTGTTTGTTGGTTTGAGAGATGAGTCTCCCTAGATCACCTAAATGCTGGATGGTTGGTGTGGAAGAGCCTGTTTGTGTGATCTGACTCTGTAAATTGTAGTCTTGTAAGCAACATGCATGCAGATAAACCTCTTAATGTTCTGTTTATCCAAATGGATGTGACTTCCATTCTTTAAGAACATAAACTGGTTGTTTAATTAGGAAACTTAAGTTTAAATCTGCAGTATGGGATTGCACACATCTCTGGTGTGCTTCTGACAAACTACTTCTTAGATCTGATTAAATCTTTAATGGCATTTGGCTGCTTTAATTAGCTATGTCTGCAGTGGTTTGCTGCTTTTGCTCTCTGGTTGCCTCAGTGAAGCTGTGTCGATCTGAAAGATGCTGCCTGTAGGAGCAGCTCTGGAATTTTTAATCTCGAGTTGAGAATTAAATATGGTAGGTGTGGGGGTGGTGTTGAAAATGGGACTGGAGGATTTTAAATGATATTCAGCGAGTGTGGAGGCTTAATGAAAACAATTTTAAAGATAAAATATGGTCAGGACTTGGTGCAGTAAATCTTGAATAAGTTCAGGTTTATAGTGGATGGGAGAGCTGTCAGGAATGGTTTAAACTGTGAGTATCAAAAATATAGATGGGCTGGGTCAGGAAATGAGCAGCAATGTGAAGATGGAAAGGGGTGGTGTGCAAATAATGTCGCTCACCAGCCGTCTGATTCATTCTAAGATCACGGTTATGTCAGTGGCTGCAGACTAGTTCAGAAGGGAGAGTGCACCAAGCCACACAGATCATCTATCTCTTTTTGATTAGAACCATTTGTGGCATGCTGGGACAGAAACCTAATCAGAAAGGTTCAGATATGGAAGTTGCATGAAAGGGGAGGCAATGCCACTTTCAAGGATTTTTTATTTCTTGTTCCAAATATAACTGTGTAACAAGTTATGGCACTCAACAATATCTTTACTGAGAAACTTAGCCTTGGATATAATATGTATTTGTATCTGTTGTATTTGCATAGGAATTTGGCATACAAGGAGGAAATGGGTTCCTCCATCACATCCCATTATAAATACTCAATGCCTGACTATAGCAAACTTGAGAACTTGATTTGTAGTGTGGGGGTATAACAACCATTGTGTGCAAGAAATTCTCTGTCCAGAATGAGTTTAAATAAAGCACAAAAAAAATTTTGAAGCTAATTCCTTGGGTAGAAACAAGAAGACTCCCTTGTACAGGGTCAGAGGAAGTTTGTTTTCATTGGCACAATGCGGTTGGAGGGTAACCTATCCAATGAAGTGAGAACACATGATGGTGTTCATTACTTTTGGTACAAGGAGCATTCTGAATGGAGTTGAGGTATTTCTCACAGAACGTAGAAGAGATATTGAAGAAAATGGTTTCAATAGCTGTTGAGAAGG
Organism: Rhynchobatus australiae; assembly: GCA_034780895.1. NCBI lineage: Eukaryota > Metazoa > Chordata > Chondrichthyes > Rhinopristiformes > Rhynchobatidae > Rhynchobatus > Rhynchobatus australiae. The sequence goes on along the minus strand of JAUZTB010000127.1, from coordinate 1,228,236 downwards.
TGCAATGTCACCCTGCACATTCATTTGCAGCTGCAGTGGCTTGAAGAAATGGCGGAGAGAGAATGTTATATTCCAGTTATCCTTGTAATAGAATGGAAGGGAGGTTCAGGCTGCCCTTGGTACAGGATATTGACATCATGGGGTTGCCAACTGTATGGTGTAGATTAGGCAAATAGTTGTAGCTGTGTACCTTGTCCCAGTGATGCTCATGGAGGTGGGCTGTGGGTAAACAGCAAGACCTGTTTGCTTGGTTCTCCTGGTGAACAGTATTGAAAATAAGATAGTCTGGTGTACTGTATATCATTCTGCATCTGTGTTAAATAGGTGCAGCTAATCTATCCAAACTCTGTTTCCAATATATTAAACTTTTGAACTAATTCTCCAGTATGATTCTGAGAGGGCCTTTGATCTTGAGTACGTAAATTAAATTTGGGCTGTCATAAGGTCACTGCTAAGACTACTGTTTCCACTTCCATCATGTCAAACCAACCCCCACTCCCAAGCTTCAACTAATCTGAAACCCACCTGAATGTCTTTGTGACTTATCTTGATGCTTCCCATACACTGTGGCTGGCCTCTACTGTTGTACACTTTAATTTTTTAAGTCCAGATAAAACTCTGCATGGGTCTTTCACTCCAAATCCTATCCGCCCATCACTCCCGCACTCACTGATGCGTGGCTTCCAGTTAAGCAATGTCAATTGCTTAATTTTAAGATTTGATGCCAAGATGCCTTATTTCTGCAATCTCTGTCCATGCACCCTCAAAGGTTTCTGTTCACCTCCAATTCTGGCACTTGGACATCCCTAATTTTAATCTGTTCACCATTCACAGCAATTGCAACCAATAATTTGTTCCTAAACCTCTTGACCTCTCTCTCCCTTTAAGGTGCTTTGTGAAATCTACCTTGCCAAGATTTTGGTCAATTGCCCCAAGTAGTACAGTGTCACATTTTATTAATGCTTCTGTGAAGCACCTTGAAACATTTTGTTGTATGAATGCAAGTTTGTTGTTGTTGAATAACCATCTGTTGCCATGGCTTTGGAGTTGTGACATCATTTGGAGGACCAGTTAACACAGCACAGGAGCTGCTGTCACTGTGGCCAGTGAGAAGATTATGGGTTTGGGTTGCAGGGTGTATCTGCTGTAGGGAATGTGTTGACTATGAACTTGAAGAGCAACATTGAAACATATGCCTTGCACTTTGCTTATTTTATTGTGAAATGCTGCACATTGGGTGTAAGTTTTGGAGCTATTTTGATAATACAATAAGTATTTTTGAAAAGGATCCTGGAAAGTTTGAGAAATGTAATCAGAAGGACTCTAGGTGTTGAAAATCAAAGAAACCAAAGATGCCAGAAATCTGAAATAAAGGAAAATACTGGGAATAGTCAACATGTCAGATTGCATCTGTGGAAAGAGAAAGAGACAACATTTCAAGCCAAAGACCCTTTGTCCATTCTGAGGAAGGGTCTTCTACCTGAAACATTAACTCTTTCTTTTCCCACAGATGTGGCTGGACTGTCAGTGCTGCTGTCCAGCCGCGGTCATTGTGGCTTCATCCAGCCCTTTGGACCCATGATTGGCTGAAGTTCAACATGATCCACTGCTGCAGTGACAATGTTTTGGGGCTCTTTGGTTGCCAGTGTGTGATGTTTTCCTGGCGTTGGGTAGTTTCAGTTAGCTCTGAATTAAAATCCCTCTTAAACAATTACAGTGGATGCAGATGGCCTGAATGAAATGACAGGCAACAGACAATACCAGCTCTTACTAAACTTTGCTTGCCCTTGGAGTATCTCAGTCTTACAGTGCTGCAGTTTTTATCGTGTGCTATTGAAAAGTAGGGAACTTGAAACCCAATGGAGTCTTGCCTGTAAATGAAAAGCAAAACCCTGTAGGTGCTGGAAATATTCAGCAGGTTAGACAGCATGTATGGAGAGCGAAACAAACTTAATGGATCAGGTCAATGACCTTTAGACTTTTGGGATGAGAACCTTTCCCCATGGATTTAGAACACCTTTGAGTAACTTCCTACAGAAAGCTGTTGGTGTGGTCCTGTTCCTGTAGTAAGTGGATTGTTAGACCTTGAGGTATTGCACTGCTTCAAGTGTTCGGTGTAAACTAAAGGCAGTCATAATTTCACTTGCAAAATTTAAATGTATTGGTGAGACACAAGAGACTGCAGATGCTGGAAGCAGGAGCAATAAAATCTTACAGAGGAATTTGGCAGGTTGAGCAGCAGCTGTGGCGGGGGGGAAGGTGGTGGTGGGCTAGGAATTGTCAGAGCTTCAGATCAAAACTCTGCATCAGTCCTGCTCAACCTGCAGAGTTTCTTCAGGTTGTTAAATTTATTGCAATCTGAGGCTTCTGGCATGGAGTGCATGGTCTTCAATATTACAGAACAGAGGTGCAGACTTTTAATGATCCTAGATGCATGTGAGAGGTCACCTTTATGGTTGGTTCATAAAATGGCTGAAAAGCAGCCCTGTGGAGATGGGGCTGTTACACTACTTATGCACAACCTATTATTTGGCAGTTGAGGTGGAACTATGATTAAGCTGGTCTGAATCTTTAGACTGCAGTATCTCATTGCTTTAGATGAATACAAATTGGGGATCAAACTGAATTTTGGATCCTGCTCGGAAGTCTGCAGATGGAACAACTGTGCCTGTGATCAGACATGGGAGGAGTGTCTTTTCTCTTCATATAACTATAGTGCTAGTGTAACTAGATAACGTGCATTAATGATGATGAATAACAAGTCTGCTGCTTTGGGAACTGACAATAGGAAATGGGTCAGTGCTGATGGGTTGGATAACAGCTGAATGACAGGATGCAGCCAGCATTTCCCTCCCTTCAACATCCCCTCCCTACTCTCATCCTACCTCCAAGGCTCTGTGTGACAGAGGGTGCAGGATATTGAATATGTGGTATATACGTTACTGCAGCTCTGAAGGGAACCTTCTGGGAAATAATAGGTCAAGAGAGAAAAGCGGAGTTAACGTTTTAGCTTGAGGCTGAAGTTGTATGAAGTGATTTGGAGTAATATTGATGTGGTGCTTCCGACATTAATAGAGAATTTTAAGTCAACTTCACAGAAGTTTGGTTAAATTATGAAATGACCTACTTAGATTCTAATTGGTTAGTGTCAATTAGAGATCTTTGAGCCAGTAACATGCTGGTGTGTACCCTGATGCTTTTGGTAAACTGTGTGCAGTATTAGTACCATGGAACAAACTGCTTGAGCTATTGACCAATTAGCAAAATAAAGCTTATGCCACGTTATGTAGCTAGAAAGTGATACCAGCCTGCAGTACATCCTTGAAAAATGCAGAAAAAGTGGGAGATATTCAGCAGGTCAGACAGCATCTGGAGAAATGAACAAGAGCTAATATTTCAGGTCAATGACCCTGCATCAGAGATGCATCCTTAGTGTTCAGATGGAGCATATTTAAAACTTTGTGCAGTGTAGAAATTCCTTGCAGGTCAACCCACTGAAGCCTACAGCAGAATAGATGATTGCTTTATCGCTCCTGCAGTGCATGGGATGACACACGTGTTGATTCTGTGCAGACAAATTACACCATCAGTTGATCTCCATAACCAATAATGGATATTTCCAACCTGCACACTGTTGGCCTGAATCATGGTAGTGTTGATGCTGGTAGAGTGGCTTCCTTCTGATGAGCTTGAGATCAGACCAGATCTCTGAAAACCATCTTCATGATATAAGTAGGAGTAGGTCATTCTGTCTCTTGAGTGGCATTTGATCACAGTTGACAGCTCTGTGCTACTTTACTGCTTTAACCTGAAATCCCTTGATTCCCTTGGTATCTAAAGGTCTATCAACCTTTGAATATACTCAGCAACTGCCCCTCCACAGCAGTCCTGGATGGACAAATCAAAAATTCACTAACCTGGATGAAGATATTTTTTCTCATCTGACCTGAATGGCTAACCCCTTGTTTTAAGATCTTGATCATTGGTTCTAGTCCACCCAGTTAGGAAAAACGTCAAACCCCTTTAGAATTTTGTACATTTTAAAGAGATTATCTCTCGTTTTTTCTCACCTCAAGTATAGCCCTAGTTGCTGTGCTCCTGCTGCAAGCAGGGAGATCAGACCTGCACACTACGTTGCAGATGTGGTCTCCTCAGGGCCCTATATAATTGGAACAGTATGTCTTTTATATTCAAATCCTCTTGCAATTAAGGACAATGTACTGTTTACCTTTTGTAATGTCATGCTGTAGCTGCATATTCACTTTAAATCATTCATGTAGACAGACATGCAGGTCCCTCTTAACATCAAAAGTAGAACATGCAGCAAAGCAGCTAAAATTTGAGAGGGTTGGGATAGTACGTGCCCAGAACTGGACCAATACAGGATACTCAGCTACAAAAACAACCAGGTGTGGTTAGAATTGGCCACTTCTTAGCTGTACTTGGTATCTGTAGGCATGATAAGAAATGGAAATCACAATAAGAATTAGAACTCACTTGTCTCTTGCGGTTTATTTTCAGAGTGAAAGGTCATGCAAGAGGGACATGGATGGAATGTTTTCAGCACGTTATCTTCAAATAAGCAGTCTGGCACCCACTCTCCAATTCTGCCTGATTAAAGAAACTAGGGGAAAGTTGATGAAATGCCTTCCCTTAGCCTTTTCTCAAACTGGAAAATTTGAATAATGTCAGGGTGGCTATGATACCCAGCTTGGAATGTCAAAAGTTACTGTTCTGTGGCACTCTTTTAAAACAAAGATGTTGAAGTTGCACAGAAACCAAGGTGACAGACAGGTACTCAAGCATACAGCTATGATCAAACTTGTGACATTTCTTTATTATACAATGCTGCCTAGACTGCATTTATTTATTTTTCCATTGTCCAAGGTTGGGAGCATACTACAGTCAACAGGTTTAGAAAGAATCTGAAGATGGATGAATCATGACCATTCAGCTCAGACCAGGCCTTTCAGCCCACTATGTTCAGGCTGACCATCAAGTATGCATCAATACCAGCATTGCTTAATTAGGATTTTGTTAGCATTTTAATCCCCTGTGTATGTCAGGAGCCTAGATTAAACATTGTGAGGGGTAGGAGGGGATTTTTACAACCCAATGGATTTCACCTCAGCAGATTGGAGATAAATTCCTCAGTAGGAAGGTTCTCTAGTGCTATGGGATGAGCAGAGTAAGCAATAGTGAATCTTCCTACTGAGAAATTGATCTCTGATCTGCTGAGGTGTAATCCATTGGGCTGTACGAGTCCCATCTCCTCTGAAACAGATTGGAGTGTCCCAGAAATCAATGGATAAGTGTGGATTGATGCATTTTGGGAAGTCAAATAAGGGTAGGACATATACTATAAATGGTAAGGTGCTTAGGAATGTTGATGAACAGAGGGATTTGGGATTGGTGCAAGTGTAAAAGGGCTTAGATGGGGTGGAATTTGTAGAAAATGCATCCAAGAAGGTTTTTAAGATCAGTATGTTGAGTCTTCTACTAGGGAACGGGTTCTACTCAGCCTTGCATTAGGGAATGTGGATGAGCAAATGGTGGAAGTTTCTGTGGAGGAACCCCTTGGGAACACTGACCATAATTTGGTAAGTTTCAAGGTAGTTATGGAAAAGAGATATAGTTGGTCCTAGAGTTAAGGTTTTCTATTGGGGGAGGGCTGATTTCAATAGTATTAGACCTGGTGAAAGTAGATAGGGAGCATCTGCAAGAGGGAAAAACAACATCTGATAAGTGGGAGGTTTTTAAAGGTGTGATAGTCAGTAGGTCTGTGTAAGAAGGAAATATGGTAGGATTAGGGAACCTTGGCTAGGTAAGGAAAGTTGGGGTTTGATCAGGAAAAAGGAGGAAGCGTCAGGTATAGGAAATCAAACGAGCCCTTTGAAATTTATAGCAGATATTGGAGAAAATTTAAGAAAGAAGTTAGGAGAGCAAAAAAGGGGATGTGAAATGCCCTTACAAGCAGGATTAAGGAGAATCCCAAACCTTTTATAAGTATAGTAGAAGCAAGAGGGCTAGGGAAAGAGTAGGACCCCTCAGGGACCAATGGGGGAAATCTGCATGTGGAGCCAGGGGATACAAGTGGGGTCTGAAATGAATATTTCTCATCAGTGTTCACCAGGGAGAAGAATGTGCAGGATGGAGAGTTGAGGAAAGGGTACACAGAAGTTCTAAAATGTGTTTATATCAGGAAAGAGGAAGTATTAAAGATATTGGCACACATTTAAGGTGGATAAATCCCCAGGCCTGACTCGATCTCTTCAGGAAGCAAGTAAGGAGATTGCTGGGCTTCTAGTGGAGATTTTTGCATTAGTAGTCGGGAAATGATTGGGGGAAAATCTAAGGGACAGGATTTGCATTCCTCTGGAAAGGCAGAGACTAATTGGGGGGGAGTCGGCATGGTTATAGGCAGGGGAAGTATTATCTCTCACATCTGAGTTTTTTGAGGAGGTAACCAAGACAATTGATAAAGGCAGGGTGGTAGATGGTGTATCTGGACGTTAGCAAGGTTTTTGACAAGGTCCCACATGATAGACTGGTCCAATAGATTAAAGAACATGTGATCTGAGGTGTGGATCCAAAATTGGTTTGGTAATAGGAGTGTAGTGGTGGAGGGTTTATTCAAGTGGTGTACTTCAGGGATTGGTGCTGGGAGTCTTTGGAGTACTGTGTAGAGTTCTAGTTGCCACACTACAAGTCGCATTAGAATGAGTGCAAAAGATATTACCCAGGATGTTGCCTGGAACGGAGGGCTTCAATTACAAGGAGTGATTGGATAGGCTGGGTTTGTTCTCACTGGAGTGTAGGAGGCCGAGTGGGTGACCTTTATAGAAGTTTATAAGATTGAGTGGCATAGATGTGGTAGATGGTCAAAATCTGAAACTAGAAGGTATAGATTAAAATTGGGAAGGGACAGATTTGAGGGGTAATTTTTCCACCTACAGGATGGTGGTTATATGGCATGAGCTGCCAGCAGAAGTAGTAGAGACAGATACAATTACAGCGTTTAAATGGCATTTGGACATGTACAAGGAATAGAATATGGGCTTAATGCAGGTAAATGGGATTAGCATAGAGGGCCATTATGACCAGCATGGACAAATTGAGCTGAAGGACCTGTTTCTGTCTGGCACAGCTTTGTGTGGTATGCTATGACCTTGAGGGTCAAGTCCATAGTTGCCTGAAAGTGCAACATGGGTAGATGGAGTGGTGAAGATGTGGCATGGTTGCCTTTGCAGGTTGATGGATAGAATATAAAACCTGAGTGGTTGTATTGCAACTTTACAATATTATTGGATAGACTGCATATGAAGTACCGTTTGCAGTTCTGGATGGAAGGATGTGATTGCACCAGAGAGAGTGCAGAACAGATTCATTAGGATGTTGCCTGGATTGGGGGACTTTAGTTATGGGGAGAGATGAGATAGGCTGGGCTTATTTTCCCTGGAGTGAAGGAGGCTGAGGGGTGACCTGATGGAGGTGTGTAAATTTACAGGCGGCATAGTTAGGGTAGATAATCAGAATCTTCTTCCCATGGTGATGGTATCAACAATAAGAAGGCTTGGGTTTAAGTTGAGAGGAAGGAGTTTCATGGGGGATCTGAGGGATAAGGTTTTACAGTTAGTGGTTGGTACTTGGAACACGCTGCCAGGGGAAGTAGTGGAATCAGATATAATCACTGTTTAAGAAATATTTAGACAGGTGCTTGAATGAGCAAGAAATAAAAGAATAAGAACCTAATGCATGCAAATGAGATTGGTGTGGATGAGCAAGAAGGCTGGCATGGACGTGGTGGGCCGAAGTTCTAACCTTAACCCTCGCTACTATCCTGACGTTATGCTTGCAACCAGAACTAATCACTGGTCCAAGAACAAGATTTCTCCAGGTCTCCTGAACTACTTTCCTCTTTATTTTTTCCCCTGTTCACTCATCACTTTCATCACTCATTCCTTTTCTACCAGTGTGCTCTGGAGCTGCAGGGTGACCAGCTCCTAAAACTTGTTACCCACAAAGTACTCATCCTCTCAAACGTACTGCCACAATGGCAGCTGCTGCACAAGCTGAGAAACCCTGAGCTTGATCTCCTTTGGATGCCACTTTCTGCACCTGTGGCTTTCTAGGGTATGATGTACATTCTCCAAACTTAGGTGCCTTGCTGTGCCTCCATTATGTTATCTCCACTAACAGTGGACTTAAATACTGTTAATTTTACATGATTTACCCTGAAGGAACACTTTAATTCTTGGTTCTTTAGGCAAAATGCTTTTTGTCATTTGTTTTCTTTTAAAATCTATTCACAAAATTCTTGGCTCTTTTCAGAGCGTTTCTAATATTCCAGATTTTTTTGCTTGACTGCAGCTTGCACCTGACATTGCTATTTCCAAGTGACTGATGTTTGTGGAGATTGTGATCACTGGCAGTGGGTACGTGGCAGAAAAGCGGGAAGGGAGATGTTGCAGTTCCTGTTGAGCCCTCCTGCCTCTGTTAATAGCTACACATGTACTTTTACCAGGAGCATCTGGCTTCCAAATTTTGCAATGCCCAGTACAACTGCTTAAGAAGATCTTTGACACTGGCATTAGAGGTGCAAGAAAAACAACTTGTATTTTCAGCTTGAGTGCTTGTCTGCATCTTAACTATTAAGTCCCTTATCACTGTAATTTTCTTGATCATCTTCTTCCTGACCTGTACATCTGAATAATGGTGAGAGAGAGAGAGATTACATGGAGGACTTCTGCACTCCTTGCCCATTCTGCT
>JAUZTB010000127.1:1184868-1199887 GCA_034780895.1 Rhynchobatus australiae | reverse complement strand
TGTATGCTAACTAATAAAAAATTATGGGTGAAATAATGTATCAGCAACTTATCCAGCCAGATACTTTATGTGTACTGTAATAAAGTTTGTAGCTTTTTCTATCCCTTTTAACCTATGTGTCCATACTTCAGTAACCAAGTATTAGACAATGCTATTATTGAGTGAAGCTTCACACATATAATGGGCATGTATGGTTACAAAGGGGTTAGAGGTGCTCCAAATTGAACAGTGGATAAGGCATGAATCCCATCAGTGAATATTTGCTACATTAAGTGGCTAATGTTACTGGAAGGATTTCAATTCCAAAGAACAGTCCTGACCTCCCCACTGCTGGTTGTGTACTTTGTGTGAAGTTTCACTGATGTGCTGTGTGGAACACTAATACACAAGACTCTCCTGTATCACTGTTGATGCAGCTGTACCCCAGGTGAAAGTATAAATAAGGGGTGGCTTTCCTTGCCCTTGATGTACAGTTCAGCCATGAGTCCAGTCCCTTGCTGGGATGCCACACTTTAGATGGCTATGAGAACCAGCTTTGAACCACGGGTTGATTCAGAAGCTAATGTACGCAATAAAAGGAAGAGTGTGCACATTGCTGTATCATGTTCCTCGGATCGTGTTTCTTGATGTTCTAAAGAGTTTCAAATGCAACCAATTAGTTTAAAATGGGGCCATTGTGTGACAGAATCCCACAAAGACAAATGAAGCAACAATGAATGATGGCCTTGCCAATTGTACTTGCATCTCGTAAATGAATTTTAAAAAATCAGTCATTAGTCTTTTTCTTCAGGGAGGGATACAGCCAGGACTCTGGGAGATCTCTCACCAGCTTCAAGTTGATTTTTTGATACAACCTGTATTTGGTAGAAGGGTCTGGAACCATAATTTAAATGATTTTGGTCCCTCCCTATTGCACTAAGTGTTGGTCTGTGATATGAAATAAGAATTAGGGGCAGTATTAGGCCATTCAGCCCCTTGAGTCTGTTCTATTCAATAAGGTCATGGTTAATCTGATCGTATCCTCAACTCCACATTCCTGCCTACTTTATCAAGTACCTACCTCTTGATCCTGCTCTGCTCTTCAGTCAGGATATTGTGGATCTGAATATGACCATGACTCCATTTTTACTACTTGCTCACTGTTGCTCTCCATTACCCTTATGGTCCAGAAATCTGTCCCTCTTGACATTGTGGATGCTGGGGCGTCAATGTATTCAGTGTTCTAGGGTAGCAAATTTGAAGATGTTCGCCATGTTCTGAGAGAAGAACCTGTTTTTCAGTTTTGTACCCAAGCCTTTTCCTGAGATTATGCCCCTACTTCCAGACTGCTCACCTTTAACCTCCCCTCCCGACTCTGAAATATACTCCCAAAATCTACCCTGTTGAGTCCTCCAGGATCCATTTCAAAGAGATCTCCTCTTATTTTGAGCAGACACCTGCATTGGGGAGTCATTCAGACTGCAGCCTTGTTTTTTTTTAAGAAAAAGCCTCCTGTTTTCAATATGACACTAAGATTAGCCTAGTTACTCTTCTCAAATGTGTTCATATGGTGAAATATGGAAACCCTTAAGTCAACATGGATTTACACATTGTGTAGTATTTTGTTGTATAAACTAGATGATGGAGAAGAGTTAAAGTCCAATTGGACTGCTGAGATGAGGGCAAGTTGGAGTGCAGGATCACGTAATGCAAAGCTGTTTCATTTTGGGTGTGGGGATGGGAATAAGATGCATTGTTACACAGGATCGATTGCAAAGAAATTGACACACTTTGGTTGATATTCTCCTACTCTCCCCTTGTTTGGTTTTGGTTGTTCCCATCCCATGCTAGCATCGTCCATGTACATTTATCTTGTAATCTGTTTCAGAGGTCCTTGTTCTGATGGTATCTCCCAGAGCTGTGACTTTCCAGCAAGTGGACAAGGATAGCAGGTGCATGGACATACCACCAACTACAGGTTTCCCTCCAAGTTACACACCATCCTGAATCCTAGAATTCTTATTCCAACACTGTATACAGCTATAGTCATACAGCATGGAAACAGGCCATTTGGCCCACTACATCCATGCCAACCAGTGGGCACCCATCCATATTAATACCAGCTAGCAAAGCATCCTTCCACCACCACCCTCTGCCTTCTATCACTAAGCCAGTTTTGGATCCAGTTAGCCAGCTCACCATGGATCCCATGTGCCTTAACCTTCTGAGCAAACCTACCATGTAGAACCTTGTCAAATGCCTTACTAAAGTCCATATAGACAACGTCTACTGCCTGTCTTCATCAATCTTAATGATAGGAATGATAGTGAATTGAAGAAGTGGGTGTTAATGTATTTTTGTTAGATGGCCATATATCTGCAGGTGCTCCTCGTTAGATCTGAAATATTATTGACATTATTAAATTTTAGCAATTTGTGTATGAATAAGCGAGACAAAGGTGTGCATGTAAATGTGAACATGGTATGCATCTGTCCTGTGTTCTGAAACTGTGGGGGTTAATGTGTTTACTTTTGTACTTGCAGATTCTGACAGCCAGAACTATGATGCTGGATTTGGAAATGAAGATGATGTACTGCCCTGTTCTGACGGGTTTGAGGACTTCAATTGCTTTGAGGCAAGTGTATGATTGATTGCCACAGGAAAATATCACCTACAGTGTTTTGTTTGTTTAAATGGTTCTCAGTGGTTCAATTAGGAGTTGCACTACAAATGAAACTGACCAACACAGTAGTACAGTTCCATTTTTGACCTCTAGTCAGTTTGGCTCAGTGTACTTGTTTGGGAAAGTTACCGTTCATACAAAATCAAAGTATTGGATCCAGTCAGTGCTGAGGATCTGTTGCAGTGGGCATACTTTTAAAGAGATGTTAAATGGAGATTTTCTCTGTTCAAATTGAGTGTTAAAGTTATAGTGGAAAGACTGGCAAGAAGAACAGTTTCTTCAACTTTTTTTCCCAAAAATATAGCATGGGTGGGTAGCGTTGGTGCTACAGCTGGTAACTGTGCTCCACTGGTTTGGCTTCCTCTCAACGTTCTATCTTCTAATCTGTGCATTTGATGTGATGTACCTCCTACCCCAGCACTCTGTGCTTATTCCATTCTTGCTGCACACTACTATGCAGGAGACTTCAGCAAGACTCTGCCCTCCATTGATGCTCCTGTACCATTTAAATCATCCATGACCTGGTGTGCAGAGGCTGCCTGCAAGCCTGGTGTTAGGTGGGTGGGTTGAGGGGTACAGCTGTTCCACGTTGGGATGTGGGGCTCATGGCTGCACCCTGACTCGCGAGGTGAACTTTCTTTTAACTAATAGTTTCTCAAGTTCCTCTTCACTAAACTTCTGGTTTCTTAACCTTTTTGGGAAGTTATTAGTGTCCCTTTCAGTGAAGACAGAACCAAGTAACTGTTTAATGCTCTGCCAATTCTTTGTTCCCTATTATAAATTTTCCCATTTCTGACTATAAGGGACCTACTCTAACTCATGAAGCAAAGTGTAATGGCAGCACAACATACTTCAGGGATTAACTTGCGATCTCTGCAAGGGAGTGGAAGTGGTCTCTGTGAAGACCTTTTAATGGCAAAATTGTTTCCATCCAGCTGGTGGCAGCACTCTGGTGACTTGACGTGGCACTTCAACCTCCAATTGGCTCTTCATTCTCTTCAGGTGCCGATTGTGACTTAAACCTGCGGACACTGTTGCCCTTGAGGCTCGTTTGTTCGTGCAGGAACCTCTAGCCACTCTGTCTCTATGGCATTAACAATTCTTGCTCAGCTGGTTTCCCATGTTTACAAAGCAGTGCTGCTGTAGGTTCAGGTGACATTAAAAAATAGTCCACCTTTTCTTCTCAGCCATGTTCATGTTAACTTCTGTACAAGTGGATAAAAGGTTAAATGTGGCTAGCAGAGGTAATTGGCATACAATTCATTAAAATGAAAGCTAGTTTGGGGAAAGTACATCTCTGATCCATACCATTAAAAAGTTCTGCTGATATGGTAGTGGGAGATTGCTGCTGTGCTGGCACTGAGGGTACAGAGTGGACCTATGTGAGGTACAGAGTGGATTAATTGGTAGTGTTACTGACACTGAACTGTAGGACAAAGCTGTTTTTTGCCCTGCTGAGCTTGGATAGCCTTTAATAGTTGCTGCTTATTGTTCATGGGTGCATTATATTTCAGAAATTACAATGAAATTGATAGTGTACCTGTTTTAGGAAGGGTTTTAAACAAATAATTCACATTATGGTTACTTCCCGATTTCAGTCTCAGTGGATCTTGTGGGGCTGCAGTGGATCTTTTGTCTGATATTTAGATATTTGTGCCTGCAGTTCCTGACCCCTCTGTGGCCTTCAGTGGGTACACCCAGAGAACACCAGGTAATATTTTAGAGCAAGATTAATAAGCTGAGCATTTCAGCTTTAAAGGGAGTGGTTAAGAGAGGAACCTTGTGGATCATTGGGGAGGCCAGTGTTTGTTGATCATCCCCTAACTGCAGTTGAGAAGGTGGTGAGCTGCCACCTTGAATTGTTATGGTGTTTCTGGTGAAATGTTGTTGGGGATTTAGATTCTGTGATGATGAAAAACCCCACTGATGTGGTGCGTAGTTCCCTTGATAATATTTCCTAATAGATCTCAAAATCTTTGATTACACTGGACAAACGTGAAACCATTTGCCACACTAAAGAAATTGTCTATTATATCTTTAGTTGTTGCCTTTCCACAGCTCGTTCATCAGTTTAAACTGTGCTATTTCTTTTGTTCCTACCACAACAAACCTCCTCCAATTAGAAACTTTGCCAGCTGGACCTGTGCAGTTGCATTTTTGCCTGACCTGGGTTAGAATTCGGATGCTTTTCATGAGTTAGCATAAAAATCAGGTAGAGATGCTGCCTTTCAGACAAGATGTTAAACTAGGATGCAATTAAAAAATTGTGGCCAATAGTCATGTTGCAATCAACATCATTAAACAGGTTAACAACTCATTACTGGTTTGTGGGAGCTAGCTGTGCACAAATTAGCATTCCCATTCCTTACAATCCAACTGCAACTATGCAGCAATATGTACTTCATAGCTTGCCTTTATTAGTAGCATTGGAGGAGGTCCAAATGAGATTTATCAGGCTAATTCCTGGGATTGAGGGGATTATCCTATCGAAAGGCTAAACAGGTTGGGTCTGTATTCTTTAGCATTTAGAAGAATGAACGGTGACCTTATTCAAATGTCTAAGGTCCTGAGGGGGCTTGACAGGGTAAATGTTGGAATATTTTTAGTAGTGGGAGTTTCGAATGCAGAGACGTGGTTACAAGACGACATTGGTCATTTAAAATGGAGGTGTGTAGAAATTCTCTTTTCGCAGAGAATGACAAATCTCTGGAATTCTCTGCTCCTGAGGATTGTGGATGGATGGAAGTGTTTAAGGTGGCAGTGGATAATTTTTTTGAAAGAGCAGGAAATTGAAAGTTGTGGGGTTCTGAAGAGGAGATGAGGCCAGCATAGATTGGCCATGACGCCGAATAGTGGGACAGGCATGAGGGCTCTGGGAGCCCACTCCTGCTTCTGTTTTGTGAATGAATAGATTGCTCAGTCTCGTCCTGCTGGGCTGGACTATAACCACAGCACAGGAGGTACTAAATCTTGTCACCAGAAGCACAATTGATTTACTCCAATCAAACTGTTCAAGTTTTAAAAACTGGAAATGTGAGAATCTTTTCCCCATTTGTATCATAGTGTTGTCTTGCTGAGATTATTGAGTGAAAGTGAGTGTTTTTATGGTTCTATAATTTTGCAGGTTGGGAAATAGTGCTGTTTGACCTCTGTGCTGGGCCAGGCACCCCATGAGTCTTAGTTTTGCATTGTTGATGACCTGTATTCTAACAAAACTAATTCACTTTAAATCGCTCCTGTTGTGATAGGATGTTCAGCTTCATGTTGCGATTCATACCGATGGCTTGAAATTCTGACGACTTGAGCAATCACTTGCACTGGTGCACTTGTCTATTTGTTTATTTAAATTTTCAGGATATGGGTGCTGGTGGCAAGGCCAGCATTTATTCTTCATCCCCAGTGTCTCTGATATGATTAACTGAATTGTTAGGCACATCAGAGGGCAGTTGAAAGTCATCACACAAGTATAAGACGTGAGTTACGTAGATCCCTGACCTGGAAGTAACAGGATGCTCATTCCCCAAACGCTGTTACTGAATCACCTGAGCTTTAGGACACTTCCACCTCTTCCGGGCTACTTTTATCAAACTTTATTCTCTGAATTTGAAGCATAAACTGAATTTGAATTCTCAAATTCTTGAGGTGAGATTTAAATGCATTCTATGGGTTATTAGTCTGATTCAAACGCCTAATACACTGCTGTGTGTATGAAGTGCTGTTGTTTTGCTGGTGAGATGTAGGAGGGATTAGAGTGGTGCAGGACAGCTTCAGATAGGTTTTCAGATGTTGTCTGGTGTCTCAGTTGGTAATGTTGATGGGGAAATCAGGATAGATCTTGGGAAGACCAGTTTTCCAAGGGAGCATTCAGGTGGAGGCTCGTAAAGTAGTGAATGGGTAAGTGGATCCAGTGAAGCAATTAAACTGTAAGAGCGGTACCAGGGCTCACTACTCCGAGCAAGTAAAAATAGACTTTGGTGTTGATGGTGAATAACTTTAAATGGTGATTATATAAAATAAACACCCGTATTGGATGCTGCTGTAAACAAACCTTTGGAATCATTTAAACAGCAACTGGATGTTGTATAGTGTCATTGTGGATGGATCGATATGGTGGGCCAAATGGTCACTGTAGGATGTAGTCACCTTGTCACTGTCACATTGTGCAATAAATTGTAGTATTTTGGGAGTGATCCAACTTCTGTACCGGTAACTAGTGTCAAATTTAAAATGCCTGAGCCTGTGTGTTTCAGATGTAGTAGGTAAAAATGCTGTTGGTGTTTATCTCCACCCAAAATGGGGTGTGCTGAAGGACATCGGTGGTATGGAAAATTTATTAGTAAATCTTCGGAGAACCACAAATCCCAAGGATGCCTAAATTACAGAGATATTCACCCCAGAGCAAAACCAGTCTGTAGGAATGAATCATCTGTTCATCTGCAATTATGTGGAAATTGGTTACTGACAAAACAAATGTGGAACAAAAACTGTGGAACCAAAAAGAGATGCTGGAGGTGTAAAGTTAGCTTCAAATAAATGACTGTATCGAGATCCTGTCACAGCAGGGAAGAAATTTGTGCTTAATCATGTTGCTATTCCCTGCACTCACTGACGTGTTGTGTGAATCTGTGTACCTTGGAAACAAGTCCATAAAGTCAGGTTTAAGAACTGTATGGAACATTGACTTGATGCTCTGCTAATCCATATCTTCCTGTGATCACATTTCAGTTGACTGAAAATTTGCCTAAATTGCGCACACAAGATCCAGCTCCAAGTCTGCTTGTTGCTTAATTTGTTGTCTAGTTTACATAAAGTGGGTGTTGCTCATCAGCTGAATTTGGTTAAATTATTTTCACTAGTTTCGGTGTGATGGTATGGTTTAGAAAGGCTGCACACAAGCAGGAAATGCACGTTAGTCATATAACACGCAGTTGGTTTTCGATACTTGATGAAATATTCAAGTGAAGTGAAGGAAACTGTAGACGGGCCTGCTGTTCCATTAATGTGCAGCCTGGCTGGTGCTTGCATCTTTTGGAACTTGTGTGGCAAGACCTGTCAATGTTGAAATTAAGCATGTGTATCAAGGAGAACGCAGAGTCTGTGCATAGTGGTTGGTGAGTTTGGATTGCTTCATTCAATGGGATGTTGCTGAGAACTTCAGAACTATTGCTGGCTTTTCATTAGTTTGCAGAAATAGAACTATAAGCAAGGGTTGTATTTTTGTTCATTCAGTCATGGGATATGTGTACCTATTAAAGCCAGTGTTTAATGGCCATGTGTTCTTTCCAAGTCAGGATGGTGTATGATTTGCAGGGGAATTTTAAGATGGCAGTATACATGTCTGCAGTCTTCATCCCTAGATGGTGGCCTTGTATTTGTGCTGTTGGAAATTTAGCTTTAAGTCAGCACCAGTGAAGAGTGACCAAGTATCAAGGTGTTTATACATTAAATATCCAGGGATTGCAATGCCAGCAAATGACACTCTAGAAAGGCTATGGTCAGATTTTCTGATGTACTTGCCAGTATATTCATGAATGCATTGTTCAGCTTTGGTCAATACGCAGCAGAAGGGAACACTTGTAATCCAGGAGCACAATCTGGAAATCAATACTTAAATGCTTCATGATAAGTGTGTTCAGTAACCATTCATCTGTTTTGGGTTGATATTGTTCTGGTCTGAAATGTACCACCTTTTTGTGTTTAATTTCCAAATAATCCCTTAGTGAGCAGTTACAAATCTTAATCAGATGCAACTTATTTAAGGTTATCCTGCACATTACTTTTGAAAAATAATTTTAATCTGTGGGATTTATTACTTGCTGTGAAATCCTCTCTGGTGTGCCTAAGTATTTTGTTTTGTGTATTTTTCTGTAGTTCTCTGAGGAAAGCTCCTCTTTGTTTCCTGTTCTCTATTTCACACCAATTGTTGGGGGGGGGGGTTCATAAGAGGGACTTCCTTAATATAAGAGAATTAAAATATTCCCCCCTCAGTTCCTCTGCCCAGTATGCTTTGGGAGATGCTGCTAGATGATGGTATGGCTGCAATGTACTTCATGGGTCGGTCACTACTGTCCTATCAACACCACTAGTGCAGTGGCAGCTTCTTGTCTGAGGCTCCGAGGTTGAAAATCTGTCCAAATGGTGAATATTAAAAGCACTTTATGTCTGATCTTAGCTTTAAAGATGTGTCCACTGGTGTTTTTCTGAGTGTGCTATTGAATACTTAGCATTTTCAAAAAAAAGGACTTTTATGAATTGGTCTTGTGCTGAGTTGTCTTGAGTTGCTACTTCATTATAATTTTCCAGAGCGCATTCATATAATCGGATAGACTACACCACTGAATGGTGCTTTATTTAGGAAATGCCAGTGAAGACTCCAGTTGTGTAGTTTAAGAACAAGAGCAAGGGTGAGATTTTGATCTTCAGTTTAGAGATTCCACCTCTTGTATTCCTTATTGCAGTAGGAGGTGGACTTCTGGCTGGAGATGAGTATTTCCAGGAGCAGTTGATGAAGGGGCAGCTAGAGAGGAGGACAGCAAATAGGGTCTGACAATTTACTTCAAACTCTGAGCCTGACTGTTTCCTGTTGTCTGG
The DNA here is from genome assembly GCA_034780895.1 of Rhynchobatus australiae. Lineage (NCBI taxonomy): Eukaryota > Metazoa > Chordata > Chondrichthyes > Rhinopristiformes > Rhynchobatidae > Rhynchobatus > Rhynchobatus australiae. The sequence continues at coordinate 1,190,634 of JAUZTB010000127.1, read as the reverse complement.
TTCTAACAAAGCTTTCACTGAACATTTAGCACTTTGATTGGATAAAAATGCAACTACAACATTCCTGCAGCTATCAGTTGCTGTATAAATATCTGTTCAGCTCCTGTTCTCTCATTCACCTGAAATTGCCCGGTAGAGTTTTTTGTGCTTCCTGGATGTGAAGCTTGGTCCTTGTTATTACCAATGTACTTGACTGCTTGTGCAGATACTGCAGGTCTGGCTGAGGCTGGTGAGGCACCAGTGACTGGTTAGAACCTCCCTCAGTTCTTAATGATGTCATCAATAAGTGCAGTGCTGATTGGTGCATGTGCAAAGGAATCACAAGCCTTAGCATTCCCCTTGAACTTTGGACTTGACTCGGAAAGGCGAAATAAATACCGGAAAGCTTTGGGTAAATTACAGCATTTAAATGGTGTTTCATCTGAGGACAACAGGGAAAGGTAACTCCAGGACCAGGCACCTCTAGTGGCTTGTGAACCTGGTTTGATTTTTATTTAATCTGGCATTTTGTGCTTCTGAGGGAATGCAAAATCTTCTATAGAAGAGCTGGTTGTGGTACGTGATGTATAAAAGAAAGTTGTTTACAAATTGTATTCTGCCTTTGTGACCTGCCGCTTTATTTTGGCATAATTGCTGTAGGTCAAGCTTGGGTAATTGACAGATCACTGCCACCACCTGCCTGCCACCCCCATTCCACCTTCACTGAAGGTGATGGCCTCAGAGTTCTGTCGTGCCAGGCTGTTAAATGGTCTTGTGACCAATTCTGAGATTGGTTGTTGATCCTTGTCTGAGTTTTCATTCTAACTAGTGGCATAGAAAATGGGGGTGGGGAGGAAGCCACCTAAATGCAGAAAAACAAGCTGTTGGAGGAACTCGGCAGGTCGGGCAGTGTCTGTAGAGGGAAATGGACATTTGATGTTTTGGGTCAAGACCCTTCATCTGGACTGGAAGTTGTCCATTGTTCTGTTGGTTTGACACACACTGTTGGTCTCAAGTTTGTTCTGATTAGTCTTGTAGATTCTATTTCCTTAAAGATGAGAAGCAGCGTGCATATGCTGCTTCTCCAGCACCACCAGCTTCAGAAGTGTTGCTCTTGCCTACTTCGTGTTGCCTTTGTGAGACTCTTGGATAATGGACACAAGTGGTTCCCAATCTCATTGCCCCATTCTTTAATGTAATTTGAAATGGTTGGAATTTTTGCTCTTCCAGTGTGTGCCTCCTTGGGCAGTGCTCAGCCAAAGGCCGGTGTTAGATACCACTGGGGGTAATGGTCGCAGTTGAACTCTGAGTTTGGCTTGATGATTGGAGGCAGAGGGTGGTGGGTGTTCTTGTGATTAGTGTACCGCAGGGATCAGTGCTGGAACCTTTTGTTATTTATAATAAATGACTTGGATGAGAATGTAGGTGGTGTGGTTAGTAAGTTTGTTGCAGACATGCAAATTGATAAGAGTCGCAGACAGCGAACGTTTTATAAGTGGGATGTAGATCAGCTGGAAGGTTGGGTGGAGCGGTGGCAGATGGGATTTAATCCAGACAAGTGACGAAGGACCTGATGCATGGTCATGCCCCAAAGCACAAAGCCCAGTATCCAATGCGTTTTTTAAAACCACTTTCTCAAACTTACTTGCCACTTTCAATGCACTATGTGCATCTATCCCCTGATCTGTTTCTACCCCTGTTAGAATTTTGTCTTCATGTTTATTCTACCCCAGTGTAATAATTCACATTTTACAGCATTAGATTTTGTATGTCTATTCCATCTGCCTATCTAAATATCTTTGGGGCCTTCTAAGGTCCTCAAAGTATACTCTGCCTTCAAGCTTTGTAGAATGTGGAAACTGGATTTTCTGCTGTGTACCCATCTAAATCACTTTTTCAAAAAAGCAGCGGTCCTCGTACTGATATTGAACTTCCTTCCAATCTAAAACAAAACAACTTGCCTCTCTTGAAAGTCAAAACTGAAAATGTGAAACAAAAACAGTATTGGAAATGCTCAGCAGGCTAGGCAGTATCCATGGAGGAGTAGTATGAACTCTCTGGCCTGCCAAGTGTGAATGCTTACAGCATTTTTGTTTTCATTAACTTTAAAGTCAAAGTTGAGTTTATTGTCATCTGCACAAGTCCATGCATGCACAGATGCAATGAAAAACTTGCTTGCAGCAATATCACAGGCACATAGTCTCAGATAAGCAGCATTCACAGGAAAAACATTCATTGAACATAAATTGTACACAATTTTTACAAGAGAGAACACAATTGGAACAAAGGAGTCCATTTTAGTGCAAAGTGGTTAAAGTGTTGCTAAACTGTAGTGATTAGGGTTTTGCCACTTGGTTCAAGAACCACATGGTTGAAGGGAAGTAGCTGTGCTTGAACCTGTTGGTGTGGGGACTTCAGGCTTCTGTACTCCCTGCTTGATGGTAGCTGCGAGAAGATGGCATGGCCTGGATGGTGGGGATCTTTGATAAATGTTGCTGCCTTGAAGTAGTGCCAATGGTGGGGAGGGATGTGCCCGCAATGTATTGGAAACTTTTTTTTCTCTGTCCTTGCAGGCTGTTTCAATCTTAAACCTATTATGTGATACCTCATCAAATGCCATTTGGAAGTCCCTGCATACAACATCAACTCTACTTCTCTCATTAAGCCACTCCGTTAATTTATCAAGGCACTCCATCAGTTTAATTAATGCAATTTGCTTCTCAAGAATCTGAGATTTCTTTAATCAATCCACACTTGTCCAGGTGCCTGTTAATTCTGTGATTATACTCCTTAAAACTTTCCTCACCACCAAAGTACTCGAATACTCATTTCATGGAAGGAAGATTAACCACACTGGGGAAATTACCCAGGGATTAATTTTTGGTTCCATCAGTACAGACCAAGGTAGGTGCCTTGTTTGGAACCAGTTCTGCATGGTGGGAAAGGGAAGTTCTACAATTTAATTGTATTTGAAATTTGAGGAACTAAATTCCAATCTCCTTATTTGAATGCTGATATTCAGCTGCTCCAGCTTCATTTGGTCTTTAGCTGGCTGCACATGAACTCCTAGTCAAGAAGCTCATCAGGTATCAGTGTGAAATTTCATAGTCCTTAATGTCCAACTAGAAAATGTTGATTTGACTGTTAAGTTTCAAGTGTCTCTTTAGGCCAGGTAATAGCTGCATTCTATACTGAAGTGATGCTGTACCTCTGCAGTGTGGAGTCTGGTCAGCAGAGTACACCAACCTCAGCAGAGAAAACTGAATCCCACTCTTGGGGAGAGGATGGGTTTGGAGGAAGTGGTGGTGGGGACGTTTGAGCAGATTTCTGTATGTTGCTAAAATCTGCTTGCGTGGATCTATGGCTCGGATGGGATTTGACTTGGCTGTAATGTCTAAGGTGTTGGTATTGATTTATTATTGTCACATGCACTGAAATACAGTGAGAAGTGCTTTGTTGCCTGCCATCCTGACGGATCATTCCATACACAAGTACATAAGTTAGTGGCTCACTTAACAAGGCACCCGAAGATACAAGCTGCCAATGTCCATAGAGGAATTATAGGGGTAGGGAATCCCAGAGAGTGCTTGGCTCTTGTTTTCTGCTTCTCTCACTGTTCTGCCACTGAATTAGTGTGGAAGCAGGTCTGCTTTGGATCCTAAGGCTGTTGGACATTTGAGTCAGAGGGATTAGATGGGAAATGAAGCCCTTTAGAAATTATCTTAGAAATTTTAAATTGTAGGGAAGGCTAACTGGAAGGAACTAAACAGTATTGTTTATTAATTTAAAGTATTTATTGAGATTATATTGTGGTCAAAAGCAATAATTAAGGCATTGAGCATGTAAAGAGTGAAAGAAATAGCTCTGCTGCCATGTGTGGGTGTAGCACTTTGGCTGGGTGTTCATGTAATGCTGGGATTGTGATGCCACTAATCTTGTGCACTGGTACCTGGTGGGGAAGGACCTATTTTGATTGGTGGGTTGGAGAGTTACGCCTTGTTACCATAGCTACAGATGTAAGGAGAGGTGGATAGACCAGAATCCTAAATTAACACTGTCATTCAATGCAACAATGACACAAAACTGGGTGGCTTTCGGAAGATGAGATGGCAGCCAGGGAATTTTTGCTTGTTTCAGTCAATGGGTTACAGAAATGTGAGAGGTCGGAGCACCAACGTTGTGTTACACAAGGTGATTCATGAGCTGGCTCAGCTGAAACGTGCAGTGTTGAGGGTGTTGTCCTGACAACATTTGAATCGCCAAGTTGTGTAACCTGGCACCTGAATGCCTTTTTGTTTTAAACAAAAAAAGTCCCACTGTGAAACCTCACAGCAAGAGGGTGACTTGCCTGTGAGAGGACATAGTTATCATGTTCAGCTCCTTCAGACTGCTGACATAAAGTATTAGACCAGTTGGGCCTTGATTAGAGACTGGATAAAATGAGCAAGCTGTGGGCAGGATGATCCTTATTAGCTGTGATTTATTTGCTGGGGTACTTGTTAACTTTGAGCTCTCGCTGGTTTAAATTCTATTGGGATGTTTTAGTTACACATCCACAGGTGTTTAATGAATCATCAGCTGAGAGTGTGTGTGTGCAACGTTGTCCACATCAGTACCTCTGCTTCAAGACTGCCCTATTGATTTGGAAACCAGATGTTTTCTGTACTGGTGGGTACTTCAGTAGCTTGCCCTCCCGTCATAAGAACATCACTGATTACTGGATTAAGCACACAAATTGCACTAGTTGAACTGTTCCTTTGACTCCCTCAGTGTTAATAAACTTACTGTGCAGTTACAGCATGGTATTCCAATTTGTTGCTAAGGTGATGTATTACACTGATCTTTTAGTGCTCTGAAGTCTAATGCATACCTTGCTCCTTTGTTTTAGACTAACGAAGTGACAGACAGTGCTTACATGGGCTCTGAGAGTACCTACAGTGAGTGTGAGACATTCACAGATGAGGACACAGGTACTCTGGTTCACCACGGAACACATGATGAGTTGGAAACTGACAGTGCCATAGATGCCACGTTAAACTCTGAGTTCACAGATACACCTGAAGATCCAGAAAACAGTGTTCTATTTAATGGGACCATGAAGTAAGTTCTAGGATTGTTAACTTTTACTGTCATTTCAATTTGTGCTGAGGGTCTCTTCTCCTGTAAATTAATATTACAACTTGACTGTTGTGCTCAATTAGCACTCAGACTGTGCCGTTAATCTCCTAATGTCAAGATTCTCAGAAGCATGAAGGGATGAACATACTTGGTGCTCGTGAAATTTGCAGTCTCTTTAGATATGGACACTGCAATGTCTGATGTGATTCAGCCACTTGTATGTAAATATGATGCATGTCATAGTCGTATAGCATGGAAGCAGGTTCTTTGGCCCAACTCTCCACACCAACCAAGGTGCCCACCTAAGCTAGTCCCATTTGCTTGAGTTTGGCCCGTATCCCTCTAAACTTTTCCTATCCACGTACTTATTCAAATGTCATCATTGTACCTTCTCAACTACTTTGTCCGACACCTTGTTCCATATGCACACCACCCTCTGAAGAAGGTGACTCTTTTGTCCCTTTTAAATCTTTCCCCTCTCACCTTAACCCAATGCCCTCTAGTTTTTGGTTCCCTTTTCCCTGGGAAAAAGACTGAGTGCATTCACTATATCTGTGCCCCTCATGATTTTATACACCTCTGTAAGGTCACCCATCAGTCTACTAAGTACCAATGAATAAAGTTATTGGTCAGGGTTGGGGTGGGTTGGGCAGGTTCGAACTCGGGCCC
>JAUZTB010000124.1:51742-64405 GCA_034780895.1 Rhynchobatus australiae | reverse complement strand
AAAGACTCTGATTCATGGGATTCTGGACATGAAAAGCAGACTCGAGTCTCCAAATCTCAGCAAGATGTGCGGTGGACTAAGTGGCTTTCCTCAGAGGTTGTTTCTAATACTCTCTTTCTTTTACAATGTGACGATAAATCCACTTTAACGAGGGAGGTTCTGATTTCCTTTGCATGGAAACTCGTTGCTTTTAGAAGATATCACGACAGGTAAGTACCCGGGGCCTGACGGAATATTCCCCAGTCTGCTTCGTGAGGCGAGGGAGGAGACTGATGAACCGTTGATTAAGATCTTTGAGTCCTCGTTGTCCACGGGAATGGTGCCAGAGGATTGGAGGGTGGCGAAGGTTGTCCACTTATTCAACAAAGTTAGAAAGGATAGTCCAGGAAATTGCAGACTGGTGATCCTTACATCTGTGTTGGGTAAGTTATTAGAAAGTAATCGAAGAGACAGGATGTATGAGCATTTCGAGAAGGATGGACTAATTAGGGACAGCGATCATTGCTTCGTGAGGGGAAGATCTTGCCTCACAAGCCTGATCGGGTCCTTTGAGGTGGTGACCAGGCATGCTGATGAGGGTAGTGCAGTAGTTGTTGTCTCCATGGATTTTAGTAAGGCGTTTGACAAGGTTCCGCATGGTAGGCTTCTTCAGAAGGTTAAAGTCCAAGGGATCCAGGAGGCTTGACCGTGTAGATTCAGAATTGGCCTGCCTGTCGAAAGCAGCGGGTTGTGGTGGAGGGACTTCCCTCGGATTGGAGGGCTGTATCAAGTGGTGTCCCGCAGAGATCGGTTCTGGGGTCTCTACTTCTTGTGATATTTATTAACGACATAGTCGAGGGGGTGGAAGGCTGGGTTAGCAAGATTGCAGATGACACAAAGATTGGTGGTGTTGTAGATAGTGCGGAGGGTTGTTGAAGCTTACAGAGGGATATTGACCGGATGCAGATCTGGTCTGACAAGTGGGAAATGGAGTTCAATCCGGAGAAGTGTGAGGTGGTACACTTTGGAAGGACAAACGCCAAGGCGGAGTATAAGGAGACAGGATTCTGGGCAGTGCAGAGAAGCAGAGGGATCTGGGGATTCATATCGAGAGATCACAGAAAGTTCCCTCAGATGTGGATAGGGCAGTTTAGAAGGCTAATTGGGTGTTAGCTTTCATAAGTTGTGGGATCGAGTTTTAGAGCCGCGAAGAATGATGCAGCTTTGGAAAACTCTGGTTAGACCACACTGAAAGTACGGTGTCCAGTTCTGGTAACCTCATTATAGGAAGGATGCGGAAGCTTTGGAGAGGGTGCAGAGGAGATTTGCCAGGATGCTGCCTGGATTAGAGAACAAGGATTATGAGCAGAGACTAAAGGAGCTAGGTCTGTTCTCATTGACGAGAAGGAGGATGAGGGGAGACATGTTAGAGGCATGCAAGATATTTAGAGGAATTGATGGAGTGGACAGCCAGCGTCTCTTTCCCAGGACACCACTGCAGAAAAGAAGAGGACATAAGGTAATGGGTGGGAACTTCTAATGAGATGTCAGAAGGAGGTTTTTCACCCAGAGAGTGGTTGGTGCATGGAATGCGCTGCCGGGAGTGGCAGTGGAGGCTGATACGTTGGACAAGTTCAAGAGATTGTTAGATCAGCATATGGTGGAATTTAAGATAGAGGGATATGTGGGAGGAAGAGCCTTAGTCTGAAGAGCGGCCCAACATTGTGGGCCGAAGGGCCTGTATTGTTCTGTATTGTTCTCTGGTTCTATGATTCTATCAAACTGGATACTGGTTGAAGTCGCTCTGCCCTGAGCAACCAAAATGTTCTGGAAGAAAGCGAGAGTGAGACGGGAGCGTGGTAGGGGTAGAGAGGGTTGAAGAGAGAAGGACAGAGCTAACGGACGAAGAATGGCTGAGAAGCAGGCAGATGAATGAAGAGAGACAGGCAGAGAAATGATGAGCATGTGTAAAAGCAAGGCACTGGCTTCCGGGAAATCCAACTGGCTGCCACTCTCCCGCTCTCTGAATTAACAGTTGTTTGTCGATCACCTCTGCCGTCTGAATTGAAGCAAATGTGGATGGGATGGATACAGGGAAATGCCGATCCCAGCGCAGTAACTTCGAGAAAGGAGCTCTGCAGTACCAGTGCAGGACACAAGGGTTACAAAATGAACCACTTCAGTGCGTCTCTGTCTTGTTACAATAAACGGCAAGTTATCGGGACTGTGTCACACGTCGACTGGATGGCCGAGCGAGATATTGAGGTGGACTGTGGTTCCACTCTCTGCAGCGGCCTGGATTCAATTCCGAACACTGCCGGTCTGAGTTCTTTTTATTTTTTTAATTTCATTGGACGGAGGATGAGGGGGGTATCTCATTGAAACCTGGAGAATATTGAAAGGCCTGGATAGAGTGGACGTGAAGGGGATGTTTACAGAAGAGGGAGAGTCCAGGGCCAGAGGGCACAGTCTCAGAATAGAATGATGTCCCTCTGGAACAGAGATGAGGAGGAATTTCTTCAGCCAGAGGATGGTGAATTTGTGGGATTCATTTCCACAGACGGCTGCGGAACCCAAGACATTGGGTATATTTAAAGCGGAGATTAATAGGTTCATGATTACTAGGGCGTCAAAGGCTTTAGGAAGAAGGCAGGAGAATGGGGTTGACAGTCCTCCATGTCCTTCTTCTTGGTGAACGCCGATGCAAAGCATGTCACAATGTTGAGAAAACTCACAGAGATCCAAATGCGGTACGCTGATACAAGACTGGAGTCAGGATACTTCCTCAGGACAAAAACACGCAGCAACTGCAAGGAATCTTGCCTCGGAGATCAGAAGAGGATTCCCAACACGAACTAGATCTTCACAAAGGAATAGAGAACACAGGACTGCTCTTGAGTAAACCACTCAAAGCAACTGGAACCAAAGTATACCCAAAGGTAGACCAATACTTTGGCAACTAATGCCAGAGAAACACAGGTACTTATTCTAGGCCCCTGATGGGGCTCAGGTGTGTCTCCTTATGCAATGAGTCCAGCATGGAATCCATGTGCTGGACCACAAGGCATTAAAGGAGCCAAATTCAGGCCATAACTCAGAACCATGACAAAACACTCATTTAGTACCTCGCCCACACCCTGTAACTCCAGGCAGACATTCCCTCCTTTATCCGTGAGTCATCCTACTCTCTCCCTGGTTGTCCTCTTGCTTTTAAATACTTTGAGATTCTCTTTAATCCTGCTCACCAAGGACATTTCATCGTCCATTTCTTCCTTCCCAAAGCGGTGCCTGGGCTCATCTCGACTATCTTTATGTCCCTCAAGGTTCCTGTCTGACTTTAGATTCTTAACCCCCACACATGCTTCGTTTTTGACCAAAATTCACAACTGTCTCTTCATCCAAGTCTCTCTTAACTTGCCTTTCTTGTCCTTCCTCCTGACTGGAACATGCCGCTCCTAATCACAGATCAGCTGGTCTTTACACAACTCCCACATTTCGAATGTGAACTTGCCCGAGAACAGCTGCTCTCAATGACCCGCCCCACGCCAATTGCTTCCATCTGATACCGTCGTGATTTGCCTTCCCCATATTTAGGGTCCAGACTTCTCCTTATTCATAACTATGTCAAAACTGAAGAAGTTATAATCACTGTTCCCATAATGTTCTCCCGCTGGAAGGCCAGTGACCTGGACAGGCTCATTTCCCAAAGCAACTTCCAGTATGGTACCTCCTCTTTTGCCGTACTGTTTCACGGAACCTTCTTGAAATCTCGGAAATAAATTCTCCCTATCGAAGTCCCTTCAAATCAGGAAAGCCCAGTCCATATTGGGGAAGTTAAAGTCACATACTACGACAAACCTGTTGCTTTTCCATCTCCCCATAATCTGTCTAAATATCTGTTCCTTTATCTCGCGGGGGCTATTGGGAGGCCAGTAGTGTCACCCCATCTGAGTGATTCACCTGTCTTATTCCTGAGCTCTCCCCACATTTTCTCGGTGGATGAGCCCTCTGGTATGTCCTCTCGGAGTGCAGCTGTGACACTTTCCTCATTTGTCATGCCTTTCCTCCAGCTCTTTAACCTCCCTCACTGCCTCGCTTGAAATATCCAGTCCTTCTCCATCAATTGGAAATCGTTGTAAAGTTATCGAGTCCTTGTGCAATCAACAAATCGATTGACAAGTTGTTTAACTGTCTTCATGTGGGTCTGTGCAATGTTAAATTGCGTGCCGATAAGCTTTGACATCAGCTGTCGTTGTGGGACAATCGACCAACTTTTTAGGTAGTTCATTGCAAATTTGCCGGTTTGAGCCCACCCAGGAACTGTAGAATGATGCTTCGACCCGACACTGAACTTTCGCTCTTTGATGTGGGGCTGAAACTGCAGAGCAGCATTTCCTGAGAGGTGAAAGCTTAAAGTCGTGTCGGTTTTAAAATGCTCAGTTCTTCAAGAACCGCGAGCTATCGAATGAACAGGCGACCACTGATATTTCAGATGCATTAATTCTCTCTTTGCTGAGCACTTCCTTTTTCTTTTATTCTGGCGTTATTCTGTCTTTGATAAGGCTAATGCATATTTCACCACTTATTTTCACATGATTCAACATTAACAGTAACACTGAAAGTGGCATTGTTCATGAACTATGATTTCAATCTTTGTTGTACTGATGAAACTGATTCATTGTGCATTAAATCCTCGGTTATTTTCAGACATGATCCCACCAGACCGTGACGCTGACAGACCACTGCACGCCCATGAACATCACAGGACTGAGAAGGTTTGTAGTATTTGAGTCGCCGAGGGATACAACACGGGAACCTGACCTTCTGCTCATCGTGTCCGAGCCGGTCATCAACGTCCCATTCATATGATTCCTACCCTGATCGCAGATTTCATGTTCCCCACATTCCTCTCAGCTTCCCTCGGATTTCACAACTCAGCTGAACAATGGGGTCAATTCACAATGTCCAAGTAAATTGTCAACACTCACGACTTTGGGATGTAGAAGGAACTCAGACAACATTGAGAAAACTCACTCGGTGAGAGGGAGGACGTGAAATCTCCACACAGTCAGCACCCGAGGTCACGATTGACCGGGATTTTGAAAGTCTGGCCTCTTGTACTGCAAAGGACAACAGTTTGGACTTCCATTGATGATTACTTTCCTTGCTACCGAGCTGTTGTCCGTGTAATGACAGCTGAATTGCAAATGAATGGCGTGGTGATTTAAGGGAAATCTAGGGGAAAGACAAGTGTGGTCCATGAGCTCAGTTCCTGTACCGGATGAAGGTCAGTTTCACTGTCAGTAGCAGGACGTGCCAGAGAGGATTGGGAACAACTACTTTGAATGAATCTGCATCAGACAAATGGGAGTTATTGTAAAAGTGAATTAGTGAGAGTTCAGTGCCAACATATTCCTCTACGACAGAAATGCAAGGAAGTCTTGAACCTGGGATATCAAGGAACATCAAGAGTTTTATAAAACAATATAAAGAGGCACATGGCCGGTACAGGGAACGGAAAACAGATGTGGCATTTCTGGCATCTGGCATCTGTACAGGTGGGAAGGGGTGAATGAGTAACCAGCGGAGAGTAAAGTGTTGGCACGAAATATCCCTGGCAGACAACATTATAGAAAATCCCAGGACAGTTTATTTGTGTATTTTGGCAATATGGTGACTAGGCAAAGGGTCGGTCCCACCAAGCACCGAATGGGAAATCTGTGCGTGTGGCCGAAGTATTGTGTCAGGTCGTAAATGAATAGTTTTATTTTGTATTCAGTGAGGAAACAAACATTGTGCTGCCAGATTTCAGGAAGGTGAGCAAGGGTATGGCGGAGCGGGTTAACATGAAACAAAGAGAATGTATTAGATGTCCGACCAAGCATAGGGGTGAATATATGCCCCAAACCTGCTGAGGTGTATCGCAAGCTGCTTTGGGAGGCAACCGGTGAGATTGCTGGGGTCAGGATAAAATATATTGTTTAATCCTCGCTGGCCACTGGTGCGGTGCCCGATGACTGGAGTTCAGGAAATGTTCTTATCCATGGATAAGTCAGGCAGTGACATGCCAGGATTGGCCCGCAATTGCCGACTAAGTTTCGTCACAGGAAGATATTGGGGAAGAAAACTGAGGGACACAAATAATCTACACTTCGCCAGTGAAGGATTGTTCAGGAAAAGTCAGCTTGGATTTGCCGGTGGGATGTCCTGTCTGATTGATGTCGTTCAGATTCTTGACGAAGTAATGAATTGGATTGAGAAAGGAAATGCGGACGACAGTGTGCTGGCCATCAGTTTACGAGGCAGAGAATATGAAAGAATGGAACTCATGGTACAAGAATTGGCACTAACTATCCTTGCAGCTTAAAGAAATCTCTGCGTCGGTTTGCATTTATATTCTGTTATACGATGAGATGGACACTTGAGCGGGTAATCTACCTCGTTCTGAACCTGCACTTTACTGTCTTCGTGCACTGCACTCTCTCTGTGATTGTCACAGTTTATTCTTCACTCTGTCATTGCACCTTGCACTCCGTCAGCGCACTGCTGTAATAAATTCTGATGGATGAACGGGTAGTAAGACAAGTTTTCCACGGTAGCTCGGTACATGTGACAATAATAAGCCAATTACCAATTGCAGCAATATGTTATCCAGGGAAAGATTCGGGGCACACTTCCAAAGACATGGAGGAACACAGTAGGTCAGGCAGCATCTATGGTGGGAAATGGGCTGTCGACGTTCCGGGTCGAGATCGTTCATCTGGACTGGGAAGAGTGGATGATATCAAGAACTAACGGGGAAATATCTGTATTGATCTGAAGAAGACGGTGTCCCACCAGTTATCGCCTTGAATACCCAGGACCCAATGAGGTGGATCCCAGGTTACTGTGGGAGGCAGGTGACGAATTTGCTGGTGCCACGACAGAAAGTTTTTAACCTTCGCTGGCCACTGCTGAGTTGCAAAACATCTGGAGTTCAGGAAAGGTCGGGGCTTTGTTCAAGAAGAGCAGCGGGGAAAAGCCGGGCAATTACAGGCCTCTCAGTCTGAGGTCAGAGAAGAGGAAGCTTTTGAAAACATCCAAGCGGCGGGAATAATCTGTGGCAGTCAAGGAGTGTTCAGCAAAAGTCAGCGTGGATTCGCCGGTGGGAGGTCCTGTCTGACCATTCACTATCCTGAAGAAATCAAAAAATACTTTGATGACTGCAGTGCTGTTCATGGACACTCTGTGGAGTCAGTTCTCACTTGCATTGGTGGTTCAGTGGTAGAATTCTCGCCTGCCACGCGGGAGGCCCGGGTTCGATTCCCGGCCAATGCAACCGCATCTTTTACTTCCAGAGGTTGGTCATGGCACACATCAACTCCAGCCGCCGATGCAAACTCGACCCACTGCAGTTCGCAGGAACAGGTCCACGGTTGACACCATCTCTCTGGCCCCACACTTACAGTGGCATGCAAACGTTCGGGCACCCTTGGTCAACATTTCTGTTACTGTCAATAGCTTGGCGAGTAAAAGATGACCTGATTTCCAAAAGGCATGGAGTTAACGATGACACATTTCTTTAATACCTTAAGCAAGATTGCTTTTTTATTTCCATATTTTACAGTTTCAAAATAACAAAAAAGGAAAAGGGCCCGAAACAGACGTTTGGGCATCCTGCATGGTCAGGACTTAGTAACACCCCCTTTTGGCAAATATCCCAGCTCGTAAGCGACTTCTGTAGCCAGCTGAGAGTATTTTAATTCTTGCTTGGGGGATTTTCGCCCATTCCTGCTTGCAAAATGCTTCTCGTTCTGTGAGGTTCTTGGGTCCTCTTGCATGCATTGCTCTTTTGAGGTCTATCCACAGATTTTCAATGATGTTTAGGTTGGGGGACTGTGTGGGCCATGGAAGAACCTTCAGCTTGTGACTCTTGAGGTGGTCCATTGAGGATTTTGTTTAGGATCGTTATCCTGTCGTAGAAGCCATCCTCTTTTCATCTTCATATTTTTTTTACGGGCGGTGTGATGTTCACTTCCAGAATTTGCTGATATTTAACTGAATTAATTCTTCCCTCTGCCAGTGAAATGTTCCCCATGACACTGGCTGCGACACAAGCCCAAAGCAAGATCGATCCACCCCCGTGCTTAACAGTTGGAGAGGTGTTCTTTTCATGAAATTCTGCACCCTTTTCTCTCCAAACATACCTTTGCTCATTGCGGCCAAAATGTTCTATTTTAACTTCATCAGTCCAGAGGACTTGTTTCCAAAATGCATAAGGCTTGTTTAGATGTTCCTTTGCAAACTTCTGACACTGAATTTTGTGATGAGGAAGCAGGAAAGTTTGCAGAAAAAAGGGTGCAGAATTTCACGAAAAGAACACCTCTCCACCTGTTAAGCACGGGGGTGGATAGATCATGTTTTGGGCTTGTGTCAGGAAGCAGCAACATTACAGCAGCCCATGTGCTGAGAAAAGGTTAAGTGAGGGCGCTCGGTGTCTCTGAAACAGATCTTTGTTCTCCTACTCGGTTTCTGGAATTAAAATTGCAAAGCTGTGGAGAACTCGTGGTGACTAGAAAAACACGTTGGTCTGGCAAAGATCCAGTAGGGGCGCGTTGAACCTAAATTCTCCAACCGTGCAGTGACCTTTCCACTCTTGCGAAATGGATCAGGCAGCAAGCCTGGAGTTTGAAACTGAGTCAAATGTTCTTGTGAATGACTGAGGAAGGAAATGTTTGTTGGCAACGCTCCGGGCCCAGAATCACCTCCCGCCCTTCATCAACATTCTCAGGTTCAGGTTGACCCAAAACATTCAGCACTTTGGTTCTGAGTTCTGAAGCGGACGCAAAGAAGCTGCAAAGTTTGGACAAGTTGGGTGACGCATTAATGGATGGCAGATTCAGTATCTCGTGGGTAAATGTGAAGTTATCCATTTGGGAGAAGGAGATGAAAGGTCCGATATAATGTAAATGTTGCCAGGTTTGGAACTACTGGTGAACAAGTGGCTCCGGGTGTTCAGTGAAGGCCGTTTCAGACATTCACTGAAAGAGGTTTTGTATACAGGAGCAAGATATCCGACTACAGTGAAACTCCGAACCTGCAGGATTTTGTGCAGTTTCAGTCGCATTATCTGACAACATGGGAACTGTGGAGAGAAAAAAAACTTCGGAGGAGTCAAGGACTTCGGATCAGCTCAGCAGCTTTTTTTTTTCATTTTTACTAGGGTTTAAAGAAAAAGGGTTAGTTTTTAATAGGGTTAATAGTATCAGTGTTAGTTTTTAATAAGGAATTTTTTTAAGGGTTTAAACAGTTTTTTTCACATGGTCGAGTGGGGAATGGACTGCGCAGGCCCTGCGCGGACAGTTTAAAACAGCAAACAGCCTCTTGAGCGGGCAGCGTCGGAGCGGGCAGCGGAGTGAGGGGGAAGCAGAGTGTTCGGTCTTTGGCTCAAGGGGCTTCAGCTTGAAGGAGCAGGAGGGTAAGTAGCTGGTAAGTAGGTGAAGGTAAGGTTTCCCTGTTGTCTATTATTGATTTGTCGGTGGTATTAACTAGGGGGAGTTAAAAAGGGTAGTCAGATGGAGGACGGGGTCAAATGCTTCAGCTGTTTCATGTGGGGGTCTGTGGACCTTGCTGTGGTCCGCGATGACCACATCTGCAGGAAGTGCTTGAGGCTGGAGGAACTTGGGCTCAGAGTAGATGAGCTGGAGTCCCAGCTACAAACACTGCGCAGCATCAGGGAGGGGGAGCGTTATGTAGACACGGTACATCCGGAGACAGTCACCCCCCTTAGAACAGGTACTTCTGGGGTTCAGTTGGCAGATAGAATGATGACTGACAGGAGAGGGAGAGGAAGGAGAAGTCAGACAGGCAGCAGAGCAGGGAACCCCGGAGGCCGTTGCCCTCAGAAACAGGTTTTCCGCCTTGGAGGCTGTTGAGGGGGGTGACCTGCAGGGGCCAAGCTGCAGTAACCAGGTCTCTGGCACTGGGACTGGTACTGCTGCTCAGAAGGGAAGGGTGGGAAAGAGACATGCAGTAGTGATAGGGGACTCGATAGTTAGGGAAACAGATAGGAGGTTCTGTGGCAGTGAACATGAGACCCGGATGGTATGTTGCCTCCCAGCTGCCAGGGTCCGGGATGTCACTGATCGGGTCCATAGAATTCTAGAGCGGGAGGGAGAGAAGCCAGTATTCGTAGTTCATGTTGGCACCAACAACATAGGTAGGAAGGAGAATGAGGTCCTGAAGAGTGAGTTTAGGGAGCTAGGCGGAAGACTGAGGAACAGCACCACGAGGGTAGCAATCTCGGGATTGCTGCCGGTGCTAAGCGGTAGTGAAGGCAGGAACAGGAGGAGGTGGCAGATAAATGCGTGGCTGAGAATTTGGAGCAGGAGGGAGGGTTTTAGATGTCTGGATCATTGAAATCTCTTCTCGGAAAAGTAGGACCTGTACAGAGAGGACGGGTTACACCCGAACCAGAAGGGGGCCAATATCCTTGCGGCCAGGTTTGCTAGGGTGGTCCGGGGGGGGGGTTAAACTAGTTTGTGAGGGGTAAGAGAACCGGAGGAGTAGGTGAGGGGAAGAAGGGGATGGGGAAAAGTTAGATCAAAGAGGTAGAGAGGCTTTGGGGAAGGAGGAACAGAGTGCAGACCATAAAAGTAGTAAGGTAGATGGACTGAAGTGCGTTTGTGTAAATGCAAAAAGCGTCAGGAAGAAGGGAGACGAACTGAGGGCTTGGATAAGTATGGGGGACTTGGATATTGTGGCTATTACTGAAACGTGGTTGACGTCAGGCCAGGAGTGGATATTGAATAATCCTGGTTTTCAGTGTTTTAAAAGGGATTGGGAAGGGGGAGAGGAGGAGGAGGGGTGGCGATACTGCTCAGGGACACTGTTACGGCTGCAGAAAGAGTGGATGTTGCAGAGGGATCGTCTCTAGAGTCAGTGTGGGTGGAAGTAAGGAACAAGAAAGGAGTAGTTACTCTACTGGGAGTATTCTATAGGGCCCCCGGTAGCAGTAGAGGTATAGAGGAGCTGGTTGGTAGGCAATGTTTGGAGAGAAGCCAAAATAACAGGGTTGTTTTAATGGGAGACTTCAACTTCCCAGATATAGACTGCAACCTGCTTAGTGCCAAAGGTTTATAAGGGACGGAATTCGTTAAATGTGTCCAGGATGGATTCCTGACACAATATGTCGACAGGCCGACGAGAGGGAATGCCGTGTTAGATCTCGTTTTAGGAAATGAACCGGGACAAGTGAAGGAGCATTTCAGGGACAGTGACAATTGCTTCATAACCTTTAGAATTGTCATGGACAGGGACAGGTGAAGAGAGGACAGGAAGATATTTAATTGGGGAAGGCCGAACTATGTGGCTATAAGGAGAGAACTTGGGAGTGTAAATTGTGATGTCCCTTTGGAAGGGAGATGTACTATGGAGATGTGGACAATATTCAGGGATATTTTGCAGAATGTTAGGGATAAATATGTCCCGGTGAGGCAGAGAAGGAATGGCAGCGGGAAGGAACCATGGATGACGAGAGAGGTGGAACAACTGGTTAGGAATAAGACAGCATACGTAAAGTGTAAGTAGCAAGGCTCAGATAGGGCCCGTGAGGAATATAGGGTAGAGAGGAAGGAACTGAAGAGAGGGCTGAGGAGAGCTAGAAGGGGACATGAAAAGGCGTTGGCGAGTAGGGTTAAGGGAAATCCCAAGGCCTTTTTCACGTAAGTGAAGGGTAGAAGGATGGCTAGGGTAAAGGTAGGTCCGACTAAAGACATTGGTGGGAGGATGTGCCTGGAACCGGCGGAAGTGGGAGAAGCTCTCAATGGATACATCTCTTCGGTATTCACCAGGAAGAGGGGTCTTGATGACGTGGAAGGGAGTGCTGGTCAGGGTAATGTTCTCGAGGTCGTAGATATCAAGAGAGAGGATGTGTTGAAGTTGTTAAATAATATCAAAACAGATAAATGTCCGGGGCCTGACGGAATATTCCCCAGTCTGCTTCGAGAGGCGAGGGAGGAGATTGTTGAACCACTGGTAAGGATCTTTGAGTCCTCGTTGTTCACGGGGATGGTGCCGGAGGATTGGAGGGAGGGGAATGTTGTCCCCTTGTTCAGAAAAGGCGGTAGTGATAGTCCGGGGAATTACAAACCGGTGAGTCTCACGTCTGTGGTGGGTAAGCTGTTAAAGAAGGATTCTAAGGGATTGAATCTATGAACACCTAGAGAATCATGGACTGATTAGGGACAGCCACCATGGCTTTGTGAAGGGAAGATCTTGCCTCAGAAGCCTGATAGAGTTCTTTGAGGAGGTGACGATGAATATTGATGAGGGAAGTGCGGTAGATGTGGTTTATATGGATTTTAGTAAGGCGTTTGATAACGTTCCTCATGAGAGGCTTCTTCAGAAGGTCAGGGTCAACAGGATCCAGGGAAGCTTGGCTGTGTGTATTAGGAATTGGCTTGCCTGTATAAAGAAGAGGGCTGTGGTGGAGGGAGTGCCGTCGGTTTCGAGGGCTGTGACTAGTGGGGTCCCGTAGGATCGGTTCTGGGACTTCTACTTTTCGTTATATTTATAGATGACTTGGATGAGGTGGTGGAAGGCTGGGTTAGTAAGTTTGCGGATGACCCTAAGATCGGCGGTGTTGTGGATAGTGTGGAGGGCTGTCGGAGCTTACAGAGGGATATTGATAGGATGCAGAGCTGG
>JAUZTB010000118.1:91447975-91458060 GCA_034780895.1 Rhynchobatus australiae | reverse complement strand
CCATGCCAGCCCCCACGGGGGCAATCCCATCAGACCCATCACCTGCCTATTTCCCTGTAGCCCTGCTCTGTTTTCCCACTCACATCTCTCCCTTCAGCTAAAGGTCAAGGTTGAGTTCACTGTCAGACGCACAGGCCCGTGCGTGCACAGGGGCAGTGAAAAACTTACCCGCAGCAGCATCACAGGCACAGGGCACCGGATGAGCAGCATTCACAAGGAAAACATAAGTTAAACAATGATTATCCACAATTTTTACAAGAAAGGACACAATTAGAAGCAAAACAAAGTCCACTGTAATACAACGTGGTCCCAGTGCTGCTGTACTGAGGCAGTGATCGGGGGTGTGCTGGTCGGTTCAAGAACCGAATGGTTGAAGGGAAGTCGCTGTCCCTGAACCTGGTGGTGTGGGGACTTCAGACTTCTGTACCTCCTGCCCGATGGGAGCTGTGAGAAGATGGCACGGCCCAGATGGTGGGGATCTTCGATGAGGGACGTTGCCTTCTAGAGGCAGCACCTCCTGTAGATACTCCCAATGGTGGGGAGGGATGTGCCCGTGAGGTACTGGGGCAGAGTCCACTGCTCTCTGCAGCTGCTTACGTTCCTGCGCGTTCGAATTGCCGTCCCAGACCGTGATGCACCCAGTCAGGACACTTGCAACTCCCCTGTCTTGCCACTTCCCTGCTCTAGGGGATATTTACAGCAGCCAGTCACCCTGCACCTTCGGGACGGGGTAGGACCCCAGAGCGGATGGTTGGGAGAAGTCACCAAGGTTTGGGAGAACGTGCAAACTCTGCACGTGCAGCACTCCGAGGTCAGCATCGGACCCAGGTCCCTGCAGCTGAGAGACTGTAGCACGACCTGATGTCCCACTGTGTCGCCTTTAGTGTCCATCGAGTCCTCATCCAGGTTACCACGTCTGGACCAAGATTGTGATGGACTCCGACGTGGTCCTGGTAACACCCAAACCGGCCATCGGCGTCAATGACACCGTCAACGTCACGTTACGATGACTGGGAGCAGACGGATTGAAGGGGTGAGCACCCAGCAGTGCATTCAGGGTGTGGAGTGCTGTGCTTATACAGACAAAGTTGCATTGACAGCTCTTGGAGAATGAATGATATTTAAGACGGTAACCTACAAATCTGCTTCCGAATGAACAGAGGATCGAAGCCACGAGGACACAGTTTCAAACCTAACTTGAGGATTGATGTCAAAACGGACTCTTTCTTCTGGAATGGTAGCTAAAGTTAATCTTTTAAAAATCAATTGTATTGAGCAGAATTGTTCTGGGTGGATTATTAGGGTAGGCATCTTCCTAAACTGTAGATAACCCATAAATAATCTTGGTTACACCTTTGACCAAGAATTTCCTTGAAGGTTTGTATCTAAGAGTGAAAAAAGAATTCATTTATTGTCTATATTGAACAGTAGTTAATCAGTAATGTTCGGCCTGGTCAAAGATGCACTATAAGTGATCAAGCTCATCAGTAACAGTCTCCCTTTAATTAACCATCTCTCCTCAAGCAATCTGCAGCTATGGGTTTATCTGATATCCAGGACACAGTCGGAGGCCTGGGGAAATTCCAAGCCATCAACATTTTCCTGATTGCACTCCCAACTGTATTCATGGCCAACCACATCCTGCTTCAGAACTTTATGGCCGCTGTACCCGACCACCGGTGTAGGGTGCGCCTGGGAGCCAACAGCACGGGGTACCTCAACGTGACGGAGGAGCCGCTGAGCGAGGAGCTTCTCCGGGTCTTTGTGCCCCTGGACCAGGAGGGGAGGCCGGACAAATGCCTCCTGTACACCTCACCGCAGTGGCAGCTCCTGGGCACCAACGAGACGTGGGGGAACCGGAGCCGTCCCGACACACAGGCGTGCACCGACGGGTGGGTGTACGACCGGTCCCAGTTCACGTCTACCATCGTGACAGAGGTACGGATGGAAATGTCCATCTCACTGCAGGGATTCTGTGGACTGATGCAAGTTGCCTTACGGGGCAAGTACACAGTAACTGTAGTATACAGTAGAGTGAAGGAACCGTGGTTGACGTGAGATGCAGAATATCTTGTCAAGAGGAAGAAAGAAGCTTACCTGAGGTTCAGAAACCAAGGATCAGACAGGCAGCCAGGAGGCAGGTTAGGAATAGATTTAGGAGAGCTAGAAGGGGGTATGAGAAGTCCTTGGCGAGTAGGATCAAGGAAAACCCCAAGGCGTTCTACACGTATGTAAAGAATAAGAGGATGACTAGAGTGAGGGGAGGACCGATCGAGGATAAAAGAGGAAACATGTGCCTGGAGTGGGAAGAGGTAGGGGAGGTCCTCAATGAACACTTTGCTTCAGTATTCACCACAGAGAGAGACCTTGACGTTCTTGAGGATGGTGTACGACAGGCTGATATGCTGGGGCACGTTGACATGAGGAAAGAGGATGTGCTGGAACTACTGAAAAACATTGGGATAGACAGGATATATCCAAGGTCATTATGGGAAGATAGGGAAGTGTTTGCTGCACCTTTGCTGATGATCTTTGCATCCTCACTGGCCCAGAAGTAGTGCTGGGTGATTGGAGGGGGGAAAATGTTGTTCCTTTGTTCAAGAAAGGGAGTAACCCTGGGAATTACAGACCAGTGAGTCTGACTTCAGTGGTGGGCAAATTACTGGAGAAGATTCTTTGAGACAGGATTTATGGGCATTTGGAGAGGCAGAGGCTGATTAGGGACAGTCAGCATGGCTTTGTGAGGGGCAGGTCGTGCCTCACGAGCCTGATTGAATTCTTTGAGGATGTGACAAAGCACATTGATGAAGGTAGAGCAGTGGATGTGGTGTACATGGATTTTAGTAAGGCATTTGATAAGGTTCCTCATGGAAGGCTCATTCAGAAAGTCAGGAGGCATGGGATCCAGGGAAACTTGGCTGTGTGGAATCAGAATTGGCTCACCTATCGAAGACAGAGGGTGGTGGTAGATGGAGCATATTCTGCCTGGAGGTCGGTGACCAGTGGTGTCCCACAGGGAACTGTTCTGGGACCCCTGCTCTTTGTGATTTTTGTAAATGACTTAGATGAGGATGTGGAAGGGGGGTTAGTGAGTTTGCAGATGACACGAAGGTTGGTGATGTTGTGGATTGTGTAGAAGGTCACTGCAGGTTACAACGGGATATAGACAGGATGCAGAGCTGGGCAAAGAAGTGGCAGATGGAGTTCAACCTGGAAAAGTGTGAAGTGATACATTTTGGAAGATTGAACTTGAAGGTAGAGTACAAGGTTAATAGCAGGACTCTTAGCAGTGTGCAGGGACAAAGGGATTTTGGGGTTCAATTCTGTAGATCCCCCAAAGTTGCCGTGTAAGTTGATAGGATGTTGGCCTTCATTAGTCAGGGTATTGAGCTCAAGAGCGGTGAGGTAATGTAGCAGCTCTATAAAACTCTGGTTAGACCACACTTGGAGTATTGTGTCCCATTCTGGTTACCTCATTATAGGAAGGATGTGGAAGCTTTAGAGAGGGTGCAGAGGAGATTTACCAGATTGCTGCCTGGATTGGAGAGCATGTCTTATGAGGATAGGCTGAGTGAGCTAGCGCTTTTCTCTGGAGAGAAGGAGAATGAGAGGTGACTTGATAGAGGTGTACAAAATGATAAGAGGCATAGATTGAGAGAGATTTTTCCCCAGGGCAAAAATGGCTAACACAAGGAGGCATAATTTTAAGTTGATTGGTGGAAGGTCTAATGGGGATGTTGAAGGGTAAGTTTTTTCACAGAGAGTGGTGGGTGCGTGGAACACACTGTCGGCAGAGGTGGTTGAGGCAGATACATTAGGGACATTTAAGAGATTATTAGATAGGCACATGAATGATGGCGAAATGGGGGCACTATGTGGAAGGGAAGGGCTAGGTAGATATTAGAGCAGGATAAAGTGTCGGCACAACATTGTGGGCTGAAGGGCCTTACTGTGCTGTAATGTTCTATATTCAGTTGGGGTACAAAATTTTAATGTATGGGACAGTATCCATGATAAGATCCAATCCACCGCTGCTTCAGCAGCTATCTCCAGACCTGGCTGTACCGATGGGCTGCTCGTTGAATTGTCAAGGTATCCTCTAAAATTGGGGCCATCCAAAGCAATGTTGGTCATGTATCGCCCATGTGTGGGCCAGAGTCTTGTCCAACCATCAGCCTTGTTCTTTAGAACTTAGATTGGGCAGAGCATGAATGTTGAGGTTCTCATTCTTGCTTTCTAATTTTTCCATGGACTCGCCCCTCCCGATTTATAATCTTCACCAACTAGGCAAAATTCCGAGAGATGTGGTGTCGTGTGTATCTCAGGCCTTTAATCAGAGCAGGCCTGGAGGTCCTGTCTTCAGTTGCCAGGGCACAAAACTGTGGAATTCCTTCCTCAAACCTCACTCTTCCTCTACTTCTGTTTCTAAGGCACTTCTTAAAATCCTCCTCGACATTCACCCTCGTGTCTATTTTGCATGACTTGGTGTACAAATGCAAGTTGTTGTAGTAATGTGCACAGTTTCATTAGTGTTTGGCTGGAGAATGTTTAACAGCAGCCAGTTGTCCTCCTGGCTGTGGTGCCAGATGATTTTTCTAGTTGGGTGCTGAAGGTTTGTAATTAAAGTAGGCAAACAAGCTTCACCGTGGGAGCAGTCGGCTAAATCTCAGTTTTTAGTCAGAAGAAAAATGAAGGTTAATGCTGCCATTTCTCATTTTAATGATGTTCTAGGTATCGTGGGTAGGCAGCAAAAGCTGTTGTGATTTAATGCATTGGTTTTATTGTCAAGAGAGCACTCACCTGCTTTGGCTTCCAAGCATTTACTCCACTTTACACCACTTGCTGCTGTCAAGGATTCTTAACCGAGAACCCAGCGCACTGTCCCTGAGATGTTTGAGAGACAGAGGTTGGGTTATTTACTGTTGGGTAAACAAATAGTGTTGGTAGTAAACTGGATGGTGTGAGGTTTTGGAATCAAATATCTAAGTTCCAAGTGCAGTCAGACAATCTGTTAAGAGCTCCATTAAAATTTACTACTGTTGGGGAGGAGGTACAGGAGCCTGAAGACCCACACTCAACATTTCAGGAACAGCTTCTTCCCCTTCGCCATCAGATTTCTGAATGGTCCATGAACACCACCTCGTTATTCCTCTTTTTGCACTATTTATTTATTTTTGTAATATGTAGTAATTTTTATGTCCTGCACTGTACTGCTGCCACAAAACAACACATTTCATGACGTATGTCAGTGATAATAAATCTGATTCTAATTTGGGGTTTTCTAAATAATGGCACAGATTCCCAGTGCAAACTAATGATGAATTGATACAAAGTGCTGGTTATCTCACAGTTAGAAAACTTGGTGATGTTTTGAGTATCCCAGTGATGGGAAACACTAATCACTTTTGATCCACTGGCCTAGAAATTTCTTTATCACATTTTAAACATGCCAAAACAGCATTGTGGGTCATTGTAACAATGTTCGTAGAAGACCTACAAGCATTGTGGTGTTCATTGGGAGGTTTACAGAAGAACATTGTTGGGTTTCACTGCGTTAGTTTTGATGAAGCTATTGATCGTCTTGCAGTTGCCAGCATTTAGGCAAGCAGCTGTAATCTCACTAACTAGCTTTTAAAGGGATGTATCACAATACAGCTAGAAGAGTGATACTTGCAGTGGAATATTGCTGTTTAATGATCAGCTGCTATGATGATGCAAGAATGCTCCTGGGGTTCATTGGGACCTGGACAAGTTGGTGTAGAACAGTAGCATAGGAGGCACGTTCTTTGTGCAAAGGGCCAGGAAGGACCACAGCCAGAGTCATGGAGCACTACAGCACAGAAACAGGCCCATCTCGACAATCTGCCTCGTCCCATCTACCTGCACCTGGACCACATCCCTCCAACCCCTCCCATCCATGGACCTATCCAAACTTCCCTTAAATGTTACAATTGAACCTGCATCCACCACTTCCGCTGGCAGCTCGTTCCACACTCGCACCTCCCTCTGAGTGAAGAAGATCCCCCTCAGGTTCCCCTTAAATATTTCACCTTTCAGCTAATCTTGGCAGGTGTTTGTTGAAGGAGTCCCTATAAGGAATAAAACTACAGAGATAAGGTTTAGGAATGCCTGTACTTTGGGGAAGCTGGGAATATCGGTACATGCCCATGCCTGCTCTGCCCATGTGTCCAGGTTGACAGGGAAGTACTTAAAATCTTTGCTCCTGGAATAGGAAGCTTGGGTGACCTCCCCCATGCAGCAGTGAGCTGCAGACTGGGAGATGTGCCAGGGATCAGTGATAACAGTCTGGAGTGATTCTGGGAGTAGATGGTGAGACTGGGAGGATCTTGATGTCCACAGGCAAAGCAGCAGAGGCACACATGAGGCTGCTTTTGAGATCACAGGAGGTCATAAATCTTGTCGAGGACAAAGAACACTGTTGAAGTATTGATCTTTTCAATGGCATGGTTTCAGGGAAAACATGGTTGGTAAAAGCTGTTTGTTCTGCGGGTGCCCTTTTCACATCAGTGAGGTTGAAGATCACACAGGTGATGAATTTTGGGCATTGAATTACTGTTAACATTATTTGAGTTTTAAATTAGAAAAAAGGTACCAGTGTAAACAAGAATCTTGCCAAAAAGTCAGGAGTTGAATCTCCCTTAGGACTCTAAGACACAGAAATGGGCATGGTATCTACCTTGGATTAAGTCTATTTTGAACTGCACAGTGCAACTTTTTTTTTGGAATTGTGCAAAGAAACTTTTAGGCCACTTATGAAAAAGTGAAGTAGGGGTTTAATTTTTTAAATAAAAGTGAGGAACGGTCCTGAATGTAAAATGTTATCCAAGCCTGCAAAGGGAGGTCAGAAGCAGGTTTTTAAAGGGCAACAATGGAGCTGAGGATGCTTGGCTGTGGACCGGTGGATGGAAAGGCCTTTGCAGTTTTAGTGAAAAGTTGGATGCTTGACTGAAGACTAAGTGAAGAGAAGAAACTAATTAATGTCTGCTTTACTGTGGCGAAGAGCTGACACTAAGCACGCAATGGTTCCTTTCTCTGCTGTCAACATCTCCGGTTCTATACAAATACTTAACAACTGAACCCATTTCTTCAGTTGCCAGAATAAATCTGATTTTTAATCTTCTTGATAGTTTTGAAGTGAAAATGATTAGACTATGGCATGTAGAGAGGTATAGTTCTATCTGTGACTAAAAGCCCTTTGGTAACGATCACTGTTCTAATGCAAGCTGGAACTGAAAGGTACTAGAAGTTACTGGAGTGTTCAGGATATCAACCTGTCACTTCCTCCCCAGCATCTGGGGCAGATTGTTTTAAGGAAGGATCACAGTTAATTTCAATTAAGACAAGAATTCCTGGTGAATTTCACCTTGCCCATCCCATCCTTAGAATGCTGAGCTCCCTGTGGCTGGTGCCAGCTAGCTCAGCAGAGAATGTATTGAATCTGAAATCTTCCTGTTCTGTAGATCTCGGTTACCCTTTGCAGAGCATATATCACAGAGCCGTAGCAGAATAGTTTGTATGTACTAAATACTGAAACAATTGAGCTCTGCTCTATTTAACCCAAGGAGCAGCAGTGGAATGTGAGAGCGATTTCATGTTACAAGTACTTGAAATGTGCTATTTGATTGCAGTTACCTCATTAGCTGTTTTCACAATTGTAGTATGAGAACTTAAAAATGAAGTTGGGAAATAGGATGAAAAGCCAAATGACAATCTGTTGTGTGAGGGCGTGTGTTGGTGTGCGAGAGGGCATGGGTGTGCGCATGTGGGAGAGGGTGGGTGTGTGGTGTTTGTGCATGAGAGAGAGAGGGTGTGTGTCTGCAAGAGAGTGTGTGTGTGTCTCTGTGTTGGTGTGGGGTGTGTGTATGCGAGAGAGAGGGTGTGTGTGGGTGTGTCTCTGTATTGGTGTGGGGTGTGTGTGGGTGTGTCTCTGTGTCGGTGTGGGGTGTGTGTGGGTGTGAGAGAGTGGGTGTGTGTGTGAGTGCATGTGTGTGTGTTTTCTTACGCCTGAACACATTGATATTCCCTCCATTCTGTTGAATCCAGAAGCGGTTCAGTATGAGGGGCTGTTGAATGTATTTGGGAAGGTATGATTCTCTGAGATGCATTTGCTTTGTCCCAGCCCTTCCTCACAGATCATTCATTGGAAAGAACTGTAGCTGAATTCATCCTCCACAGATATAGGCAGGTTATTAGAATCATACATTGGTAAGTGAATACACCTACCTCCAGCTTCATGCCATTTCAACTCCCCTTCCTGTTCGCACACTCACCGCTGTCCTCATCCTTTTCCACTGCCACAGTGAAGCCAAACGAGAAGAACAGCACCTCTTATTTCATTGGGTAGTCGACAGCTCAGTGGTGTGAATGTTGAATTTTCCCGTTTCAGATAACCCACTCTTCCTGTATTCCTTTCCCACTGCCATCAGTCCACCCAGGTTCTCACCTCTCTCTTCTCCATCCCTCTCCTCTTTCCTCCCACCACCCCCCCACCCCGTTACCTGAACTCGGCACCTCCCCCCACCTGGTCCATCTGCCTCCCATATCTGGTTGTATCCGTCACCTCCCAGCCTCTAACCGCTCCCTCTCACTTCTACACGCTCTGTCCTGATGCAGGGTCACGACCCGAAACGTCAACCATCCCTTTGCCACCACCGATGCTGCCCGACCCACTGAGATCCTCCCTCCAGCAGTTTGTCTTTGTGCTCCAGATTCCAGCAGTTGCTGTCACCTGTGCCTCCACATCTACCTTCTGTGATTACCACACTCCTGGTGCCTCCAGTACAGCTCGCTTGAAAAGCATGTAGCAGCAAGTGAGAATTTTGTTGATGATTTTTGATAATTACTTGAAGTGCTTGTTTACTTTGTTTAGAATGTGAAATGCAGTGAAACCAGGTTTTGCGATAGAGCATTGAAGTTTCTGTCTTCCACAAAGAGAAAATGTCAGCTGGTGCAGTGAGTTGTGGAAGAAGCTGATAGGCAGTGACGAAGACATTGTATTGCAGAGCGAAGTGTTTCTGTGTGTGACGCTCCTCATTTCAAGAAAACCTTTTGCTAAAGAAGACTGAGGATTTAGCGCATGGATTGTGAAGCCCAGACTTTGGCATCAGATATACAAATGCATGGAGCCACTTGTACTTGCATCCTACCAGGATGTAAGATCCTGAAGTTTCCTCAGAGCTGCCTCGAGGGTGATCACCCGGAGGAGGTCCAACCCTGGGAACGTTAATGCTCAATTCATTGTATTGATCTCCCTCCAGCAGTGCCCCCCCCCCAACGCCACTCCAATCAATGAAAGAAGATATTCCTTGGTCTGTTGCCCTGCAAATTTAATGCATCCAGGTGCCAGCGAATTTCTAGATTTATATCTTTTGGGTGGACTAGAATCATAATCATACATTTGCTCCTTTTTCGGGTTTCTAACCTTAAATTACTTGTGCATCCACAACAAAGTGACATGAAGTGCAGGTAAGGGCAATTGCAGAGTACTGCAACACAATTTGCCTGACACCACTCATGTCCTCAACACCTTGAATGGCTTCATAACTTTGAAATGTAGTCACTGCTTTAAAGGCAAACAATATTAATTTGTACACAAGAAAATTCACAAAATACAAATGATAAGATGTTCTGATCATGCTGCCCAAAGAATAATGTTAGTTAATGGGAGCAAGTGGTTAAAGGTGGCATGAGGTTTAAGGACCATAAAGATAAATTCAGTGGAATTGCAGAAGTGGGAAACTATAGTTGATAGAAAACACTTGCAATGCATCTCCTATTTTCATTTGGGTAAGATTGAATAAGTGAGCGTTTAGTGCAGCATTAAAAAAAATCAGCCTTTAAAAGTGTTGATAAGGAAAGGCAGCCTGCTGTGTTTGAGGATTCGTGACAAAGGATCATCATTTTGAGTCAATCGCTAAGGAATGTCAAAGGCAAGGAGAAATTTCTTTGCTCGGTGTTGTTGGAGCATGGATGTTTGGCCACAGGATGTGTTTTTAAGTGATGGTTTGGCTGTGGTTATATATAGATAGTGAACTGAAAATATTCTAATTTTCCAAAATAGGAGT
>JAUZTB010000118.1:90797401-90807853 GCA_034780895.1 Rhynchobatus australiae | reverse complement strand
AGCATCAAAAAATAGAGGGCACAGGTTTAACGTGAGAGGAAGGAGTTTTAAAGGGTATCCGTGGGTGAGCTTATCACAAAGTGGTTGATATCTGGAAATGCACTGCCAGACACTGGGGTGGAATCAGATACGATCATTACATGTAAGAGGCAAGGCGTGGAAAGAAATGGCCCTAATGTGGGCAACTGGGATTAGTGTAGATTGGCAGAAAAGTTGCCATAGACGTGATGGGGTGAAGGGCCGTTTCTGTGCTGTGTGACTCTCTGACTTCATTGCTCAGTGGAGGCAGAGGATTCTGTAGTGTGTAAGTGCTGCCAGAATGGTCATTTTGAAGTTTCTTTCCTTATCTCCTTCCTAGACCTTCCCTGAGCTTTGATTCAGACTCCTCAAAACAGCCCACGTGCCCACCCCAGATCATCTCAACAGCCGCAGCCTCCCACATAACCCTCTCTCCTCAAAGTTCTGTGTTTTCCTGCTTTCCATACCCAGCCCCTCTAACATCTCACCAGCCTCCTGAACACCCTCCCTCCAGCTCCCACAGAATTCTCACCAGTACTACCCCACCCTTCCTCTTGGTTTTCTTATAGCCTTTGCCTCAATCTTCCTCCTGACCTTCATCCATCTTCCAGTCATCCACTAACTGATCACATCTGCACTCCCCATCTCCCCGAAACCTGAACACTGTCTCCACTCCACAGCTGCAGGAACTCATGGAGGAGATATCTTGGTGCACAATTGTGCAAGGTCTGCGGTACCACCCCCACAGGGCACCCAGGACTTTGTGTAGAAAAGAACATCAGAGTGTTGCAACCTCACACCAAACTGGCATGAAAATATGCATTCTAGAAATTCTCACCTCAGTGGTTCCCTTTTGGTTAGTCATTGCCTTACCTACCCTTAGATTTTTCTTGTCCTCTCCAGCTGAAGAGAATCCTTCTAATTTCTGCACCAATGCGGGTAAGTAGCTCACGATTGCACACTGATCAGGAGGATGTGCACAGGTCCCATTGGCTTTCAAGATTATTGAGGAACTGGGCAGCTTAGGGTGACATTTACACAGGAGCATCCTCTCATCCATCTGCAACAGACACCCTGCTGAAGCACTGTAGCGTAGGGAATGCTCAGCTGGACCATCACCCAGTCCTCACTGTTTCTACAGCTTTCTGCCCACTGATTTATGATGTTACAATTCCTTAGCACTGTCTGCAAAGGTCCTCAAGGCCTCAGTCACTGTCCTGAAATCTCCTGCTGGCTACAGCTCTACGGTACTTATGCTGCAGCTGAAAATTCATCCACCCTCTCCCTTTGCCTATTGTTTAACGGCAGAGCCGTCCCTCCACATCCTGAAATTCCCCCAACTTCCCAAAGGCCTCCTTCTCTCTAGTCCTCTGTCCATCTTTTAAAAAATCTCATTGATGTTTGTCTTTTTGATCAAACTTCCAGTATCTTTTTCCCATCGTGGCTCAGACTCTGTGAATGTTAATTCAACATATGTGCAGTTATTTATGCTCAGGATGCAGAAAGAAACAGGAATTGCTGTGTAATATAAATAGATAATATTCAAGGCTACTACAAAAAAAGCAGCTGAATTAAAAAGAAGCAAATGAATGGAAAGGAAATCAGAGTTTCCTGACTTGCTTTCCCCATGTGTGCCTCTCTTCACAGGGAGTGCCAGTTCATGGTTTTAGCCCACAAGTGCATTTAGGGGTTTCGAGTTTCAAAGCTGTTTCCAATCTTCATTGTTCCATTTCTGCATTTTACCTCTGCAAATTCAGGCTAGAATTCTGCATTACAACGCTTCATCAGATGTACTTTATTACTGTAAAGCACTTGGCAATATTCTGGGAGACTGTGAAAGGTGCCCTTTCAACCCACCATTAATAACGAGACGTGTACGTTTTTCTTTGTAACACTGTCCACTCCTGTGCTTTCTTCCATTCCCTTAGTTTTACTGGACCACGAGAGCAGAGAGCAAAGTTTTTCCTTCTCACACGCTTTTCCCAGCGTCAGTCCTCAGCTGGCCCCAGGGCTGCTTCAGCTTGAGAACAACATTGCTCTGGTTAAAAATATCTTCCTCCCATTTGGGGGAGAGAGCCTCCTTGCTTTTTATTGGGATGTAACTGCAGACCATAATGGAGAATGGGAGATCAGTGGAGAGGGGCATCAATCAAATGTTTTCTTTAAACTCGCTGGCACTGTGCCTTTGTGCTCCAGTGTGCCTCAGTCTACGGATATATGCACAACCTAATTAGTTTTCCTAATGATGTTACTACATTTTACATATTAACAGCCAGAGATCATACTCAGAGCAAAAGAGAAACTGCCCATAAAATTCAATCAATGCATGTAAGTCCAAATGCCTTAACCTCTGCATTGTGTCATTGATAGTGCATATAACACCTGTATATTGATTATGTCCTTCAGTTAATTGGGTTATGGTTTCAATGATCTTATATAGATTTATGATTTAGATGTTGTTTGCAACTCCCATGTTTACGCAGAGACTGTCAAGGTCTGGGATATGCCGAACGACAGATGCTGCCTCCGTCGCCGAACCCCATGTGGAGCCCGGCAATGGGGGTCGGCTTTGCTGGGATTCCCAGGATTACACTGGCACAGAACTGGAGGCCCCATTCACTTGAATCGGGATTCTCGGCAAGGTAGGCAAATTATAAAATATTGTTCTACTTCAGTTTAATATGTTTAATGATTTGTAAATGATAATATGATTTTAATTAACTTTTAAAATTTTAGTTAATAATTTATATTGATTTAAATTATTTATGTTAATTTTAAAGCTTTAAAACCATTAAATTCCTTGTAAGTTTAATCCAAAGCTCCATCACCAGCTTCCCCAGCTAGTCAGGGGACTTCCAGGGACAGGGCGTCAGGGCTATGCTACTTGAGGCGAAATGCTTTACCTTGCTAGCTCTCTCCAGAATCCAGAGGTCCAGTGAGATTCTGCTCACACATCTGTACCTGTGAAGTGCTGGAGGGGCGAAAGTGTGGCTGGCAGTTCTGAGCAGCTGGCCTGCCTTATTGTTTCAGTCCAATTTCAAGAGCAGGAGGCTTTTCAAGCAAGTTCTGCCAAAGCTGTGGGAGGTGATGGCAGAGGAGGTTGAAGCCAGGGGTAGAGCCTGGATGAAGTGTCATAAACAGTTCATCGATCTCACATATGATCAAGACCAGTGAATGTAGTTTCAAATGTCATATCCCAGTAACTACACAAAACAAACTGCTGGAGGAACTCAGCGGGTCAGGTGGTATCTGTGAAGGGAAAAGGACAGTCAGTGTTTCGGGTCGAGACCCTTCTTCTGCACCAAGATGAAATGTCCAGATGAAGGGTCTCGACCCAAAACGTCGACTGTCCATCTCCCTCCACGGGCGCTGCCCGACCCGCTGAGTTCCTCCAGCATTTTGTTTTTTTGCTCCAGATTCCAGCATCTGCCGTCTCCTGTGTCTCCAATAGCTGCACCACTGGCCTTATACCTTGTCCCACGTACGTAACGATGAGCTGTCAGAAAACCTGCGCATGAACACATGTGAATCAGGGAGATTGGAGGAGAAAAGCACCAACCTTTGGGCAGAGCAGGGTCCCATCTCTCATGGAGATGGTGAGTAACAGCAGCAGCATATTTATGGCTGCAACTACAATGCAGCAGTTTTCTCAGTTCCCAGCTGTAGAATAAGTGATACTACCATGGAAGTTCAGGCCTGTAAACTGACCCGGACTGAGGCCCAAGTCCGTGGTCGGGGGTCAGGAGTCAGACTGGGGACAACCAGAGAGTTATGAGTCAAGGCCAGGATCAGAGGGGTAATTGTGTTGTCCAGGTGGTGGAATTCGAGCGATCAGGGAGTTGTTGCGGGAAGGCAGATGTAGCAGGGTGATGAGGGAAGTAGGAGATAAGGGAGCGGGATGGGGAATAGAAAGGAGGTAAATTGGATGGTCTACCTTTGTGGGATTCCTTGCGTCAGACTGAGACCTGCTCAGGGGTAGTGCTCTTAAAACATGGTTGGTCTGAAAGTGCTCAGATCTGGTGGTGTGGATGTCAAGTTACTAGTGCAGCTTATTGATCTCAAGACTTTCCTACAACGAATGCCTCGGGCAGACACTTGCTGTGTGTGTGTTAACATTCTCAGCAGAATGGCAGCCAGTAGGATACATGTTGCAAAAATGTCCATGTTCATCAGTCGCCATCACATAACCAATTCAATGCCCATAACACCCTAATTTCTCAGCTTTAAACTTTATCCAACTGACACATTTCTGTGCTTCACTTACATCAAGTTACAATCCAGAATGCTTTGCATTACCTTTTACCATCCTGCAAGGCTGCAGATTTGTGTAATATGTTGTTTATTTGGGTTATAATAGGTCATTAACCTGTAATGTTAACACCATTTTCCTCTCCATTGACCTGCTGAGAATCTTCAGCATTTTCTGTCTTTATTTGAGAAAACTGTGACTTGATCTTCACCAAATGCACAACTTGAATGTGTGGAAAAACTGGCATTTACTTTAGCTAACTATTAGCAAGCAGGAAAATCAGAGTTGAAAATGTAAAATCATATGTACCATTCAGAGCGGTGCAGGAGTTAGCACTCCTGCCTCTTAGCTCCAGGGACAGGAGTTTGATCCTGACCTTGGTTGCTGTCCATGTAGAGTTTGCACATGTTGCTTTGGATTTCTGCCAAGGACATTGCCCTCTGCCATCCCAAGGACATGCTGGTAGGTCAATTCACTCCTGTAAAACACCCTTAGTGTAAGTAAGTGGTAGAAAATAACCAAGGGAGAGTTGGTGGTCATGAGAGAGAATGAGCTGCAGAGCTGCAGGGGAAAGGGAAGAGGAATGGGACTGTTCTGCTGGGTGTGAGTGTATCTGAGTGGCCACCTGAAAGTCCCCTGACAAGCTGTAGCTGAAGGGAAAGCTGGCAATGGGGCTTTGGATTCAGTCCAAGTTTACAAGCAAATAAATAAAAGGTAGAGTGTCTACAGGCCCTATTTATATTCACCAAATTATTACTGTAAAGGATGAAGTCCTGGAATATGTATGAGGTGGATTTCTGGATCACTAGCTGGAATAGATTTCTGGAATCTATTTCAGATTTGGTATTGTGCAACAACGAAGGGTTAAATAATAATCCTGTTGCTAAGGCACTCCTTGGAAAGAGTGACCATAATGTGAGAGAATTTAAAATTAACATGAAAGTGATGTAGTTCATTTCTGAAATTAGGGTTATCAATCCCAACAAAGGAAAAGGAGGGAATGAGGTGCTGTGGTAGATTGGGAAACTATATTAAGGAATATAATGATATGCAGGAAAAATGTGACAGTTAAAAATTAATCCATGAATTCCAAAGAAAATATACATTCCTTTAAGGCAAGAAGCACAACAGGAAAAGTGCCGAATAACAGGAGAAATTAAAGGAATTAATCAAAGTAAAAGGCTTGTAAAATTCCCAAAAAAAGCTGTACACCAGAGGATTGGGAGCCTCTTCAGATTTAAGCAAAGAATTACCAATAAATGAATAAAGAAAGGGGATGAGAATATGAGAGTAAGTTAGCAAGAAACGTAAATACAAAGCTGCAAGTGCTTCTCTAACATGGAGAGTAGTGATGACTGCCTTACAGACACAGAAGGGAGCATTCATAACAAGGAACAGGTAACAAGTAATTTGTATCTGTCTTCATGGAACAAGAGGCAGAAACCCTTCTAAAAATACTGGCGAACCAAGGGTTCATGGAAAATGTGGAAATAAAAGAAATTAGCATCAATTAACCGTTAATAAGCCTCAGTAACTGATACATCCCAAGGACCTGATCAGCTAAACCCCATGGTTTTGAAAAAGGTAGTGATCAACACAATAGAGGGTCTGATTATCATTTTCAAGATTCCTGTGGTTTCTGGAACAGTTCCTGCAGATTGGAGGATGGTAAATGAGATCCCATACTTTTGGAAAGGAGGGAGAGAGGAAATGGAGACCGACCAACCTATGAACCTGATATTGGTAGTGGGGAAAATACTGGAATCTGTGATAAAATTTGTGATGTCCGAATACATAGAAAATGATAGTATGGTTAGGCAGGGTCAACATGGATTAGTGGAAGGGAAATCATGCTTGACTAATCTATTGGAGTTCTCTGAGAATGTGACCAATAGTGTAGCTAAGAATGTGGTACATTTAGATATTCAGAAGGCTTTTGCTAAGATCCCACATAGGAGGTTGGTCAACAAGTCCAGATCACATGGAAGTGGGGAGGTAATATGGCAACATGGATTCAGAATTGTTACAAGGCAGAAAGATAGGAGTGAAAACAAACAGGTCTTTTGTTGGTTGGTAGGCTGTGACTTTTCAGGCAGCAGGGCAGCATTCGCAATTAATATACACGATTGGTCTTGGGGTCAAATGACATTTCTGGGTTTAGTAACAATTCAAAGCTAGGTGGAATTCTGATTGAATGGAGGATATAAAAAAGACAAGTGAGTGGGTGAGAACCCAGCAGATGGAATATAATGTGGACAAATACAACACAAAATCGTGCACAATACAGAAAAGCAGACTATCTTTTTTAAATTACAATAACAAGGTGTTCAAAGAAACCAAGGTATTCTTGTACACAAGTTACTGAAAGCTAACATGCAGGCATTGCAGGTTTTTTGCAATTAAACAAGCCCTTTCTGAAACTGCATTTGAGTATTGTGTACAATTATGACCTCCCTACCTAAAAATTATATTCGCCATAATGGAATGCAATGAAGATTCAGCAGATTGATTCCAGGGACGGCCAATATGCCATTAGGACAGATTGCGTAAACTTGGATGTATTCCCTAAAGTTCAGAAGAATGAGAGAAGATCATATTGACACAAAAAAAATTCTTACACGACTTGGCATAATGGAGAATATTTCCCTACCTGAAGTGTCCAGAAACAGGGATCACATCTCAGAATAAGCAGCAGGTCATTTAGGACTGAGATTAGGTAAAATCTCATCATAGAGTTATGTAGCATAGAAACAGGCCTCTCAGCCAACTTGTCCATGCCAATATGAGCTAGTCCCATTTGCCTGCATTTGGCCCACATCCCTCTGAACCTTTCCTATCCATGTACCTGTCAGAACGTCTTTTAAATTTTGTAGTAGTACCAGTCTCTTCAGCTTCCTCTCACAGTTTGTTCCATAAACTCTTCACCCTCTGAAAAAATTGATCATCAGGTCCCTTTTACATCTTTCCCCTCAAATTATCCTAATTATATTCTATTTTCCAGCATTTCAGTTATGTTATAACAGTGTTGATTCACAATTCAATCAGTTCATAACTAAGGCATACAAGGTGACCCACAATTCTGAATATGGTTTGTGTTCTGAAACCTTGACAAGGAATTATTCTAGTCTCCAGGGCAATAAAGTAAAGAATAAAAATTAATCTTCAGAATCAGAAGACTAAGATGTGAAGGATAATTATAGAATATTGAATTTTTCAAACAATCATGGAAAATCTCATTAGAAGTATGCAAGATAATAGGACATTGGCCTCAATTTTCACTTGCTCATCGTCATCGGCACATTGTGACTGCAGTATGTATTATTACATAACTCCTTTATCCTAAAAAAGGTTTTAAAAAAGTTCTGATAATTACTGACAAATTAACCGTAAAAGATCTAACAATCAGAGTCTAATAATCAAGAAAATAAAAAACTATGGATGCTGGAAATCTGGAATAAAAACAGGAAAAAATTGGAAACATTCATAAGGTCAAGCAGCATTTGTGGAAAGAGGAACAGTTAACATCACAAGTTTAGGACTCTACATCAGAACCAAAACATTAACTGTCTCTCTTTCCGCTGATGCCGTCTGGCCTTCTGAGTTTTTCCAGTCTTTCCGTGTTTGATTCAGTGTTCAAAATTCATGATGATGTGGATTTAAATAAAAGGCTTTCAGGCCTAATCTTGCCACTAGGCCTTGAAGTCAACAGAGATCTCTTTCTTTCTGAGTAATAATAGGAAATGTCTTTTACACCATTTTCTTTATTGTCTTCTCGACTGACTGAAATATTAATTATTATTTCATGACCACAAAGTTGTTCAAATGCTTTGGTAAATGGGAACGAGATACCCCATGGATTTTCTAACTATACTTTTATCATCATTTTCCCTGAGTCATAGCAGAGCTATAAACAACTTTTGTTGCAGAATATAATGGCAACAATATTCTTTTATATCACAACAATTGTGTTTTCACTATACCCTGCTATGATGAGAAGGCAGTGTTTTAAAATTTTGAGTATCACTTTAATAACTTATTAAGCTTTTTTCACTTATCCCATTTCTAATTTATATCAACCTATATTTATGTTTAAACGTCCTTGACCTGAAATTCATCCTTCTCCAATGTTTTCAACATAATTCTGGGGAAAGGATAGGTTTTTCAGGGGTACGATTCAAACCAATTTTATCTGCGCTGCCGTTCATATTTTGTTAGAAACTTAAAATCATCTATATTCTTGTAAGGATCTTACACTAGATACACTGCTGCAAAGTTGCATCCCGTGCGAATTCTGCAATAACACACATCAAGATCTGCAGTTTGGGCAATGTTCTCATCTCCAAGCCTGATTCTGACAGATTTCATTGCCCACTTTGCCCATCAAGGGAAAGGGCAACTTCATCAACATTCCGAGAACAATTCTGGGCAAAGTCAAAAGATACGTCCTCTGGGGATCTTGTAATGGGAAGTGGAGGATGTAGGTAGTCCGCTGAATGAGCCAGGATGGGGTAATGTCGTTAGTAGCTCCAGCTGCAGCAGAGGTGGGATAGGCTCCCTTCCGACCCCGGGCCAGCGCTTGGAGGGACTGGACTGGACCCGACCCGACCCGACCCCGACCCCCAACCGGGCAGAAGCTGGAACCGGGCCGGATCCTGACTGCAGCGACACACCGGCAGCGGCCTAGGGAGCTGAAGCAGCAGGAAGGGGTCCGGTCCCGCCCACAGAACGGCCTCTGGCGGCAGCCGCCCACCCACTGATCCTGAAGGCCCCCCTCTCTCAGGCCGGCAGCGTCCTCGGTCGAGGGCCGTACTTCTGCTTCACAGACTCACCGATGAAGGTGAAGGCCCCCATCCTCCGCACAACAGGGAACTTAGCCGCCATCCGTTCCCGGAACTGCTTGGTCCGACACTAACCCCTGACCTCGGCAGGCGGGCAGTTTGAACCCGGGACGGTCGGTGCACCTGAGGTCGGGCCACGATGTGTAGCCACAGGCGGTGGACGGTCGCTGCTGCCCCCACCCCCGGTGCAGTGAGGGATTAACTGTCGAGGGAATAACATGCTGGAAATAATGGAAATAACGCGTAAACCTACTGTGGCAGATCGTGTTATCCCATCACAAAATCAGCAAGAATAAAAACGCTGGAGAAACTCAGCAGGTCAGACAACATCGGTGTGAAAGGTGTCAGATTTCCAACATGTGTGGCTTTTTATGATTTCCATCTACTGTAGAAAGTTTCCTTTAAGGTCGGGGTGCATTCAGCGATGCTGGCAAGCAGTTTGGTTTCACACACAACCTGGAACTTGTGATTGAAACTCCACATCTCAAGGATCAAAGTGATTCAGGAGTAGTGTGACAGCATTTCTTCCTGGAATCTCCTTCGCTCCAGTGTCGAATACATTATAAGGAGTCCCCGCCATGTCAGAATCCTCCCATTACTCCAGGTATCCGAGGAGAAAATTAGATTCCACTTATCAACAAAAACTTTTACTGTATACCCACAGCAAATATCATCGACCTTATCTCACATCACCGTGTAACCCAATTGTTCTAGCCTTCAGTTAGCTGCCTTTCTACGCCCTTGACTCCCCTCACAATGCAACGCCTCATTAAACAATTACCTCTCATCAACGTAATGTTTCCAAATATTATTAAAACCTTCCTTCATCTTTTTCCCCTCGTCTTTCAAAGCTGTTATTGACCCATCTCCAAAACACTCTCCTCTGACCACAGATCAAATAAGACCCGACGTAAAGGGATGCGACCACTATGTCTGTCACCACTGATCCTCCAAATGGCACCTTTTCCCCCTTCTATGTATCATTACCTATTTCCTTGTAATCATTAACTATTTCTTCCTCCTAAAATCTCTTTTGCATTAAACTAAATTGGTTTATTATTGTTATGTGTACAGTGAAAAACTTTGTTTTGCATGCCATTCATTCAAATAATTTCATCACATCAGTGCATTGAGTAATTCTTGGAGTCATTGAATTTGGATTTAAAAGAGTAGAACAATGATAATAGAAGTAATGAGTGGATCTGCAGAGAGCAGCTTATAAGTCACCACAATGTGGTGCCATCTTGCAGATCACCTAAACACTTTTTTATACAAACGTCCACAGTGTCCTGACTCTTCTAACATCCATTATTTTTCTTTACCAATCTACACAATTGACCAATGCAC
>JAUZTB010000118.1:90703505-90721177 GCA_034780895.1 Rhynchobatus australiae | reverse complement strand
AAAGACGTACGGGTTAGGAAGTTGTGGGCGTGCTATGTTGGTGCCAGAATTGTGGCGACACTTGCGGGCTGCCCCCAGAACACTCTCAGTAATGCAGAAAGATGCATTTCACTGTGTGCTTCGATGTACATGTGACTGATAAAGAAACCTGATCTTACATGGCATCGGAGGAGCAGCATTCATAGAACAATACAGGCCCTTCAGCCCACAATGTTGTGCCGACCTTCAAACCTCACCTGAGACTATCTAACCCCTTCCTCCCATGTACCCCACTATCTTATATTCCTCCATATGCCCATCCAACAAAAGAGAGCAAGAGAAACATAAACTATACACAATTTTAACCAGAAAACAACCGAATTAGAACAACAGACACAGTGGGCCGGGCAGCATCCGCGGGGGAAATGAACGGTCGGTGTTTCCGCCCCAGGCCCTTCGTCAGGACAACTAGAACAATCCGTACGCAGAGCAAAAAAGCATCTTTAACCTGAAACCATGGAACAGTAAGGCCCTTCGGCCCGCCATGTCGTGCTGACCTTCAAACCTCACCTGAGACTATCTAACCCCATCCTCCCACATATCCCCCGATCCTAAAGTCCTCCATGTGCTTATCTAACGATCTAGTAGAACACATTGAGTGGTTTGCTATCTCCGCGGGTATTACCTGACGTGCCGGTAGTTTGCGGCATGGTCTGTTTTTATTTCGGGTTTGCAGCATCTGCGGCGTTCCCATCCAGCCGCCCGTGTGGTTCCGTTCGCTTTCCGAGGGGGGAATCCAGTCCAGGTTTTCCGCCGCGCCCGGCGGGGAGTTGGAGCCTCTCACCGGAACAGCCGGCCCTTTTTTTTCAAAAATCCGAACTCGGACGGTTTCAAATCCCCCCAGCGAGAGGCAGCCACTCACCCGACCAATCGGGCCTGTCCGTCACCCGGTCGCCATGGCGAAGGGGCGGCCCCGGCGCCGGCGCCAGCCAATGGCGGCGGGCCGTCGTCGCGTCGCCATGGTGACGGGGTTGTTCCCGGGACCTGATGGCTTGACAGGTGCGTGACAATCCAGCTCTTCAAGCATGTACGCCAAAGGCAAGAGTAACACTGTACCTTCTGACAGCCAAGCCAGGGAAAAGTAAGTTTGCCTCAGCTTTTACCGGGAAACCGACCCCGGATTCAACTCCGGCGGGTCCGCAATGGTCTAGTGAGGTGTCCCGCTCCGGGCCGTGGGGCTGGGGGGACAGCGGCAAGTTCAGCCTGACACCCAGTTGACCCAGGACAAGAAGTGGCTGCCTGTTGTCCCGACACCAGCAGGCTGGGTGCACCCGGGCTACAGGCGGAGGGTCACCCCACTGCTGCTGTGGAAAGTACAGTGTGTGTGTGTGTGGGGTGGGGGGTGTGGGGTGTGGGGGGGGGGGGGAGCTGCAAACTTCAGTGGCGGCGGCTTGTTGCTGGTGTTGGTGCCACTCTGTGTGCACAGGGCTGGGGGGTGGAGTGGAGAGAGGGAGCCACTCTGCTGAGGTGCAGCAGCAACTTGCCCGGGAGTAGTGCCACCCAAACACAAAAAGGTGCTGGAAAGGGACAAAGCAAAAAGAAAGCGGGATGAGGGGAACAGGCGTGAGCAATTTCATGCCGTGGTTGCATCCTGTTACCCTGAAGATGTACTAGTTACAGTCCTGGAATATGTGTGGATTGGTGATGGAAGTAGTCGTGGTGAATAACTGTGGAAGGAAAGTTTGGGAAAACGTACGAGCTTAAATATTTTCCACATTATCACAGTCCCGAGTTGGTGCACAGATAGGTAGTTGCTGCTCTCTACTTGGTCGCCGTTTACAAGATGCTGTTCAGTCAACTGTAAAAGTCATGTTGTTGTTGCGACGGCAATAAAACAAACACTCAAAGCTGCACATTTTGCTTTACATAATTTTTGCTTATTTGGCATTGGTGGACTTGGATATATTTTTGCTGAGGCAAAGCTGGAGGATGACTCGAAGTACTAAGAATCGGAGTTTGTCTTGGGTTTTAATTATAAGTTTAAGAATTTCATAAATGTGTCTTTATTAATTGGCAAACAATACTGGGATTCTGACCGAGTGAGCAGCCAAGTCTAAGTTGCATGGAGTCTCCCCTAGTGCCGTGTTACACGCTGCTTCAGGGATAACCATACAAGAAGGAAACAAGTGAATGTAATCTACCATCTGTAACTTTTTTAATTAAAAGAAATAATAGCCATTTACTTTGAATTACTCATTCAAATTGCATTTAGCTGTATATTAGTATCTGTTGGAAATAAGAACAGATCTGTAACGTTATTGTTTTCAACTGATGCTGTAAATGAGTCTTAAGATAGCAATACTTTTAATTAAGATCAATACAACTTAGCAAAAAGTGATAGTATAATTTATTCTATGAGTATTTAAGAGGATGATTTTGTATTTGAAAAGGAGGGCACGTGAACTGCTCCTTGCTTTTGTCATTTATTTATACACCAGCATCTACGTTTGCAGTAGTTGTGGTGCTTGTAAGAAATACATTGAAGAGAAACAAGCTATTTTGGCATGGGGAATAAGACATAGCT
Organism: Rhynchobatus australiae; assembly: GCA_034780895.1. Lineage (NCBI taxonomy): Eukaryota > Metazoa > Chordata > Chondrichthyes > Rhinopristiformes > Rhynchobatidae > Rhynchobatus > Rhynchobatus australiae. The sequence continues at coordinate 90,718,614 of JAUZTB010000118.1, read as the reverse complement.
TTTAATTAGGACTGTTTGTGTTGTTTGCATCTTATTTGCTTTCTTTTAAAACATAACAAGGAGTAAAACAAAGGTGCTAATGTCAGTAAATGCAAAAGTATAGTGGCTACATTTAAGTTTCTAAAATGTACCTTTTCAAATCAAAATTTACATAATTATTCAATGAACAGTTTTGCTCTTCTGTTCCGTTATTTGTTCAAGGCTGATTGTGAAACTGAAATGTATGCTTTTTGGAACTACAAAATTCTTTGTTTACTAATATATGTTAAATTAACATTTATTAAAGCCTTAAAGAAAACATGACTGTATATTTAATTTTCAGCAGATCTCTGGCTGAAATCTGATACGATGTGGTTTCTTACAACAACCATGTCTCATTCACAAACTTATCATGTAGCTCACTTGTGAAGGGAATATCAGACAGGTTTTACTTAATACTTTCATAACACAGGTTTATATTTACCTAAGGTATGTACTTTTTTTTAAAGATGGCTGAAACCTCAATTCAACTTCACTTTTAAAAACAGAAATGATAAAGAAACTTATTAGATTGTGAAAGGGGTAAGGAAGCAAAATCCTTGCCTTGAAATGTAATTAGCATTTGTAAACATAGGTGCAGTGGGTATGTGATTGCAAGACTGGCTGTCGGAGATGGTGCAGTTCTGACAACAGCATGTTGTATTTTGGAGCACTTTTATCATCAATGCATATCTTACAGCCTAAAAATGAGGGCACCACCAGTTGACTTCTCCGTTACTCTTTCATGGAGGCTGAATTAAAAGTACCTGCAGCAGCCAACATCTAATGTATTTATGTGCAGTAGCTACACATCAACGTTGTGTATCTGGACTTGGGTGCTAAGATTATAAATTTATGAAATGAAACTCTGTATGCAGTTGCAGTCTGAAGGAAGCTTTCCACAACGCCTTTCTTTTCAAAGTTAGCATGAGCTGTATTATGAGAATCAGGTCTATTATCACTGACATATGTTGTGAAATTTGTTGTTTTGTGGCAGCAGTACAGTGCAAGATAAGAAACAGAAGATGCTTTGACTTTGGAAGGACATTTTTACAAGTTAAATCATTTCCAGCAGTTTGTATCTGTATACTAAAGTAAAAATTCAAGTTACTTGACCTTTAACTTACTGAATTATTCCTCAAGTGCCATAAAGAAAGATACAAGGACAAGAAGGATTCTTGATCATAAGTTTTATCGTGAGTGGTGATTGGGAGAAGCCCTGTACGGACTTTATCTGTGTGATTCACACTGGATTGTGAAATTTCAGTTCAGTGGCTTTGAAGTAGGATGTTGGTGTTCCTCAGATCTGCTAATTAAATGTCATATCAGAATCAGGTTTATTATCACTGTCGTATACCATGATACTTGCAGCTGCTTGGCATTGAACTGGTCTGATTTCGGGATATTTATTTACATAGCCATAAATGTATAACGTAAATCTGATTTGAATTATAATTCCAAGAAAAAAAGTACTAGTAGTAAAAGAGGAAATGCTGGAAACGCTCAGTGGATCAGGCAGGATGTGCAGAGAGAGAGAGAGAAAGTGTTAACATTTCACATTGATGATCTTTTATCAGAACTCAGTGCTGATGAAAGGTTATTTGCTTGAATGGTTAATTGTATTTTCCTCTCCACAGATGCTGCCTGATCTGCTGCGTATTCCCAGCATTTTGTTTCTATTTTGGAATTTAAGCATATAGTTTTGTTTTCACTGATAGTACTTGAGTAGTTAAAAACCTGTAATGCTGCATATACTTCTCTAATTTAGATGATTTGTAGTGGTTTAAGTTCTTCCTCAGTGATACTATAATGGAACTCTTCGCAAAAGCAGAGAAGTCACTGTCTGCCAATAAATGGACGACACTTAACGAGACAGCCTGATGTGCCTCTGACCACTATTTTAACATAGTTATTGATAAATTCAAAAGGAAAAAATCCAATAAAATAACTGCTGGTGGAACTTTGTGAATGTGGAAGGCATTCCTCCACTCATCGCCAGTTGTGAGTTCCGAATTAAAATGTATGCTGTCCGAATTCTTCCAACCAGCCATTGGAAGAAATCTTGGAGATTACAATGAAATATGGAGAAAAGGCGTGGGTTTCTTGCTTTATAAAGTGTTACTATTTTTAGCCATTGAAATGAACAGTGTTCTCCATTTGAATGTGTGACGTGATTTGGTGTGGGGAAATTTGCATTGAAAATGAACAGGAAGTGATTTGGATACTTCTGCTGGAAGTTCCAAATCATCAATGATGTATATAGTATGCACACAGTGTTACTAAAATTCTACAGCACTGAATAAGTTGGGTAAGAGTTACTGGGCTTGACAGCACTTTAAAACTATTACAAGAAAGGAGGCATTACAGTTGGCTGTTGTCATGGAGGAATCTTTGTAAGAGTTTGGAACAAGGTTCCATTCTCCATCGTTCTGTTAGGTGTGAAAGTGTGGACAATGATGATGGTTCTCGGGCAGACTGGGAGCACTGGCTTTATTTCATGCCTGCAGTAGATGATACTACTTTGTTGTGTCCTGCTGGGATATTTGAAGAATAAACTTGTTGGGTTATGCTGCATGGAAATGGGCCTTACGGCCCAACTTGGCCATGCCAATCCAGTTGCCGACCTAAGCTGGTGCTTGTGTTTGGATCCTATTCCTTAAACTTTCCCTCTCCATAAAATCAGTTTGTATAAGAAAATATAAGTTGGAGGATACACTTGTTTTTCTTAATAGTATTGATATTAATTGTGATATTCGCTGTATGTAAATATAAAGTGTAACTTACTGTAAAAGTACATCTCCATTGATATTGGAATTGAATGACCCCTAAAAATGACCACTGATTTTTTTTTTCTTTGGTGACTGTACAACAGATGTATGGACAATGATGTTTGGATACTGCAGTTGGCCAACCAAAATCCTGTGGAGAGCAAATGACTTTGTTTTACTGCAGAATCATTGACTTATTCTGTGTTAATGTTCCATGTGAGATGAGCCTTCAAAGGGATACTAGAAATATTTTGCCATCTGCAAAAATTTGTTGGTCTCTGTTTCTCAGCTCCATATCTATCAGGGTTGAATTAATACCGTAAATGATGACGTTTTCCCCTCTTGTTTCCTTTCAGTATGTTTATGGAAGCTGAGCGTGTGGTGTTGTGGATAGTACTGTGGGCCTATCTAAGATGAGTGGAGGACAAGTACTGTAAATTTGTTGGTTATTCTGTATTGTGACGGAAGGCTTTGGATTTTTATCAGATAGCTAGTAGTTCCCTCTGTCTCCATAACTTCACTTCCCTTCATCTTCAGTTCAGTTGGCATTGAAAACCTCATCCATGCCTGTGGTTACACCAGTATTCAAATAACCCAATGCATCTCTTGTGATACATCCTCCACAAACTTTGGCTTATTGAATTATTTGCTATCTTTGCTACCTCCGCAATAAGCCTTACTTTGTCTCTACTGATCTGCATTGGTGATCAGTGCCCCATATCCATAAGATTTTCACTCTTGTGTTTAAATCACTTCATCGCCACATTTTATTGTGTGGAATTTCCCCTGGTTCTACCTGTTGCCCTTTACTCAGGCTTCTCATTCTTCTATCTGCTAACAATTCCTCCACTCCTCCTTTCAGCATCTCATTGGCAGTGATGCTTTCTGTTCCCTGGTCTGTACACTCTGAAGTACCTCCCTAAACTAATTTTAAACATTTACTGCCTTTTGCCCTTTATGGCACTCCTTGGTATCCATCTCCTTCAATCAAACTTTTGACAGTCCAATATCTCTGATTCAAAATGTATTGTTGTTGTCTACTCATTTCTTTGTGAAGTACCTCTGCGAAGTTCGGGAGCATAAAATAACAAAATGCTAAACTGGAAGTCTGATCTTTTTGAACTTGCTTTTAACTTGAGTGTGCTTCAAATGTGTTTCAAATTGCTATGCAGATTGTGATTTCCATGTGTGTAAACCAAAATGGCATTGTATACTTTGCTGTAAGTTTTAAGTAACCTACCGTATTCCAGCAAAAATGAAAAGTGGCTTGAAAAACCCACCAGTGATGCAACAGTGGGTAAAAGTTTATAAATAGTTCTAAATAAATTCCTTTAGTGTATTTTTTTTGGGAGGTCCAAAAATAGTTTTGAAAATATTTTGCTAAAGCTGAAGAAATTAAATTACTACTTTACCGTTGTTTCAAAAATTCTTTGTGCTGCTATATTCACTTAAAATTAATTTTGTTGGTATTTGGAGGGTTGACTTGAATATTATAGTATGGTTTTGTGTTATTGTTGTATTGTCTCTTCAGCATAGTGGTAGTAATAAACGAGCAGATAAATATGGTTCATTTGGACTGCCATTGAGAACATTATTTGCAAACATGAGCATTGTGACGTGAGTATTTGTATATTACTGTTTCATGTAACAGTTTAAAAAAAATTGCAATGACATACCAGGTTAGTTGCATGTATATATTCTGGCTCTGGGGCAGTAGAGAGGTCAAATTGCAGTAAGCTCTGGTTTTAAACTTCATCTTGCTGCTTAGCTACCTTTCAGTTTTTTTTGCTGGTAATTCCAATTCTCACATGTATGTAGAACCCAGAAATGTAATGGTAAATTCACCATTCTGCTGGGAGTCTTTGGAATCCTGCCTTGCAGTTAAATTTGTTGGCTACTTTAGGATAATCATACAGTAATTTTATTTGTAGAATAAAAAAACAATGCAGCACAGGAAGTTTCCTTAAAAAAAATTGCCTAAGAATGCCTGAAAATTAGAAGATTGAGCCAAAACTCAACGATATTTTTCAATTCTATTGGAAGATCCCTGTGTTTTTAATGTTATACTATAAAAAAGGAATCAGATATAACATTATAATGTGAAGTAAATGTCCTGAAAAATATTTGACAATTATTTTTTTTGGATTCTGGATATGACAATTCTTGTAATCATAATGCATCCTTCAGCTACCCCGAGCTTTAATCCCTTGTAGAAGAATCAGTTCTTTGCCCCTGGAGACAATTATGGCTGCACCAGTGGCGATGTTATAATGCAATTACATTTTTACCTTGCCACTTTCTCTTTTGTGGAAATGGCAATTCTGGAATTTATCTTGGTTACTATACCATAAAATAAGGTACTCCTTAAAATAAGGGTGTTAATTCTTTTCCATTATTTTGATCTTGAAATTATTTGTTTGAGTTGCCCATACATTCATTCACTTTGGAAAATTGCCTGGGAACTTGTTGGATGATTACATGTCTGGATACAAATGAAGCCCATTTTCCCAACCTATTTTTTTTCCTCATTAGGATACTGGATTTGCCTGAGTGCATAAAGTCTTGTTAAAAATGCTTTGTTTTCTCTGAGCTTCTTCTAAAAATGATGCAGTTCTCCAGAATCCCTCAACATTTGGGCTTTGCCCCATGGCAGTGTAACATCTGTGTCTAATTCCCATGTGGACGAATCTTTTAGGAGCTTAGAAAATCTGTTGATTGCATCATATGGAGTCAATAGTCACCAGGAATCTGAGGGGGAATCTTGCATGGACGATTGAATCTTCTGTGGTTCATCACCACTAAAGGCACGCACACATGGCATGTGTGCTGAAGCACACACACATGCCATTTAGCACAAATCATACTTTTCAAAAAAAAAGTATTACACTGTTAAACTCCATGTCCTCCTCTTCCTGAAATACTGGAAATATTGGAAATATACATCAGATCAAGCAGTATGTGTGGAGAGGGTAACAGAGTTAATGTTTCAGGTTAATTAGTTTTTCCTTGAAGGAAAAGTTAGAAGACAGATATGTTGTACGTTACAGAAAAGGTGGCAATGTTGAGAGAACAAAGGGAATACCTACTAAAGGATGGAGACCAGTTGAGACAAGTGATTTGTCTGTTTGAGAAAGGATAATGAATTGCAGTTGATGTGCCTGGAGGAGGTGAGATGAACGAGAATGGAGGAGAGAGGGGAGAAAACAATGCTGGAACTGAGAGAGATTAAACACCACAGTTGCTGATGTGAAAATACTCAGCAGGCCAGCTCTGATACAGATTAGAAAGACTGGTTATCTTAAATTGTTGATATCAGTGTTGAATTCTGAAAGGAATAATGTATCTAGTCGGAAGACGAGATGCGGTTCTTCAGGTTTATGTTAGAGTAGTGAAAGATGCCAAAGGAAGGAAAGTCAGCGGTCGAGTGGATAGAGAAAGTGACCAGCAACTTTAAGCTCTGAGCCACCCTTGCGACTGAACAGAAGTGTTCCGCAAAGCGGTCACTAAATCTGCATCTGGTTTCTCTGATGTGAAGGCGACTGTTTTATGATTGCTGAGCACAGTAAACTGGAAGAAATACAAGTGAATTCTGTTTCACGTAGAAGTTGTTTCTGGGTCTCCAGATTTTGAGAAGAGATAAAAGGGCAGGTGTTGCATCTCCTGTTGGCACAGGATATCGCCATGAGATGGGGAGTGAATGTTGATGGAAATGAGAGAGTGAACCAGGGAGCTGTGATGGGAAAAGTCCTTTCCGAATGCTGAAAGGGAGCGGGAGGAAAGATTTGAGGCTGGTTGTGTGAAGATGAGGGGCACCCTATCCTTGTACTAAAGGGGTTGGGGTAGGAGAGGGGTTTAGAGCAGAAATGCAATAAGGGTGTGGAAGCTAAAGTCCTAGTTCTGACTTCATTGATCTGAAGCATTAGCACTCTTTTTTCTTTCTTCACAATTGCTGCCTGACCTGCTGAGCATTTCCAGAATTTCATTTTTATTTTGGATTTCCAGCATCCATAGTTCTTTTTTCTTTTATGTTTTGAAGTTCCATTGTTTAAATGATTTTTAATAAAACTGTAGCATCTGTTGCAAATGACATTGAACAGCATTTAGGATTACCCTTTTAATGTGATAATTGAAAGCTAATATTTCATATTAACCTTCAGTATCAGAGTAAAACTTCTAAATTACTTCTCTTTACAAAAACGAGTTTTGAATAAACTGACTTAGAAAATAAAATCACATTTGTGCTTTTAAAACATTGGTATAATGTGCCATCCTTTTCAATTAGAAAATAAGAATTTGAAGCAGAAGGCGCAGTCTGATCATCAGTGATTTCATTTACCTTGGTGCCACTTTCCTGCACCAACCCTATATCCCGTGGTTACCTTTATATTTAAATATATCTATCAGTCTTTCTGTGTTTGGAATACTCAGTGATAGAGCTTCCAGAGCCTTCCTGCGTTATGAATTCCAAAGTTTCACTACCCTGTGTGTGTGAGAAGGGGAAAGAATTTCTTTTCTCTTCTCAGTCCTGACTGGTTTAGACACCCAACTCAGAATATAGGCTGAGTCCACTTAATCTCTCCTAATGTGACAAATCTGCCAGCCCAGTAATCAGTCTGGAGAACATTTTGCTGTCCTCCCTCTATGACAAGTATATTCTTCCTTAGATTGAGAGTCCAGACCTGTATGAAGTATCCTTTATGTGCTGTCACCCTGGCTTTACATCATTGGAGCAAGACATTTACATACTTGTACTCCTCTTCCATAAAGGCCAACATACTATGTGTCTTCCTAATTGCTTGCTGAACCTGCACGTTTTGGTGATTCTAGAACAAGGGCATTGTGGCCCTTCAGAACAAATCAGATTATTATGGTCACATGTACCAAGGTACAGTGGGAAAAACTTGCATTGAAGTAACAAGGTTTAAAAAAAACAATGCAGAATAAAGTGCAACAGAAAGTGCATTGCAGGTAGACAATAAGGTGCATGGTCATAGCAAGGTAGATTGTGAGATCAAGAGTCCATCTTTTCATACTAGGGAACTGTTCAATAGTTTTTTAGCAGCGGGGTAGAAGCTGTCCTTGAGCCTGGTGGTATGTGCTTTCAGGCTTTTGTATTTTCTGCTGATGGGAGAGGTGAGAATGTCCAGGGTGGGTGGGTCTTTGATTATGCTGGCTGCTTCTGGTGGCTGAGGCAGTGAAGTGTAGATAGTCCATGGAGGGGAGGCTGGTTTCTGTGACGTGCTGAGCTGTGTCCACACCTCTCAGCAGTTGTGGCCCTATACCTTTTATGTTTTTTGTCAAGTTAGACAACATTCACATTTTTCCACACTATATCCTATCTGCCATGTGGTTGCCCATGTATCTTGCCTCTATAAACCCCCTGGAGCCTCTCTGCATCTGCTCGCAGTCTACATAGCCACCCAGCTTTGTATCAGCAGTAAATTTGGATATCTCATACTGGATGCCTCTTTATTATCGTTAAAGACTGTGGCACCTTCACAGATCCATGTGGCCTCCCACAGTCGCGGTTTCACTTTTGTTACTCTGTTATTTGTCCATTAACAGTCCTCCAATTTATGTCAGTATATTACTTATACTTTCTGCTTTATTTGTTTAATAATCTCTTGTGTGTATGTGGCACCTTATTGAAAGTCCAGGTGCACTATATAAGCTAGCTTGCTATTATGGTTCTGCTAGCTGCAACCTCAAATGATTTGAACAGATCAGTCAAACCTATCTCCATGTTGCTTCTGCCCAGTTGTAGTATCAGTTTGCAAGTGAATGTTAAAATTTGATGTATTCCATAATGAGAGGCAAAATGATCTATGGTTCCCTGTATTCTGTTTCTTCCTTTAAGTAGTAGGAGTTACATTTTCTGCCTTCCAAACTGTGGGAATGATAGAATCTATGCAGTCAGTGAAGATGACACCCAGTTCATCCACTATCTCAACAGTTATTTCTGCTAAAACCCAGTGACACAGGTCATCCGATTTTGGGGTTGTCAGTCCTATAAATTCTCCAATGGTAGATTTTTAGACATGTTAATTTTTTTAACTCATCATTTATTCTAGACATGAAACAAATGTACAATTTGTTAAATTTCTGTGAGTTTTTTTTTCAGATTCACCAATATAACGTTTTTTTTCCTATCTCAGTTTATAAGGGATTCACATTAACTCTTAATGAGTTTTTCAGATGTACGTCGAAGCTCTTGTAATCTTTATCTTTCTCAGTAGCTTACTCCCTTGTTCTACTTTTCCTTCCCTAATCAATGTTTTGGTCCTCCTTGCTGGAGTCTGAAATTTTCCCAGTCCTCAAGCTTATTGCTTTCTTGGGAAAATGCTTACAATGTTGTCAATGATCTTATGATTTCAATAACTTCTCTTAATAGTCTGTCTAGTCTAGAATGCTTTGCCTGTTGATTTCTCGTTTGCCTTGAAGGGATAGATGTTACTTATAAGCTGTGGCTACCTTTCCAAGAATTAATCTGTCATTGGTTTACTGTAATATTTCTTGTAGCATAGGAGGTTGTTCAGCCATAGTTTCCATACCAGCAATCCGGTTGATCCCATTTCTCCTGTTATTTCCTGGTAACATGTTGTTTTTCCTATGTTCATCAACTTACCCAATTCTTTTGCTAGTCACCCAAACTAGGGACAAAAAACAAGTGGCTGGAGGAACTCGGTGGGTCAGGGAGCATCTGTGGAGGCAAAGAGATGGTTGATGTTTCGGAACCCTGCATCAGGACTCGCTAGGCTAAGGGACAATTTGCAGCAGCCAGGTTGCCTACCAAGCACCTGGGAGGAAGTTACGCAGTCACGGGGAGAACATGGAAACTCCATACAAACACACCTGAGATTGGGATCGAAGCCAGGTCTCTGAAGTTGTGAACTGCTGCCGACCTGCAACACCATGCCACCCATAATGTCTTTCAATGTAGTTTTCCAACAACGTAGCTTGATCATGCCAAATGCCTTTATTGAGATCTGAAATAAAACCAGAAAATGCTGGAAACACAAAGCAGGTCCGGCAGCACCTATAGATGGAGAAACGTGGGTTCGAGAACCTTCTGTTCTTATTTCAGATTTCCAGCATCTGCAGTTTTTTTTATTTTCAGTTATTCAGACTTGGTTTGCTTTATCCAGATATAAAACCCGGTTTCAGATTTAACTAAACCACTTTCAGTCAGAAGACATCAAGAAGTTTGGCACAGGGCTAACCGAGAGAGAGGGGGTGACCTTACATTGGTTCTGACACTGGGAAAGGTTGATTATCTGACATTGTTGAATTTGTTATTCAGCCCCAAGGACTGCAGTGTGCTAGGTGGAAGATTCTGTTCTTCAAATGTACGATAAGCTTCATTGGAAAAATGTGGAGACCAAAAGCAAGGGTCAGAGTGAGATGGAGAATTAAGGTGAGAGGTGACTAGAAGTTCAGGATCACCCTTTAGGATGGTACAGAAATCCTCTACAAAAGCAGTCACCTATTCTATGCTCAGAATTTTGATTGTGATGCAGTACAGTGGGTTGGAAGTTGGCCAGGTGAATATGTCATTCAACTAGAAGGGCGGTTTGGATCTCTAAATAGTGGGAAGTAATGAAGTAAAACAAAAGTAGGTGTTGCATGGTAAAATGTCATGAGGAAGGGATTGGCTGGTGGAGATGGAAGAACAAACTAGGAAGTTATAGAAGGAGCAATCCCTTTTGAAATGCTGGGAAGGGAGGGGAGATGTGCTGCTGGTGGAATCTTGATGTAGGTGGCAAAGATTATGGAGGATGATCTATTGAATGTGGAGGATTGTAGGTGAAGACGAGGCAAATTATATCTTTTGCCCTGGCTCGGAGAATGGTTGAGAGCGGAAATGGAGGGAACACTTTGAGCACCGTCAACTATGGCAGAGGAGAAGGGAAGACATCTCAGTGGCATGAGTGTAGAAAGTCTTGTCATAAGAACAGAACATAGGGGCAAAGGTTGGGAAAAAATGGAATGAAATTCTTACAACAGAGGTTGGGAGGAGGTGTGGCTGAGATAGCTGTGGAGCCAGTGGGCTTGTAATGGATATTGGAGCACAGATTCTTCAAGTTTGTTTTATTCTGCATTAGCTGATCTCACCAGGGTGCCATTTGGAACATTACAATTAGCTGCAGTACTTTCAGTTAGTGAAAGGAAAGTCGGACAGACTTTATGCTTTTGATTACAGTCTAGTGACCCTTGTTGGATATACACATGCAGACATGGGGTGTCAAGGACATGAGTTTTGGCTGTGGGGCATTGTGATTGAATAGCTCTCTAACAGTCTTTGCCTGTATTGACAAATAAAACTGTCTAGTTGCGTGAGGTACAGGTGGCCAGTAATACCTTCAGGGATGAAAGGAAAAATGGGAATAGATTACAAATGTGAAATTAGAAAAACTGATTTAATTTCTGGTGTAGAAATTGTACAAGTTTTCAGATTTTAAACTTTATAAGAACTACTGGATTTTTGCTTTAGATAAATAGAAAGCTGTTCTTTAGATTTTCAGTTTAAAAGCTGCCTTCATTGTCTTACTGACTATTGACTTTCAATTATAAGCATGTTATTCAGCCATGTCCATGATATGGAATCATTTACAAAAACCAGAGTACAAAGGACTGCAGATCCTGAAATCCAGATGAAAAACATGATGATGCTGGAGGAACTCAGCAGGCCAGGCAGCATCCGTGGAGAAAAGCAGCCGGTCAACGTTTTGGGTCAGGACCCTTCTTCAGGACCGAAGATAGGAGAAGGGGAAGCCCAATATGTAGGACGGCAAAGCAGAGCAGTGACAGGTGGACAGAAGAGGGGAGGTGGGGTGGGCACAGGGTGGTGATAGGTAGATGCAGGTAAGAGATGGTGATAGGCAGGTGTGGGGGAGAAGAGGAGAGCAGATCCACGGAGGGATGGGTAAAAGGTAAGAAGATAGAGGAAAAAAAACGAAGGAAAGGGAAGAAGAGAAAAAGTGTTTTTGTGGTGGTGGTGGTGCGTGGGGGTTACCTAAAGTTGGAGAATTCAATCTTCATGCCATTAGGCTGCAAGGTTCCAAGATGGAAAATGAGGTGCTACCTTCACATTCATGGACAAATTAACTAATATTTTAAAACATAGAACAGTACAGCACAGGAACAGGCCCTTCAGCCCACAATGTCTGGGCTGAACACAATGCCAAATTAAAGTAAATATTTTCTGCCTGTACGTGATCTATATTCCGCCCCCCCCCAATCCCATGCATATTCATGTATCTATCTAACAGTCTCTCAAACACCACTATCTGTTTTGTCTTCACCAACCTCCCCCACCACCCCTCCTCCTGGTAGTTCTTTTCAGGCACCCACCACTTTCTGTGTTAAAAAAAAACTTGTGCGCATCTCCTTTAAACTTTTCCCCTCTCACCTTAAATGCATGTCCTCCGGTACTTGGCATTTCTACTCTGGGAAAAAAATTCTGACTGTCTACCCTATTTATGCCACTAATAATCTTATCTCTGGTCTCCCCTCAGCCTCTAGTTCTCCAGAGAAACAACCCTAATTTGTCCAATCTCTCCTTATAGCTCATACCCGCTCATTGAGGCAGCACCTTGGTAAACCTCTTCAGTACACTTTCCAAAGTCTCCACATCTTTCCTGTAATGGGGCGACCAGCAATGCATGCCACAATGTGTCATCACTTTTATTTTCCTAGTGCTAATCACAGGTAATTTGAGTAGAAAATTAGCATAAAGTTTTCCCACTGCATTGTGTGAAAGGGCCTACACTAAAATATCACATTTTTAATTCACTTTGTAGTGGCAGTAAAATTTGACATTAAAAGGTTGCCGGCAAATTTAGTAGCAATTGGAAGTTAAGGGGCGGCACGGTAGTGTAACAGTTAGCGTAACACTATTACAGCGCCAGCGACCTGGGTTCAGTTCTTCTGCTGTCTGTAAGGAGTTTGTACGTCCTCCCTGTGTCCTTGTGGGTTTCCTCTGGATGCTCTAGTTTCCTCCCACATCCCAAGGATGTACAAGTTAGGAGCTGTAGGTATGCTCTGTTGGTGCCGGAAGAGTGGTGACGCTTGCAGGCTGCCCCCAGCACATTCTCAGTAGCGCAAAAAGACGCATTTCACTGTGTGTTTTGATGTATATGTGACAATAAATAAAATATCTTAATTGAGACTGTGTGAAAACTGCTACTTTGTTCAAGTTCTTTTCTGAGATGAAATTTATCTCATGTATTCACATTATGTCTTTTTTGTGTTTTGATTACTGATACTGTAGCTTGCTTCTCATCATTATTTCACTGATCAGAAAGACCAATGGATTGCCCTGTTGTATGCTGTTTTCTGATGATCTGTACCAGATTTCTGGAGATCAGATAAGAATACAATCAACTCTTGATTATCCAGCAGGTGATTTACTAGTCTGAGGGTTAACAGGTGCATTTCCAGGCTTCATTGAACTTGTTTGATTATATAAAGTAGAGTGCCACTACCTTGAAGGACAAACTATTCCTATGAGTGATACAAACAAATAGTAGAAAAAGGAGTAATTAATGAAACAAACAGACATGACTTGAGTATTTTAAGAAATGGTACAATACCCTGGATAAATCTTCAATTTTTGCCTTGTATGAGCAAGGTAGAATTGAACAACTTGGCTGGTCCTCTGATAAAACCTAGTAAACCTGTTGGTGCATCAAACTGCTGCAAAGAAATTTATTAAAACTTCATAGACTACTTGGCTTTGACTGGAATTTAAATATGGCGAAGGCACCACTGTGAATAGTCAGTTTTGTAACCTTGCAAAGTTGACATCACTATCATCTGGGGATTGGTGGAAAAAATGGAAAATCTGTTCCATGGATTTGCCGAGCAAAAGCTTGACAGATAAACACACAGTATCGTATTTCTGAGCCAACATTCTGAAGTGCATTAGGATGACTGGGAATGACATGTATCACTTCTTAGATGGCATTCATCTACCAATTCATTCCTCTCCATGTGACATGAAGAGATGGCTGAGTGAATCAGATACTAAGAAAAGGCTATTGGTTCGATAACATTCCTGCCATAATGGTGAGGACCTGTGCTCCAACGTGCTTCAAAATGTTCCAACTACAAAATTGCCACCTACCAAGCAAATGCCTAGGTAAATTCAGTATGGGAAATATCAATTCTTACTTGAGCAGTTACCACTCAAACAAGTAATTATTGTCATAAAATGAAAGCATACGTAAGCATAAGTTGCTGATAGCATTGAAAGCCTTTTCTCACTCATAGCCAAACTCTATTAACTAGCCATTCTGAACAGTGGTCCAAGAGAATACAAACAGGTTTGAAATTTCTGGCTTGGGGATCCCATTACAGGTCCTCCCCACCTCATGGAAGCCAGACTATTATACAGCGCACACATAGGAATGACAATGAGGAAGACCAGCGTCTGGATTTGCTGGCTGCTGGAGGGACTCAGGCATCTTCTGACAGACGAGAACTCCGTTCATGACCGCATTTCTGACTCACGAACTGTTCGGATTACAAACAGTTCACAGAAACAGAACCCTGCTGTAACCTGGGACAACCTGCATGTGGTGAAAATTCTGTGCGGAGAGGAGCTGCTTGGAATTAAGATGATTTTCTGCTCACGCATTCTCCCTTACCTCCCTTCAGTGTTACATAGCTGAAGTTCATATGCAACATAGTGCAAGCTTCTCTACCACTAGATGGTGCTATTGGTTGCCTTTTCCTCTACTGGTGTGAGGAAACATTTAGAATGTATAGCAGTTTTATTTGCTTCTGTAAACTTGCTAAATTACGAAATAATTTTGAATTAATATGCTGTATATGCAATGTAATACAGCATAATAAATCTAAAATATATAAATAATAATAAATGCATTTCGCTTCATCCTTTTTATGATATGGAATGAATTCACAAATATCAGCCTTCTGTTACAGGGCATGAGAACACATGGATAGGTTTATTTATAGTAATAAGTAGAAAGCTTTGCACATTAAATTTATTTTAAATGTGTTGTATAATCTTTAGTGTGCAGCTGTGGTTTGGTTCAATTTTGCTTCCAAACAATAATTTTATAACTCTATTTGTAATTTTATCTGCTAACAAGTTCACGGATTGAAGGGATAAATGTGAAAAAAACTTCACATTTTTCAGTGCTTATTTTGTAGTTATCATTTTTACTAATTGGGATTTAGCACTTAATAAAAATGTAATATGTAATGAAAACAAATGCATTTTAGCTATTGAATATTGAATACCAGTATCAAGATATTGGCCATATAATCTTTCTCCATAAAGTCTATTATTTGGTTGC
>JAUZTB010000118.1:90569392-90580395 GCA_034780895.1 Rhynchobatus australiae | reverse complement strand
CATCAGTGCTGCATATTTACCAAAAACTAACTTCCAGTTGATAAAATTTTATTGGCTGTTTTTCTTCCTTTATTACATGAGCAGTGTGAGGAATGTAATTAGAATTACTTAGCATGCACCTCTTGCAATGTTGAACTATAAGTAGATGTTACACATTAAGTACATTGGAAGTTCACTTGAAAATGGAAGACAGTGTGTGCCAGTTCCAAGCTATACCTCAAAATTCAGAACAAAATGAAAACCCAGCAAGGTTGTAAAAACCATTTTTTTTCTTCAATGATCAACTCCATGAGTGGTCTCCACAAAAATGTATGAGGAATGATTGCAGATTGTTTGTATTCTGTACAAAAGACCAGGCCGAAGGGATGATCCAAAAGAGTCCTTTCAAATTTTGGGGCGGTTTAATAGGATAGTCATGGAAAAAATGTTCTCACCAGTGGTGTTGCCCAAAAATAGGGTACTCACAAATATCGGATAGTCCCTGATAATCCAATTAGGAATGACAAGATACTTTAACCAGACAGTGGTTAGAATGTGGCATTTGCTATTACATAGGATAGTTAAAGTATATTGTGTAGTTCCATTCAGAGGTAAATTAGTTAATTGGTTTATTATTGTCACATATACAGAGGTACAGTGAAAAACTTTGTTTTGCATGCCATCCATACAGATCATTTCATTACAGCAGCACATTGAGGTCATATAAAGGAAAGCAATAACAGAATGCAGAATAAAGTGTTACAGATAGATGTGCATATGAGTAAGAAAGAAATGAAGTTACGCTGATAAGCATAGACAAAGTGGGATGGGAGGAGGCACATGTGATGCATAAACATCAAAACAGACTACGTAGAATTAACGGCATAACTCTGTGCTGTAAATGCTATGCAATTCAACATAGCTGTGAGTTGTCTTCTTGGTAAATTAGTCCAAAGCCTCAATGTACTTTGGGTGAAGATTACTTAGCCTTCATGGTCTCGTGTCCGGTAACTTCACATATCCTGAAGTAACTGAGGATGAAGCCTCTATTCCACCTGAATTCCTATTCAAGCCCGTCAAAGTGAAAGCCTGGACCTCAACAACAATTTGTTAAAAGGCAGCAAAAATGCTAAAATATGCTTTGATCCAACCAAAGCCAGTAAAGATGCATTCCCTGTTAGAATGCACCTTTTTTTTCTTACTTCATATCCCCTTCTTCAAAGGAACAACCTTCTTCTTGCTCTGCAACACCTGTGTTCTTCCCTCATATCTTCTGCTGTTGAACTCTTCATTCCTTGGCTACTTCTGCCTTGATTACTCTTGATGTTTTTCTGAGAAGCCTCCAGACCTCATTCTCCATAAACTTCATCCTACCCAAAGCTCTGATAGCTATTTACTGTTCTGCCCTAGTTCCATTTATTCATCATCCTGCATTGACTTTGGTGTTCAAATGTAACCTTCCTATTCTTGTGTTTAAATTCCATTTCCCCATGGACCCAGTCTTCTCTATTTCTAAAGTTACCAAATGTAGTTTTTTCCCACCTTTACCTCATCGCACTCGCCCACAGCAACTATGTTCTTCCAGACTCTTGCTACAAGCCCCATGATTCCATTCCATGGAATTCCATTCCATAACCCTTTTCCTCTTCCCTTAAAACATCATCTCAGGTCGAGCTCTTGTCATCTTGCTCGTATCTCCTGTGACAGAGCAACAATTTTTCCCTCATGCCTTGTTTGGCCGCATCTTGGGAGAATTTTCTAAATTGACAGTGTTGTTGAATGCTTCTCAGTCCATTGCAGATGGTGATATTGTCATTCTATGCCAAGCTTTCCTTGGAAGATAGCTAAGATAAAAGAATGGATTGCAGTCATTCTCTTAAAGCCAGTTGCTGTAATTGATGTGTAAGATTTAAAACTTATGAAATTGTTTTTTAGATTCTTTTTCCTCCTTTTACTAGCTCTCTAAGTTACCTATTTTTTTTCAGGTTGGGAAGAGGCAACATGTTTTGATAACAGAGGAATCATTTGACGGCCAGTACTATGTCGCACACAACAAGTTTTACGAGCAGGCAAGTCAACCTCGGTCCTCTTCCATTGTTTGAAGTCAACTGAAATATTTGTACTTAAACTGGCAACAAAAAGATCCCTCATTCTTTCATAGATTAATGGCCTGAGATCTAATAACTTGCCACCAAATAGAACAGTAAAAACTGTCCAAGAGTGTCCATAACCATAGCTAATACAAATATTTAGTATTCATTTTGACAGAGAAACAAAGGACTGCAGACGAAAAACACTATGATGCTGGAGGAACTCAGCAGGCCAGGCAGCATCCGTGGAGAAAAGCAGGCGGTCAGCACCCTTCTTCAGGACTGAAGATAGGAAAAGGGGAAGCCCAATATATAGGAGGGAAAAGCAAAGCAGTGATAGGTGGACAAAAGAGGGGAGGCTGGGGGTAGATGCAGTTAAGAAATATTTATGAAACTTATGAAACCGTTGAGTTCTTCATGGGTGCAAGAGGTGGTACCAATGTAGTCGTCGATATAGCAGATAAAGAGTTGAGGAATGGGGACAGAGTAGGCTTGGAACAGAGACTATTCAATGTAGCCAACAAAGAGACAAGCATAGCTGGGGCCCATGCGAGTGCCCATAGCTACACCCTTGGTCTGAGGAAAGTGAGAGGAATCGAAAGTGAAGTTGTTTAGAGTGAGGACAAGTTTCTCTCAGGCGGAGGAGAGTGTTAGTGGAATTGGACTGGTTGTGTCTCTGGTCAAGAAAGAAGCAGAGGGCGGTGAGGCCGTCATGATGGGGAATGGAAGTATATAGGGACTGGACGTCCATGGTGAAGATGAGGTTGTGCGTGCCGGAGAACTTAAAGCTATGGAAGAGTTGGAGAGTGTGTGATGTGTCACGGATGTAGGTGGGAAGTTCATTTAGATTTCAGTATCCGCACTTCTTTGTTTCTCCAAATAATTTATTTTCTGTTTGTGTTAGAACTGGCCGTGAGATGTTGCAACTGTAACATTCATTTAGTTTTTCTCATTCCATAGGTACTGCCTGTTGCACTGTGCATTTCTAGCATCCTCCTTTGGGTTTCAGGTCTCAGCAACAACTCTGATTACTTTTATGTTCCTTTGGGTCACATTCCATTTCTCTAAGCACCCTTACTAACCCCTCAAACAGGCAGCTCTGTTAGTGCTGGAATCACTCTGGCCACCCTACAGTCATGCTATTAGCAATATTTTCTTAATCTAATCCAACTCCCCACCCCACCCCCTTTTCACTTTTCCAGTTCTGAATGAAGGGTATGAAATGTTAACACTGTTTCTCTTTCCACAGGTCCTGACTGAGTGTGTCAGCATTTTCTGTTTCTTTTTCCAGATTTCCAACATCTGAAGCTTTTTGATTTTCGGGGTTAGAATGTTAAATGTTTAATTTTTAAATAGTTCATCATATCATTATATAATTCAAATATATTGTTCTGCTGATAAGGTCTGTTGAATCCACCTTTTCTCTTTTAAAAGTTTGCATCTTCTAATTATTAAATGCGGCTATTTCCTTATGTCATTAAAAGCCTAAGAACTGACTAATTTTCCTCTTTTAAATGCCTTTTGAAAGAAATTTGTGACTTTCTGTGGTTTTTTTGCACATAAATTTTGTGTTAAAGCCAATTCATTGCAATAAAAATGCAAACAGTTGGATCATTGTGATTTAACAGTTGGGACATAGGAAGTAATCCCACAGGAAAAGGCAAGTGCGCATTCATGCAACAAAATGGTTCATTCTCAGTCCGAATAGATCCTACAGAACATTGCCAGAAAATATTCTTATGGCAATCAAAGTGTTAAGAGGTGTTAAAAAAAGGTATTATGCCTTCAAAATCTAAAGTTATCCTGAAAAGATTAAAAAGAACAAGATTCCCTCATCATTCACAAAAATATAATTTACTGCTCGATTACAGCTTTGGCCTTCATCAGATAGTGAGTGATAGTTCAGAATAGCTAAACGGCCAAGTAGCTTTCTGTCTCATCGATTTCTTTTGTCTAAAGAGAGTGCACATACCTCTGCAGACTGAAAAATAGGCATAGGAACTCAATATTTTTTGACATCGAACTAGCAGAATTTTTACTATGCATGCGTGTACTTAATTTCAAGACAAGTTCCTCAGAGAAAATCGCCTTTTGAGCTTTGAGCTTCTTTCGTAGAATGCTTACTGTATTTCCCAAAAATGCATATAATATCACAATGCTAGGCAGAATTCCTATATTTTTTTCCTTATCCCATATTAGTTGAAGTCAAGGTGGTCTAAAACCATGACTGGCTACATATAGCTTTATTATTTACATTTTATGCCAGATAGATTTTGATTAAAAACACCACATCCATATTTTACTTCCAAATTAAGTTCTCTTAAAACTGAGAAAAAATGTACATAAAGAGAATTTGGAAACTCAAGCAGTTCTTTTATATATGATACAATTTTAAATATGGTACAATTGTGAATCAGACTGGTCATGGGTCTAGTAAGAATGTCTGTGATGAAGAGGCAATGATTGCTCTGCCAAAAGGGAATTGGTGGAGTGTTATTTAGTTTTTATCTTCACAGGTGCTGCCAGTCTGCCAAGCTTGACCAGCATTTTCTGTGTTTTATTTTAGTTCAGCAATGGCTTTTATCTAATTAATCAGCATTGTGGTGCTGAGTGGGTTTGGGCAAGGGCAGGGGCACTGCCAGTGGTGGTGGAAGGTGAGGTGGAGGTTAAAGTTAATAGAGCGAAGAAGAAAGACAAAGGCATGACAGAAATGGAATAACTTGCTAGTATTTTATATATTGGGTGCTTTATTGTTTCATTGTACCCGATCTTATAAAAATTAATAAGACTACTGATACTGCCAAAACCCTGGCAGTTACATTGGTGGTGGTGGAATGATTGCCACTTTAATCAATTTAATTATGTTAAATTTATGTTTTTCTTGTGAATGCTGCTTATCTGATGCTCTGTGCCCGTGATGCTGCTGCAAGTAAGTTTTTCATTACACCTGTGCACACATGGACTTGTGCATCTGACAAACTCAACTTTGACTTTGATTGTTGCTTCTTTATTCCAGGTGAACTGTGTTAATTTTACCTTTTGTGATCCCAGGCATTGTACTTTTCACTTAAATATGGTTTATTTTGAAAGCCCGCTTACCTTAGCAGAAATAAGATAGACTTTCACAAAACCCATTTCTTTTGACACATGACCGTGGCAAAACCACATTTATTGTTCAAGACCAGTTCCCTCAAAGAATAATGGTAATTCTTCCTCTTGACTCACTGGAGTCCTTGGAGTCGTGGTACTCCTTTTGTGGTGGTAGATGGGGAACCTCAGCATCCCCCAGTGATAGTAAAGAATGATTTATACTCAAATCAATATGGTCTGAAATATGGAAGGGAAGTTGGAAGATAACGGCCTTGAATTTCAATTTCCTATAAAACAAAAGTGTTAATAAATGTAGCTATCCGTAACAACTTGTCCATGCATTGCTGGTACTTGCTTTCCCTATCGAGGAGTCAAGGAAGAGTATGTACCCTTTGAATTCATGAATCATGTTTCTCACTTTGTACATGACCCATGATTAATTTCATAAGTTCTGCACACCTGCTGAAATTAACCAGTATTAACTGACCTCATGTCTCCACTTCTCAGTGGAGAGTGGCCACTGAATCCAACCACTGCTGGTACAGTGCTATTGCAAACATAGTGCAGACCACTTTCTTACCAGTGCACCATACTGGTTAACTTTCACTCCAGAGTGGGTTCTTGAGCACATCTGAGCAATAAGGCAGATCCTAACAGCATGTTCAGTTGGAGCCTCTCCTTGTCACTATCTGTTGCCTTCTTCCTCCTTGACTAACTCTTCACCTTCTCGCTGCCCCAACTCTAACTGCTCATGCTGTGCAGTGCGTTTTGGTCCAAATGATGGTCAGGTGATGATGAAGCTTTCGACTCTCTCTGGAGACTGCTGCAGGAAGCACTTTGAGTGATCCAAACTACAAAATCTCATCTTAAGGGCACGCACTCTGCATAGGTCTCCCCGGGAGCCTGTGATGACAGATGTATTCGTGCTCAGCAGTTTGACCAGGAGCCAAACAGCAGTACAAAATCAGTGATGGAGGAGAAAGCCCTTGATGTTCATCCATCTGTCTGCTACATCAGTTGAAGTCACCATCCGGTGATAGAGTTATCACATGTGCTACCATGATGAATAGCATTGATCAGTGGTATTTTGTGCTGATGGTCATACACTATTGCAGGTTCCAGAGTATTATTTATTATATTTTTGGGTATCTGCCTTTACTGATTGCATTTGAGAAGATCGTGGTGAATCACATTCTTGAACAGCTGTGGTCTTTCTGATGAAGGTACTGCCACAGTGCTGTTAGAACATTACAGCACAGTACAGGCCCTTCAGCCCACATTGTTGTGCCGACATTTCATCCTGCTCTAAGATCTATCTTACCTTTCCCTCCCCATGTAGCCCTAGTGAGTTTCAGGATTTAGACCCAGTGATACATTTCCAAGTCAAGATGATGTGCAACATGGAGAGAAGCCTTCAGGAGTTGGTGCTCCCATGTGCTTGATGCCCTTGTTCTGCTTGGCAGAGCTTAAGGGATGTGTTGTTGAAGCAGCCTTTGTGAGTAACCAATTTTGCAAGTAACAAATTTTTAGTAATCATTTTGTATATTGTGCACACGTTAGCTATTGTGCTGGTGGTGAAGGGAATGATCCCTCTGGGTGGGGGGGGTGGTGGTGGTGGTGGAAGGGGGAGGTTTGTTAGAGTGCAAATTAAATGGTTGCTGTATCCTGGAGGGTATTGAATCTGTTGAGAGTTGTTGGAGCTGCACTCATCAAGGTTTTCTGTCGCACTGTTGACTTGTACCTTGGGAAGGCTTTGAGAGATCAGGATGCAAGTCTTTTGCTGTGAGGTATTCAGCCTCTGACCGCTCCTATCGCCGTGGTATTTAGGTGACAGGTGTATTTGGGTTCAGTGAATTCCTTTCATTTCACAATGAGATGTGGGTTTGCTTGTGGTGTTCAGGATGCTGTTTGAGGCAGTCCGTTTTCCCTGAAGCTTCATGTCACTAGCTGTTCTGTACTCAGAGAATGAGGTGACTTCTCCTGTCCTTAATATCCTTAGTGCAGCAAGAAGGTGTAAAGTAAAACGTGTGACATATTAACCTCCACATATGGGAATCACTCAGGCCAAAAGTCCAGGGTGAAATGACCTTCATCTCCCACTGTCATCACTAGCTTAGAACATCTTAGCCTCTGAATGCATTGCTTCTTATATTGCTGGAGGTCAGAGATTGACCCCTTGAAGATACTTTGTGATAGGTCCTTCCAGCCAGAACCCCTCATCCCCTCCTTGATGCTCCTCTGCAAGACATCCTTGCCATTTTGCTGTCCCCTCTTGCTCCTATTACTTTGGGCCAAGCAGGACACAATCGAAGCAGTGATGTTAACAGGCAAACCAGTTCAGTGCTTGTCTAGATCCTAACAATGAATTTTATCTGCAGCTTTCTTCCCCTCAATGTGATGTGCAGAGCTGCAGGTAACTACCCAACTAATGTGCACATGATCAATGCTCCCTTTAGAAAGTGCCGATTCAGGGCATTTGCCTGCTGTTAAGCCTGGCTTCCTCTGTGTGGCCGATACTGAATGCTAATTACATATCTATGATTCTGTTTTACAGGGGAGTCTCTGAATAAGTGTTGCACGAGGATTGATATCAACCCTGAAAATTGTGTAATTATTCTTGGCCTGTTGATAGAAGAAAAGTTATTTACAAAGTGATTAAAAGTACTTGAATACGAATAATTCTGTAATTTGGAAGCAATTGGGCATCCCTTGCTGCATGGTATTGACAATGAGGAGTAATCTGAGGTGCTTTCACTGAATGAAATCCTGTTAAGCATGTAACTGGTAACATGAGCCTAGAAATTCTAGTGAATCCAAAAGGGTGTACTCAATAGATGTTTCTGTTTCAGTTGTTAACCACCCCCAACCACCTGCTAACTTTAGTTGTGCATGAGGCCCAACTGAACAGGTGTTACACATTCCCTCAGTTGAAAATGTGTCACCAGGTATTCTGTTTAACATTGCAATAATGATAATATTTATTTAAAAAATCCATTTAATATGACAACACATGTTTATTTATGCTTTCACTTAATCTTTTATTGTTGAATATACTGTTGTGCCAGAAGCCATATCCAAGGTATTCTTTGTTTTGCATTGTAAGACTGCCAAACATTTTTAACAGAATACCTCAGAGAAATAATCCTAATTTCTTGGTATTTTTGTCTGGTAAGAAAAGGACAGTAATTGTGAATGTCTTTTTGACAAACCATTGCAATTTCCTGGTAACTAATTTAGATTACAACTTCAACATATAGATGGTGCTTGAGAAATTCCTTCTGTATCTCCAGTTTCAGTCTGTCCTTGGGGAGCCTGACATATCAAGTTGCAATACTTTTTGTAGGGTAGAGAATGGCATTAGCAGAAGGATCTGTAACAAAACTTATCAACAAATGTGTTGGCTCAAATGCAGCACTAAAATCTAATGCAATTCCTCCATTCTCTACCGAATTACCTCCTCTGGGTTTGTTGAACCAATTTGCCTTCTTACCCAGTTGCACAAGACTTTTAGTGTAGCATTTGGATTAACACTTGTGTTGACCATTAAATGTTTGTTGTAGATCCTTCCCCTTACCACCAGCCCCACCACAACTGCACGCAAATTCTAATGAAATGCCCACTGTTACTCCTGTATTAACCAGGTTTCCAGAAGATAGTGGCTGCGTATCATTGTGTTGTTGCACTGTAAATGGCACAATTCCATGAATTTAACAACATTAGAAACTTAAATCATGGAGTTTTATGATCTAAATGGGGTTAATTCAATCCACTACATGAGTACTGATTCTCCAGTGCAGCTATCCTCTTAAGAGTTTCCTATTTACAGTATTTGCCCATCCCCTTTTAATGTGTTCTTTTTCCAATATTCCTCTGTCTACTTTTATAAATGTGGATGGTTGTCTCTTTCCTTCATTATTTATAATGGGTCATTTCATTTTTAAAATATCTCTCAAGCTTGTCTCTTGTATGACTCTTTTGGTAGTGATTAATTTCTGATTGAGCTACAGACCAATAGAAGAACCTTTTGTCACAGTTATTTCATTTGGAACTTGGAGCATATCCTCTGCATATCCTGTTTTCTTTCTCTTTACATAACTGAAGCGGAGCATCCCAAGTTACATCTGCCATCTCACCACTTTCCTAAATTAAATCACCCAGAATGAACATGGTGTTCTAATTGTGACTTAACTATTGATTTGTGAGAGTTTATATTTCTATTTTTACTATTTAATTGAATATCTTTTTTTGTATAACTGCTCATTCTCCACTTTTTGAAGATGGCATTTAATAATTTGACAGAATATTGAAGCTGTAAGGTTTTAGAATCCTGATTTTTTTTTCCTTTTTCTGTGCATCTTTTTTACTCCTCCTAGATTTTTTTCCCTAATATTTTCAGACCTTTTTAGCAAACTCATGCCTTCACGTAATCCAGATAGTATCAAATCTCTGTGAGCTGCTTAGTGTGGATTGTGTGACTGTTTTGGATTTTAGTAGAGGCACGGTGCAGTAGTGCCCTGTTCTCCAGCAGTAAATCTGCTGAACTTGATGGGAGTGACCTACCAGTAAGTGCAAGTTGGCTTCACATAATTTAAAAAGTATTATTTTGTAGTAGCAGGTTTATAATGTAATTGATGGGGCAAGGTAATTGGTCCTTGCAAACTACAATTATCATTATAACAGTTTTCACCTGAATGGTTGAGAGACTTCAGAATTTAGCTGGTATAATTATAAAAATAAAAATCCTATTTGTTGACTTGAAGTTGCTTAGTATTTTGACATTTAAGACATTTTACACACCTTCCACTGCTGTTGTCAAATTTTAGTGAATGTATCAGGTCAAGTCTCCTTCAAAACTTGCTGATTAACTGTATTAATAGGCAAGATTTGACATTCTTTAGAAATTTGAATATGTTAAATGGTATTCACAAAATTCTTGTTTCAGAAAAATAAGTAAATATTAAAAAAAGTATCATTACCTGTTTTTAACATAATTAAGATTACTTAACTAACAACCTGTTCTGGGTCCTCTTGCATCACTCTGGAAATGTGGCCATGCATTTCCTGAATGATCCAAGACAAGTCCTGCATCAGTTGCATCGATATTGGTGTTGTTCATCATACATTGCTTCTTTTGAGACACTCTGTGAGAAATTAGACCATTTTCCAAGGAATGGCCTGTATGTTAAATCCTCTGTTTTCTTGGGAAACCTCCCTCCTTGCCAGCAGCCCTCCCTGATTTTATTCCTGACCCCACAAAGCCAAGTCTCAGCCCTTCAGTTCCTTGATTTTTTTTTCCATTGCCCTGATCCCTCAATGGTTCTGATCCTTTAACATCTCCAAGACCCGGGCCCTGAACCTTGGCCAGTTGCTTCTCAA
This sequence comes from Rhynchobatus australiae, assembly GCA_034780895.1. NCBI lineage: Eukaryota > Metazoa > Chordata > Chondrichthyes > Rhinopristiformes > Rhynchobatidae > Rhynchobatus > Rhynchobatus australiae. The sequence goes on along the minus strand of JAUZTB010000118.1, from coordinate 90,569,860 downwards.
ACCCCAAACCTGATCCTTCTATTAGATGTCCTCTGCCCCAACTTGTGGCGCTCTCCAGATTGCTCACTGACCCAGTGCTCAACTCTGATCCTTTTATCAAACAACCTGTCAGTCTTCCAAAGGCCCCAAATCTTACCTTATGATTGTCATCTTCCATCTCCTCCCCCATCCCCAAACCCTGATCTGGGGCTACATTTCCAGCCGTTTTCTCACTAACACCTGACACCTACTGCAGTTGTCCTCCCTGCATCTGTTTGGTTGCATTAGATTTCAATTTAAATAATGCATATCGATGCTTGGGTTTAAGACATTGAAGTGGTTCTTTTAATGTAAATCATTTCTGAGCAAGAAAGTCACATCTTCCCAGCCTCCCAAAGTTCCCGGTGGTGATTGCAGATCCTCCTGGAGCCAATTCCGTTTTCTTTTCCCTGGAGTTTGAAACGCGGATTTTGTTATTGAGAGAAGTAG